>CM063503.1:12033268-12263268 GCA_032207245.1 Pardosa pseudoannulata | reverse complement strand
ACTAGCTTTAAAATAAATTTCCAAAAAGTTGTCTCGAAGACGTAAAAATAGTAACAACGTTCGGCAAGAACAAGATAGCGTTCTAAGGTTAAGCATTTAAAAAGTTTGATACCGCTGGACATGGTTTTTAAATTTAAGAATTACTTTTTACACCTGTTTACCTTTTTTAAAATTGCTAAGTCGGTAATAAATTGATGTAACTCAGACACAAATTTGACCAGACTACTGGGAATGTGGATAATGAATTTGGAGTACAAAGGATTAACAGCAATTCCAAAATCTTTCGAACGTATGTTCCCGGAAATCAAAGAAGCATCTAATAAGTTTTTCAAATAAAAACCGAGGTCTAAATTTGCGTTCAGAAGATAATTCTAAGGTGAAACTAAATAACAGAGTTACCTGATTTTAACCCTACCTGATCTTTCCTAAAGAAAGCACAATTTTTGAGTGTGTACTCTTCACTACAGAGCGACAACAATAACGTTATATGCAATGACGTAGCTACAATTTTTTTGGGGGAGGGCCGAAAGTCTTAAGTCATAGTACAATCAACTTACTTTCAGTCTGATAAAAAGTTTTATTACACACATACATACAAAGTATATACATATATAAGTCTTGTACAAACATCCATAATTTTGCATACATGCATAAATATGTCATAAAATTTACCAGCAACACTGTAAGTTATGTCATTGTGACTTGAAAAATATATTTGCAGCCATAATGTGTCTTTTAATTTACTCTCCAATTTTTAACCAGGTTTAAACTTGCCTGGTAAATACTGAAGCATGTGTAATTTACTCTCTAGTATTTACCAGATGAATTGAAGCTAAAATAATTTTATGAAGAACTAGAAAAATGAAAAAAAATATTGAGAGAAGAATTATGACATCTATTTAGATGTCCTTTACAAAGTTACATATCTTGTATGACATAAATTCAAAAACAGTATGGCACAAAAAGTAATTTGTAAACTACCGTTGTTTTATAGTAGTAAATTAATTCTAGCATTTAAAGCCAGCTTGTTTAAATCTTCAGCTGCCTTTATAGTTTCTGTTTCTATACATCTCAAGTAATGTAAAATTTGTCAACCTCCTGCGACCAGTTCTATTGTGAAGAAATGTTTTTACTCTTTTCATGGTTGAAAACTATCTTTCAAAACTTGCAATGTAAACTAGTCGTGTGCGCAAAGTTAAAATAAATTCTGTAATGCATATATTAAATATATATGCATTACGAAATTCTTAAAAATGACCATCTAGTTCTTAAAAATGAGTATAGTTTTCAGTTTTCAAAAATGGTGGTTCTATATCTCTTATCACATACGCTATGCATTTATGGATTAAATTATTGATATGCCTCATAATAATGCTGAGATAGATAAACAAAATATCTATGCAGTTTTTTTAACAGTAACATTAAGTACATAATTAAATTTAACAACATCATAAAAAAGACTTAAAAATACAGATTTTAAAGAAACAGTTACTATATATCCGCATCTAAATTTTTAATTTTTCCTATTTATTTCATTTGTATTTCATTAGAATCAATTAAAATTTTTCTTTTGGGATACTTCAATACTTCAAATCTCTGTTTCTAGACGGGTCGACCATCGATATCATTTTACTATTTTTTTTTTTTTTTTTTTTTTTTTTTTTTTTTTTTGTAAATATAGTGCCAGATATGGATAATTGAAATTCAGAACATTTGAAGGAATAAAAAGTCTGATAGATATGCTAATTTAACTAATATGAAAAATGAGTTAAATTAGCATATCTTTCAGACATTTTCTTCCTTTTAGGCAGCTTTTTGATTTTGTATTCCAGAAACATATGTTTTCTGAAGACTAAGATTGGGCATATTTAAAAGTCTGAAAGATATGCCGTTTTGACTAATCAGAAAGATAAATTCGGCCAGTTACCGTGCTGGAATCCTACCACCGGCGAAGGGACGTCAAATAGGCTAATGCCATCTACATGATAACGTTTAATTACCCGATACTAAATAAAGATGATAAAGAAAGCTTTTCTAAAATCGTGAGGTCATATCATAATATACCACATTTTTTCGGAAGAAAAAATATCAATTAAAATATCTTGCTTTGCTTTTCTATAATCTGTTCCCTGATGACTGAGATTCAACGTATTTTAAAGGATGAAAATGCTTCAAAGATGAGCCAGTTTAACTAATAATGAAAATCACTTAAATTGGCATTTCTTCCTATTTTTTCTTTTAAGTAGTTGCTTCTATTTTTTCTTCCTCTAACATATGTTCCCCGAAGACAGAGACTCACCATAATTAACTTTTAACTGCTTTTGTGCGGTATTACAGATTTCTTCTCTAAGCATTTCCACGCCTCTAAATTATAACTTACTTTCACAGTATCTTTCTTCAGCACACTGTCACAATCATTTAACATATTGCAAGCTAGTTAAAAATGAATTGAAATGAAGAACTATAGCTAGTTTTATCTCACAAAATACTTCCACCGTAATTAACGGTTAATGAAGATAAATCTCTGAAAGATAAATTGCTAAGTCGGCAATATATTGATGTAACTCAGACATTAATTTGACCAGACTACTGGGAATGTGGATAATGAATTTGGAGTGCAAAGGGTTAACAGCAATTCCAAAATCTTTCGAACATATGTTCCCGGAAATCAAAGAAGCATCTAATAAGTTTTTCAAATAAAAACCGAGGTAACTAATAATTATCAACAATTGAACCAAGATGTTATAAAAGCTTTTGTAACCTCATCCTAAGTCATCATACCGCAATTTATCGAAAGCTTAAAATATCAAGTAGAAATTGTAAACTATGTTTGTATTATGTGGTACCTTGCTTGTTCAGTGTTGCTCATCTTGATATATTGGTATCTAAAAATTGTGAAATTTCCTTGAAACAAAAATCTCAAACTTCTGAGTGACAGTGATATAGAAGGGCGTTGATAATTATACGTTTGAGGTCGCCCTCAGGATGAATACCGAAATGTATGTCTTTGTGCTAATATAATGAATAATAAAAAGACATTGAGCCGAGATAATGAATATAAATGTGTCTCCCAACAGAAACTCGGTTTTTGGACGACGAAGCTCCAATAAGCTGTAAGAGATTTTCAACTATTTTCCTGTCCAATTATTTATATTCTTTAGTCGTCTATCTGTCGGGAGAAGTAATTTTTTATTCCTTTTTCCTGATGAAACAGGAAGAATGAGGAAGAAACTTTTAATAGCCGTAATTACTTGCTGATTTTCTAATGATTTTGAAAGTAACTTAAGTCATCTTAGGTTCTGTATGACATATCTCTAACTTTATCAAATTGTCTCAAAAATAGGTGAACTTGTTTTATTTAAGGTTATTAACTAAATTCCTCTAAAATATCCAACATGTATAGGCTCATTTCTCTCTATAAAGCGCATTATTGCAAAAATGAAACCAAGAAAAATATATTTAGTGTGAACAAACTTCATTTTTTAGAGTTGTGGAACTTTTCACTATGTACTGTATATAAGACTCATTCAGATTTCTTGGGAGAAACATCCTTATAATAAACCCAGTTTATCAATCAAAACATTATAACAACATAACCTACTTGTAACTTAGTGTAAGTCGCTACCCCTCACAATCTTTTATATAAAGATGAAATTTCCGAAAATTTTTGTCCGCCATATAAATTCATATACTTTCACCGTTCGGTACGAAATTTGATACTCGGTTACATCATGTCTTAGAGAACATCTAGGAATTTGCTTGAGTTGATTTTGCTCATCCGTTTTTGAGATATTAGGGAAAAGTTGGTAAACAAACAGTTTTCAGTGTTGAGTTATCGTCAAGTCAATAAATGACCATTCGATCATTGTTAGCATCATTATCGCCGGATATTTGGATATTTGGTAACAAATATATACACGTATAAAAATGACGCTAAAACTGCAGAGAATAGAAGCATGGGTGAAAATCCCAACAAAAACAATAGGCACGAAGAGTTTCGAAAAAGCTCTTAAAAAGAACATAAAGCTAGGAATTTGGTTTCCCGTTGATACTTTTATATTATTTTGCTAAATCTAGAAGTCAATTGCAAGCCTTATTATAAGGGATTTGGATTTCAGAAACTCAATGATACAGACCAAAGGCATGACATGAAGCAATTAGGGATAAATAAAATAAATTTCATGAAAAAGACAAAAATTTGAACTCCTTACGCCGATAATTTGAGTCTAGCTTTTGAAGTAGTTTGATTTATACAGCGGGCTACAAAATTGAGTTAATCGTTCGGAATCACCTTTAAGTAGCAGATCCAAGTTTAACACATTGTATGCGGGACACGTACTAGTACGTTTTCTGACGATTGATACTTGAGCACGGGACACGTACTACACTCATGTCCATAAATTAAGGATAATAAAGTTCAGGCAATGAAAGAGACAAAAGCAAAACAAATTTGACTTATTTGTAAAGTCTATTTATTAAACAAAAGGTAAAGAGCAAAAAAGATGCTATATGTTTAACATAATTAATAAAAATTGCGATTTTTACTCCCTGGAGCAAATTTGAAAAAAGAACCTATTTACAGAAAACAGTATAACATGGTTAGTATGATGGTTAATACGGAGTATGTCTCCCGGACGATGCAATACAAGCGTTACAACGCCTACGCATGCTGAGTATCAGATTATTAATCTGATCTTGGGGAAAATTACACCACTCATCAAGCAATGCCCTCCGAAGTTCCGATAGACAGTTGGGAGGGGGTTGACGGGCTGCAATTCGTCGGCCAAGCATGTCCCACACATGCTCTATTGGATTCAAGTCCGGTGAGTATGCTGGCCAATCCATACGGGTGATATCCTCAGATTGAAGGCATTCGTCTACAATGTTTGCACGGTGAGGTCGGGCGTTGTCATCCATATACAGAAATTCAGGACCTATGGCGCCCCGAAACAAACGTACATGTTGTTCCAGAATGACATCCCGATAGATGTGGCCTGTCATCGTTACACTCTGAACATGCAGGTCAGTTCTGGAACCAAGAATAATTCCTCCCCAAACGAGCCATCCTGCACCACCGTAACGGTGTCGTTCAATGGTGTTCTCTTGGTGGTAACGGGTACCTGGCGCCCTCCATATGAAAGTCCGGCGAGAATCAGAATGTAAACTGAACCTGGACTCGTCGGAAAACATCACACAAGACCACTGTTGCGGTGTCCACAATGCATGCTCTCTAGCCCAGCATAATCGCAGGCGACAGTGAGTTGCGGTAAGGGGAACACATCTGACAGGCCTACGAGCATATAGACCAATGTTCCCTAAGCGTCTGTACACGGTCTGCCTTGAAACTGTCGTACCAGTAGCTGAAGAGAGCTGACGAGACAGGTCTGATGCTGTGCTCCGTCTGTTTCTTTTGGCAGTAACTGCCAAATACCGGTCATCATTCGGCGTAGTAACTCGGGGGCGACCTGTGCTGTAACATCTACTCACATTACTATCATGTTTGAATCGTTGCCAAAGCCTGGAGATGACACTCTGGGCGATTCCAAGTTCCTCGGATACTTCCAGCTGGGTACGTCCACATTCCAGTCGTCCGATAATTCTACCACGTAAAAAAACATCCAAATGCTTCCTTTGTGCCATAACTATGCGGTTATTGCACTGAAAGGCTTTTAAATTGCTTGTGAACAATTTTACTTCTTTGCTACCATTCCTTATATACCCCTTTCATACACTCTCGTCATTGTGACGTACTATCCGAGCCATCTGGTGGTTTCCTGCAATTTGCATATTCTTCTTCAAGATGTGTGTGATAATTCTACAGGTGAAATTTTTATTTTAGTGCTCAATTTCTGTGTGATTCTGAATTATCCTTAATTTATGGACATGAGTGTAGTACGGTTAGTGTAACAACATGGTTTGTTTGTGGGTACAAAAATAACGGTATATACAGGAAAACGAAGCCGAATGTCCTTGTCTACTACATAGATTCTGGAAAAATTTAGACGAATAAAACTAGTTTTAACATCAGTTGATGCGGAACTACAAAACGGGAAGGTTGATTAAAAAGTCAATTTAGATTTAAAACTAACTTTTTATTTATACGTGCGAAAATGCTATTATATATATGTATATTTATATATATATATATATATATATATATATATATATATTTGTTTATTTGTCTATTTATATATTTGTTTGTATGTATGTTTCAATATAAAATACGAAAAGTTGGTTAAAAATTAAATAATTTCCTCTCTATTGATATTTAACTGAATAACTAAATTTACGCGCAAAAGACCCGCTCTCGGTACAATTCCGCTGAGAAATATACCCGCACACAATGTGTAAATTATCCTCCGTGCTGTAAAAGATTGAACACAGTGCTTCAAACTGAACTAAAACCTTCAGTATAAATACTATGAAATTTGAAAGTGTTTCATGAATAAATGGATACATTCTACTTGAAAATATTAGATTCTCCTTTATGGGTACCCTTTTCCTTCCTTTCCCACTAAGTGGAAATAATAATAATTAATTTTTTCAGCAAAGAAAGAGAATTAATATTGTTAGAATTGAGAAGGAAATATTGTTGAAATACTATACTATGATTTTGAATATAATTTAAAAAATTTGCCAGTTTATGAACAGTTCTAAGAATGTATCTTTTTTAAAGCTTTATCAGAGTTGCACTTGAATAATTTAAACTACGCCACTGATTTTTACTAACACAATTTTCTTTTACACTTTAAATCTCTTAGAATGAGATCTACAAGAGAAACTGAGAAAGAAT
The DNA here is from genome assembly GCA_032207245.1 of Pardosa pseudoannulata. Lineage (NCBI taxonomy): Eukaryota > Metazoa > Arthropoda > Arachnida > Araneae > Lycosidae > Pardosa > Pardosa pseudoannulata. The sequence goes on along the minus strand of CM063503.1, from coordinate 12,256,475 downwards.
GGTGTTTATTTATTAAATATTTAAAAGAGAAACAAATTTATTCGAAAATTGTTTCGTTGACTTGAAAAAGCCGTGGTTGAGTGGGAAGCATACTATATAAGTGCTGGAGAACTGGATTTGTGGCTAACATTCCAGCAAAAGAGCATAGGGAAATTTTGAGTGCTACTGCGTAGAGAAAGATTATAAGCTCAGTAATGAAACATTCAAAGTTGAACGATCTAAAATCTACATCATCGATAGCCATAATTATGAAAAATGTATGTGAAGATTTCGTACGTGTTCTTAAACTTAAAACAATATTCTGTTCTTGTCGAACGTTGTGTTACTATTGTTACGTTTGCAGGACAACATTATAAAAATTATTTAAAATCAAGAAAAACCAAGTAATATATGCTCTTTCATGTATAAAAATGTACATTAAATTTATTTTCATCTTTTAACAGTTATTAAAATAAAGTAGACGATCGGGATAAGGATTGGGCCCCAAGGTTTTCCTGCATTGCTTGTTACTGCAGTTTGACCTAATAGCTCAAAGGTACTCTTAAATCAATGACATTTAATAAGTCCATGGTTTGGCACGAATCTTGCTGCCATCTCACAAATTATTACTTTTGTGTGATTTTCGCGGTCGGGTTCTTCAGAAAAAATAAAGACAGAATTCAGTATCCAAATGCCCCTTCATGGCCATTTTTTCACAACTGATCTTTTCCAATCCCAGTATATCTTAAAACCTATACTCTAGAGCCAGAAATCTAATTGGGACACTTTGAGCCACAGCCTTGTGTATCACGGCCACCAATATCATAAGCAGGGACCGACTAAGATACTTTTGTGCCCAGGGCACAATCCAATTTTTGTGCCCTCCACCCCCATGCAAATTTATAGCGACAAGTTATTATCATAATTACAGTCATATAAAAATTATAACATTGAATTAGCAAACAGATTTAAGAAGTTAGCATTAAAGTAATATTCAAAATCAATAACACCAAATTTTCATTTTACGTAATCATTATTATCTCTGTTTAGCCATGCTAAAAATTAAAGACTTTTAATGACCTAGAGTGATCCCCTTTTTTAATTTTTACCTTGTCACACTCACAAGCTATGTGGGGCAGAAAATAAATAATAATAGAATTAAAAATAATTTAAATTGATGAGATGATTTAATGGTTTATAGTGGTACGTTGCTAATAATCTGTCTTATAAATATGCAATAACCCATAGGATAAAAAGAGCACCAGATTTGTTGAGGGAATTAATTATCAGGTAAATAACAGTAAAATTAAAGTAAATAGGAAACAATATAGTTCATGACAAACACAATTACCTCGTACAATAATTTATTAAAACTTAACGATGGTAGCGTAAGTTTGCAATTTTTCCCCACTTAATATGTGTTTCAAGCACTCGACTAAATTTTCGTGCCCCAAGTGCCTGTGCGATAATCAAGCCCTGATCATTAGATGATAAAGAGTATACAGTCTTACAGTGGATCTTCTAAATTGTCTTGCGAGTACTTCAAGACCTCTCCCTTTACTTGCTTTTAGCCAAAAATATATACATGAGCTATACATTTTTATCATGTCGGGGTGTTTGGAGAAGAAAGAAAGGTGTTGGAATGTGGAATATATAGAAAATAAGTGACAAAATGGCAAGCAACCTCCAGAAAAATATTTTGATTTTTAAAGATTGTTTTTTCTTTGGGGGAAAATGGGAGAAAATATTGGTAAAAATCCTTTCCAAATATCTCTTTTTGCTACAAAAGTTTACGTTTTGCAGTTTTTCCGGGCTCGAGTCCTTCAGAAGAATTTAGGCAATTAAAATAACCCTTTTACCTATCAAATCAAATTTATAACCATAAATTATCGAAAAGTTGTAAACATAAAAGAGGGGGCATTTACTGAAAAAAAGGGTATGATAAGAAAAAACGGGAGGGGGTGTCATAAATGAACTGAGGAGGTTATTTTACATAAGAATCAACAGGAATTTTGTCAGATATCGAAATAAAAATGTTATTATAGAGGTGTGATATTGATAGGTTTAGTTGGTAAAATTCATTCATAAGAATGACGTGACAAGTAAGGAGCACCTGCAGAAAATCTTAAGGGGGTAAAAGACCTTCAAATTGGCAGAATTTTTTTTCATCCCTCAAAAATCAAAGTAAGAAAACTAGCATAATCAAGTCAAATTTTTTCTAATATTTATTATTCTATTTACATTTTATTAAAAGTAGAGTGGCTTTTAAAGGGTCATTTAAATCAGCTGATGTTCGTTTACAAATCAGAATAATTGAAATTTTGCATTTTCTTTATTATTTTTGTATTTCTAACGCTCTAAACGGTAACAGCCAATCAACTGCAACTGCAGTCTACGATATCGTTTACTGCTGAACGATGGTCATATGGTAGAGCGCTGCTTTTCGGTACCGGAGTTCACCGGTTCGAATCCCGCTTCTGGCATGGATGTTCGTAGTCGTTCGGAATCGGCTTTAAGCAGTAGGTCCCGGTCTCATTAAAACCTCATGAGCAAAACAGTAGACCGTAAAGTTCCAAACCAAACTATCGTTTGCTTACGTGTGCTTCCTATTTATTTCCGTTATGTTAACTATTCATATGTTTCTAAGTGCTTACTGATATTATAACTTGCTAGGAATTTTATAAAAACATTGTCAATATCTATATTTACATCAATATCCATCTTTATTTGGATTTAATAAATTCGAGGTGAATGAAACCAAAAAGGCGACCAAGTAATAAACGTAGGGTGGCTTCTTTGAAAATTCAATCTCGGTTGAATAATAAAAACACACCATCGACACCTGTGCCAGCTTGCACTAATTCGTCTATGAATGATGAAAACAATGTGACTATATCAAATAGCATTTTTTCTAAAAATAATACAGTGGAAAAACTATTGGTTTAACTAATAAAGATACAAAATTCGGAGAAAAATTGAACTCATGTAATATTCAGCATCAGATGAAAGAAATTCCAGGAGGATCTTTCACAGTGGTTCATACTCCATGTAGAGTGAACTTTTATAAACATCTGCGAAATGATAAATGTGTTGAAATAAAGAAATTAGATGTAAATTATGCAGAGGGATTATGCATCCAAATTAGTACAAAAATCCTCGTCTTGCTACTACGTTTATGAATCATCATTCGCATGTCCTCGTGTACCTAATACTAAAAAAATTGAAATTAATAAAAGCATGACCAATGAATTTTTGAATATTAGTAAGGGTCTTTAATTTAGAAACCTTTTCAATGAGTTTAGGTTTATCTGCCATGGACTATGCAACATTTGACAAATATGTTAATCTTTTGAGAAGTGAAAAAAAGTTATGAAACTCAGTACGTTGGAAAAAAGCACGACAAGCTATAAGATCACAGTATAAAAATTTTGAGCCAACATTTGATTATGATATTATAGACATAGGGGCTTCATACGATGGGACATGGCAGAAAGAGGACACAACTAATTGTACTAGTAAGGCCGTGGTACCGACATTTTGACAGGTATTGTTATTGACAATGAAATAACATATAAATACTATCACACAACTAATTGTACTATGTAGGCCGTTGTACCGACATTCTGACAGGTATTGTTGTTGACAATGAAATAACATATAAATACTATCACACAACTAATTGTAATATGTAGGCCGTGGTACCGACATTCTGACAGGTATTGTTATTGACAATGAAATAACATATAAATACTATCACACAACTAATTGTACTAGTAAGGCCGTGGTACCGACATTTTGACAGGTATTGTTATTGACAATGAAATAACATATAAATACTATCACACAACTAATTGTACTATGTAGGCCGTTGTACCGACATTCTGACAGGTATTGTTGTTGACAATGAAATAACATATAAATACTATCATGAATCTACGAAAACTGCAGTGGATTTAGGAAGATTTTGCAGAGTGGGCCAAAATTTCAGTTGGAACAACAAAAACGCTGGTGGAATTTATACCTAAAAGGCATGCTTTTTAATAAGGGCTCACTATTAGTAGTAGGTCCTGATCTAATCACCCCTTGGAATGCTAAAATGTAAGTTTTAGTGTAAATGTAAGTTGTTGTAAGGTAAGCTGTAGCGCCCCAAACCAAACCATCTTTGATTAATCTGTGCCTTCCTTTTCAAATGTAATTTCTGTTTTAGAGACACAATTTTTTGACTCTTTATGATTTGAACGATCTCAAAGACATATGTCTGGAAAGGAAATACGTTAAGAAACTTCCAATTTACAAATTATATAAGGTTATTCTGAAACTTGATTTTGTAAGTTATCTTAATTTTACTCAATTTCAAGCGACATTTCCCTAATTATTATTTTAAACTTTTCCCTTTTACTCTCTTTTCTTATTGTTCCTTAAAGATATTTTATTTTTTTATTTCAATACTACATCACGCTCATGATAAATTATGAATTAGGAGTAATCGACAAAATCAGAGAGCATTGTATTTAAAGAAAACAAAATAGGATATAATTACAAACCTAACTCTTAATAGGGTTTTTTTCCTATATTATTTCATAAGCTAGTTACCATTATACTTTTATACAACAGTCAAATTCTATTTTCTTGATAGGTACAAATAGTGTAATTGTTTTTGAATGAGACATTGTAGATTGTGCCTCCAAATTATTGAAACTTAAAGCCTAATTTGCACTTTTCCCTATCTTATTTCATAAGCTTGTTGTTTTATGCAAAAGTCAAAATTTATCTTGTCATCATAAAAAAATCATATTTTTACTACTAAATGAAATGACATATAGCTTCCTCGTCTAAATTCATTGTTTTTTGCATATAGATTACTGACAAAATTTCAGTTTAACCAATATTTTTACAAGTTTCTAAATTGCAGATTGCAGTAACTGCTGCCAGTGTCTAATTTAAAAGCAGTATTTTTTTTTAAAAGTCCAGCTATAATAAAGAATAGAGACGTATTATCAACAATCTTTCCTATATTTTTCCACAGTCGATATCAAGAAGTTTTAACTTCCTTAGTTTTTTCTCTTTATTTTTAATGTTTTCTCATTTATACCCATAGATCTTTGAAGCTATCTATTTTGATGTCAACTGCTGTGATTTTCTCCTCGAGTGAATACGCCGAAAATGCCTTCCTTTGAAAATCTTATCACGTATTTATTCAACAACTTATGTCATGGAACTATTTTTATTTATTTAATTTTTCGTGGTGAAAAAAAGAACCCGGAGACAGATCTAAAGTTGGATCTAATCAAAGTAAAATTCTCATTAATCAAATATGCTAACACTACTAATTACAACATTTACTGAATAGCTTAAAAAGATGTGAGAATTTGTTGTATTTATTGTAGGGTTGATGTTTTTCCGTGACTGACAATTATGAAAAAACATTTATTAACTGTGGCACAATATATATGCATATAGCAAGGTTTCCAAAGTTAATATTAAATACAAGATTCAATTTTGCAAATCTCATAGGAAACATGTAAAGCTGCATAAAATTTCAATGACGAGGAGAATGTAGAGTACTTAAAATTGAAAGATGTTGCATATTAGTAAAAATCGTTGTATAAAATATATTTATTTATTAAGCCTAGACCTCCTATGAATTATATTTCAGTTTCCAACATGTTGTAGCAATGGATACATCACCAAACTTTGTAGTAAAAAAAGTAAATAATTTTAGGTCTATGTGACGTATTGACTGAAAATGCACGTAGCTGTCTTAGACTTAAGTACCAAAAACTTCATTCTTAGAAAAGACAAAGAAAATTCCAGGAAGATCAGCGGGTTTGGAGTATTATGACCTACTTCTGTGCTATACTAGAATTAATCAGACCTAAACATTAGTGGGGGAAAATTAATAAAAATGAACGAAGCTATAGTCTTAGTGAAATTGGTTGAGTATGATCACCAGCCGTTCTCAAAAATTCTACCACCAAAATCAACAAAACAAAATATAGTTATATAACGTCCAGGGCTAAAAATTTTGTAAATAATGTATCCGATCCTTTGGATTGTATTATTTTAATGCAGGGATATTGGAAGCAGTTTTCATCCACCCACACATACGAAGTAATTGCTCGCCGATGGTATCAAACTTATGATTTGTGTTTTCATTCCAAACGTGTACCCTAGAAATGAATACGTATATGCATTTCCTATTTCATTTTAAACTTATTTTATCAGTATTTTTTATAATACTCATTTTAATTGTTATATGTAACTACTGTCAAAAACATATCAGAAGCACTTCGGATAAGTTTAAATCTTTCACAAGTTTTAATGTCAAATTTATAGTCTGTAGTATTTTAAGGTTATTAAGGGAACACGGGACGTGGAATTTCAAAATTTAATTCTTTTAATTTTTATAGATACTTTTCTAATGAGAATACATAGTGTTGCTACATGAAACATATAAGACGTAACAATCTATTAGAAAAAAAATTTGATTAATATAAGAGACTATTTGATAAAAATTAAGTCGTTCAACAATATTTTTTACCCTTTGACATACAATGACATTTGGAAGACGTCATTCATTTCATGTGCCATTGTAAACTTTGACGTCTCCGAGACGTTATAAACCATCTCCGGTGAACGCCTTGCAATATATTATAAGATTATTCAATTGTTTTACACATGCATTGATTTTATTTTCATTGGAATGTTTCAGATGTCCCGTGTGCATATAAAAACACAAGGAACGAAACAATTTAGCTGTGTAGAAAATGTTTAATTTATCTTCATATTCCAAAATCATTTGAAACGTTTAAGAACTGCTAATTTATAATTTTATAATGTTATTTAATTATGGTCCATTGACACTATTTAACCTGAATAAATATTATACTGCAATTTAAGTTTAAAATAAATTGTTCTGTTTCTAAGCTTGCCCCTAACTATTCAGTGGATCCAAATTATACAGTTTTCGGATTCATCAAATTCCATTTTATTTGAATATAAAGAATTTAACTAGGTTATATAATTTTCTAAATTTAAACATACCATAACACTTAAGGACGAGACTGTTGGAAAGCAGAGACTGCTGAAAAGCAAGTGTTGTCATGCTATGAAAAACTAAAAATTTGTAATTCCAACACAAACTACCTTGATACTATAAGAAAATTTTCCTGACAACATGAATCCATGAGCTAATTCAAAGATAAGATGTTAAATCTTGCTTAGTATTAATCTAAATTCCAAGTAAATGTTGATTAAGAATTCTTACATAATTATTGTCTATGAACACTGTTTATAAACCTCATCAAATGTTATATAGCAATTCAAATTTCAGAATAAATGAATCAAAATTGTTTTGCATCTATGCTTGAACAGAACTGCTCATTTGAGCCAATTTAAATAGTATTTTTTGGATGCATCAATTTTTTTTATGTGTCAAGAGGTTAAAAATGTTTCTAGTGTACAGCATACTGTCAAATTGATATTGTTCTCTACTTTATTTTAATTTACAGAGGAACAAAACTGGGTTTCGATTTTCATTTATTCGATTTTTAGATAATTGTCTTGTATAAATACAAGACAATTATCTAAAATTATACAATGATTTAGTAACTGATTTCGCCGTTTCGCTGTATAGAATCCTCTGCAACTCAAAAAATACTTTACGATTTCTAACAACATACCCTTTCTAATGGCAAATACTCTATATAATTTCGCTAAATTTAAGCATACCCTATTCACTTTTTAAGTACGGGACTGTTAAAAAGCAGGGACTTCTGAAAAGCAACTGTTTTTCAAACAAGTGTGTGTCAGAGAATTTTCAAAATTTCGAATAAAAAAAGTAACTAAAAATAATGCAGTTGGAACATTTCGAAATTACTAATTCGATACAAAAATCATAAAACTGGAAAATATTTTTTAAAGTTTAAAGTAAGGGTGTAGGACAAAAAACAGATTTCACTGTAGTCATGTTATTTGAAAACTATATTTAGATAATGAAGCCTATAACTTGAATTTTTCAGAACAAAAATCGTTTTATATCTTTTGCACAAAATCTGTTATTTCAAAGGTTTCTTGTTTCCGTAAATGTTACACTGTTACACTGTTAAAAGATAAATAATACACTGTTAAAAGATAATAATTTAAATATGCAGTAAATAATTTTTTTAAATAAAAGCATAAGTATTACTATCCTCGTTTATCTTTAAAATAAGTTTTTAAAAATTTCATCTTACAGACGTAACACTATTAACATCTCCTATATAATAATAGCCTAAGTTATATGTCCGTCTGTCCTCGAATTTAAGAAGCGGTTGTACCTGGAATGGATAGAGGCATCTATATGGGATTCTTGATGAGTTAGGTTTAGCAATGTTAGAAATCCACCCCTTCCCCTCTTTTCTAGCATTTAATGCGATTATTTCAAGTCCTATTTTTCCTGGTTAAGAGCAGGCGATTAAATTTATCAATATGTCACACAATAAATAGAAAAAAAACTTTTTTTTGTAGCATTATGACGTCATTCCTTTAACCATCACCTTTAATAATTTCTTATTTTAAATTATTTAAATATCGTCTGCATTATTTTCATACGTTTTATCACTGAACTGAGATATTACGCAAATAATTTTCTTTTATATTTGGCTGAAATAATAGATTAGGTACATATGTGATAATTTTAATTTTAATCATCAATTATTTTTGTTGCAATGAAAATTTTATCACAGGCATGAACAACAAATTGTATCTACCTCTAGGGTGTAGTGGAAATGATAGTTTCATTCCTTTACTTCCCTTAATTACAGTGGAAAAAAATATCGAATAACTTAACGATAATTTTGACCTAGCTAAGAAAACTTTGAATTTATCTTTCTAAATGAATTCAAAGTGATTCTAAACTGCATTCACAGTATCAAGAGACTTCAGAGGAGTATAAAGATAAATAAATTACTGAGCGTGTACCAGATAATTCTCAACAAAAAAACAAATAATTTTTTATCTGCCTTATAGGGTACTTTACAATTCTGGAAAATTCAAAATTTTACTGGTCCCCTCATATGACGGGCTATATGCTAGTTCGTGAAGAATATGATACTGTTCTAGAGTGGTTAAGGTATGCACAGCATATACGCTGTCTATTCACTAAAGAAAACCGGAAAAATACACGAGGCTACATAGGCATTGTAGGTGGCATTCTAACAAGTTTTCAAAAAACTTAAGCTATTCTAATGTTTACTTTACTCATGTTACATAAAATAAACCATTTTGAATCAATTAAATTAGTTTTTTTCCAACTGTAGCCATTTTCTTCTTGTGGTGGTTAAAAAACGTTTTAAATAATGGTAGATACATGAAAATTTGAGGAATTGCTTACAGTATCGCATTCTATTGTCACTAAAATGGCAAATTCATGATAAAAAACCGTAAAAATTTTTCAAACTATTTTTTAATGGTCTCCAAAAAGCGGTGCTAGACATAATGGTCTAATGGTATTGCAAATCATTTTAAGAACTCATCTCGTAAGTTAATGTTCAATGAATATGCATATTTATTTATTATTGACCATGAGATTTCCTACCAGTAACCGTAAAAAAAAAACCGTAAAAAATTTTCAAACTATTTTTTAACGGTCTCCAAAAAGTGGTACTAGACATAATGGGCTAATGTTATTGCAAATCATTTTAAGAATTCATCTCGTAAGTTAATGAATAATGAATATGCATATTTATTTATTATTGAGCTTGAGATTTCTTACCAGTTATTTAAAGAGCTTGTATTCAAAATATATTAAAATGTTTATGTGAACAGTTTTCGATGTATTTTAAAAACTCAATGCTTTCAAAAAAAAAAGAAAAAACACGAAATTATTTTTTTTATTTACACTATTTATCACAATAAAAATTTTAAAATAAAAATTAACTCATAAAAATATTAATTCAAATATATTTATTTAAAAAAATACCAAACAACATTAAAAAAAAAAAATATAAATACTAAACTAAAAACTAAAAAAAAATTTATTAATCATTCTGTAAAAAAAAAAATTAATAATTTAAAAAATTTCAAACAATTTATTTAAAAAAAAAAATTTTCAAAAATATTAAATTTTTTTAAACATTATAAAATATAAAATTCATCTTATTTATTCAAATTTAATCTTATTAAAAAATAAAATATAAATTTAAATTTAATTTCCAACAAACCAAGATTCAAATATCATTAAAATGTTTATTTAACATTTTCGATGTTAAACTATTTTGATTTTAGTTACTTTTTCACTTATAACCTTCAGTTTTAAGAAGATTTAAAGTACTGCGTGTAAAGATTGAGTAAAAAGAATTTATTTGTATGTGAATTTCATTGTAATTTCATGTAATAAAAAAGACATTTATATTTTCAACGATTTTCAAGTAAAGTAATATAAGTTATAGAATTGTCTTTAAAGGCTTGTAATTGAGTTTATGATTTTTGTGTATTTATAAAAAATCAGCTAATTATCCATATAGAAAATAAAATGACAGAGTTGTAAATTTAAGTTTTGGAAGTGCGCGATGATATTCAGGTGCTTGTGTTTTGATTTTACTAACTTATAAAATGTTTTAATAAAAGAAAATTAATATAAATTGTAAAATTTTGGAGATTACGAAAATATTTAAGCTGCAGCGAAGAGATGATAGTGTTTTTGCTCATACAATGACATATTTAAATTGAATTTTCAACGAAGTTGATGGGTTATCCTTAAATTAATTTAAGTTTTTGACTGAAAGAAAATATTTAATTTAGTAAATTTGTTTTATTACAGATTAATTTCACTATTGATCAGCCACTGTTTTAAACATCTTACAATGACATTTATAAACTAAGAAAAAAATTCGGGGAATGAGATTAATTTGATGTCACACGTAAAAGCAGTACAGTAAAGCTTTATAACAGAGAAGGCTATTCATTACAATCTTAGTTGTACTTGTCAAATCTATGTGAGAGGCTCGAAAAGTCATGACATGTCGATCCATATGACAAAATTATAAGTAATAGCAGATACACTAAAATTAGGTAGGTTGTTTATAGGACTATTATCTACTTTCTATGAAAAAGAAAACTTATTCCAAGAAAGTAAAAAAAAATGTGCAAACTATTTTTTTAGCTGTCCTTAAAAAGGGGACGCTAGGCATTAATTGATTAACCTTATACTCTTCTTATAATAGGCCATTTTCAAATTGAAATGCTGTATCTATGAAAGTTTTGAGTCATTATTAAAACAATGGGCATAATGCTAGCGGAAAACTTACGATAAGAAAACGCAAGTTGTATGATTTGAATTTAATCAGTATAGAGTAAGTTAAACATCATCCACAAGCAATCGACGAAAGCGTTTGATTCCGACTAAGCTAATTTTTCACTTAAAGTTAAAATACGGAAAATAGAAAAAAAATGATGGAATTGTGTGAGTGTTATATTTTATACCATGAACTGCTCTGAAAAATATTTTTTTCATGTGAAATATATAATGGATTATTATATGTCTAAAATGATAAAATACTTTTGCTTCCCTTTTGAAAATAATTATACATGCCGTTAAAATAAAACTAGAACACTATACTTTTTTTATTTTAATTTCATATTCTAAAACTGAAACACACACACACGTCAGGAGACATAGATGATACCCAATAAAGTATTAAAATGAAAATATATTAAGTTTTCTAAAATTGAGAGCTTTGTATAGTTTAGTTTAACGTTTATAGTTTTTTTCCATATCCATCTAAAGAAATGCAATGTTGTTTAAATATTGTGTAAAACTAAAGTTCTTTGTGTAAAAATATTAAATTTTATTTGTTATTTAAGCAAAAAATATGTCAAAATTTTCACTTTTAAATTCTCAAATTGAACAGAAAAAGCTTAGTGTACGCGCTTTACTATGACTAAGTGTATATAAGCCCGCTGTTTATTGGCCAATGATTAGTTGAAATATTTTGTTATTAAGAGGCATTTGTAAGTTTATTTTTAGAGCTATTATCAGCGTAATGCAGTTATTCTGAGTATTACTTCTTTTTTTCCAAATCTCTATAACATAAAATAAATTTATTGTTGCTTTTCTGAATCTCAGTTTTACGTACTCGTGTATAGTTAGATGCTCTTCCAACCAATAATACTACTGCTACTACGATAATATCTTTCCAATCTCAAGCTTTGCACTGATGTGCTGTTTCTGTGACGCATTCTGTTCTCTTCCTTAATTTCAGTGTTTCTCTTATCGCTGACGTCAGATGCGATGAGCTGGTACGGAAGTCCTGGATATGTGGAGCATATCGGTACGCTGGCCTTATCGTACGATGTTTACTCCCAGTCGTAAAACGATATTAAGATTTGTACAATTTTTAACGACCTGACCTCGCCTCGATCTTTTCATCTTCTTACTGTATTCTTATGCTTGTTAATATTTGCTTTTAAAACACAAAATTAATTTTCCCCCTACATTTAAAAGCTTACTTTTAAAGATTTTAACAGAGGGTTTTTTTGTAGTTAACTATTTGTGTGACCTTTTCGATTTTTATGCACAAAAATCCAGAATCTCATTCTAAATTTCTGTCTACTTTACCCTTAGAATTCTATCTTTACGTCTAGGAGAAGTATTGCAATTTTAAAAATAAACTGTTTAAAGCTAAAAATAATTTTAATGAGCAATAAATCATTTTTAAATGAAAGTGTATGCATTATTTGTCTTTCCTTGCTTTAAAATAAATTTTTAAAACGTTGCCTTGTATGTATAACAATAGTAACCGCGTTCAACACGAACAGATAACGGTCCACCGTTTAAGTAGAGTATTTACGTAAATGTTCGTGTATCACAAAACTGAATGTTATGTAGTCGATTGTATAATTACCTAGAATCTTTTTGTTTCTTAAATATTATTATTCTTGTTATTTTTTTAGGGAAGGGAGAGAAGTGTTTTTTTAGTAGGTAATAATTTAAAGTTTTTCAAAAATGATTGATGTTTATATATTAACCTCATATACATAATATATATATATATATATATATATATATATATATATATATATATATATATATATATATATATATATATACAGAAACTTTTCTTAAAAAATGGCACTTGAATCAAAATACAAAATGCATTATTTGTTCATATTCTACATATATATCTTGCTTACATACACTAAGGGTATTATTTATAATTCCTTAACAGCTTTAAACCAGAAAATAATATATATAAAACGAGCTATAAGAATGAATTTTTTTTCACAATATATTATTTTTTTCATTTTATATTTTCCTCTTCGGTAAAACCGAAATCGTTTCTTTTTCTCATGCATAATTAGTTTTAACTACTCGCCTGAATACCTGCAGAACATGAAAATTATAAAAAAAGAAAGTAAAGTTGTCATAAAAATAAAAACCTGGAAAACCAACGTCGATAACGTGCAAATAACAGCAGAGTAACACCCCACTCTAGCCACCCTTTCTTCTCTATCACTTTAGAATTGTAGAGGAAGCTTCTTGTAGCCTCGAAACAGCTGATTACGGTTTTTCTTATTGCTATATCTGTTCATTGTCAACGCCAGCTATCCTTGTTAAATTTATTTATATTTTTTATCAAAGGTTTCTGATAGATATTTGGTTCTCATTTTTGTTGATCATAGTTAATTTCGATTATTACAATTTCAGTTGATATGGAACAGTACAGCTATAAATAATCGCCATTGACATATATGTACTGAACCCACAGTATAAGAATGGAATGGATAGCGTCTGTGTAGAAACTCCTGAGTTGCTGAAGGATCCTGTTTTCCACGGTGTCAAGCAGTTCCTTGTTGTAGGTGAACCCTTGAGCTTTTAGAGATTTTTTAAGGGGTCGGATATATAAGAGTCTCATAGGGTGATATCGGGGCTATACACTTCTTCCATAAATTTGTGATGCATGTTCCTTTTCTGCGTGAAGAAATTGGATAACTGCTTTTTGTGCTGATCTAGAGGAATCCATTTTCCAACGAACTGCAAAACCAAATCTCCAGAAATGAATACATTGATGCAAAGCCATTAACTACGGCCTTGAAACTCTGAAAACCACCACACTATCTATCAGTTAACACATTAACTCCTAGGATTTAATGACATTAAAGGTTTACTTTTCATTTGGGCACCTTATGTCTTATATTAAATTTGAGGAAAGAAGTTATTCCTTAAATATAACGTTTAAGTAGTTAATTTAAAGTTAAATTATTATACAGCTGTTTTATTCAAACTCTGTACTACTGAAACAACAAAATATAAAAAAGTTAATATTGATTATATTTTCAGAAAGAAAAAAATTTAAAAATTCTTTGTTGTAATTTCTAAAAATAATAAAGTTTTTACTGTAATGTCTCAATTAAAATTGTCTTAATTTTGTTTTTAAAGTTAGTAATGTTTCTGTCTCTTTACTGATATCTACTTAAGTCCTTATCACACGGCAGCCTGTATACTTAAAAAAAAGCAATAGATTCAATTTGTGATTTCTTTTCCCGCTGAAAGATAAGCGAATATCTCATGTGACAGTGAACAATTTTCAACCGATTTTATTTTAGTTAAGGTTATTTATTTTCGTTAAGGGTAACGTGTGATAAGGCCTTCAATCGGTTCAGAATTTTTCACTATCACACCAGAAATCCGCTCCTTCTTAATTGGGAAAAAAGATCGTAAACTAAATCTGTTGCTTTTTCAACGTATACAAGTTGACGTGTGCGAAAGCTTTTCAGAGCATCTTCACGTCTGATACTTAAAATTAACAGATACATTAGATACATCAGGGTTCTTGTACTTCTTTAAGAAGTTTAATATGTTTTAACTTGAAAACACTTCTTTCAGCTGCAAAAATCTTAATTTTTGGTATTCTGTCGGGGGCTAATGTGTCAGAAGGCAGCAGAGGTCACTCACACAACAGTCATTTATAATGCAGCACAAAAACCACTTACATGGCATTGAAAAACTGTCAACCATTGATATTCTCAATCTGACAGATATAGACTTTAAAGGCATTCCGATTTCTTCATAAATTCTTTCCTTTGCCCTGACGCACTGATTCGGTTGTTGCCCCAAGCAAAATCTGAAAACCCGTCAGATATCTCTATTATACCCCGAACTCTAAAGAAGAATGTATCCAATTACTTTGTTCCAACTAATGTCTTTCTTATTATAGAATCCTTACATGAAATTTCACAACAAGGATTATTATTTGATTTGTTTCTAGCAGCTCGTCGACATTTCTTGACCCTCTTTTCAGTTTTTTTCTCTTCGAATTCCTTCTGTCAATGTTTTTCATTTCGAAGCAAGATTTCTTTTCCTTTTGAACTATTTTTGATCTACTTTCATTTCTCCGGTTTAAAATTTCTTATCAATAATATCAAGTATAATGTCAGACATGGTATCTGATATTGTACACATTCTTTTTCTGCCCTACTGAATACTCAGAAGGGAGGATCTAACGTCAAACCTCTTAATAGCACATTAACAGGAGGACTGATATCTTATTACTCCTAGCTTTATTTGCAGAGAGATGAAATTCGACCTATAAGATTCATGAGAAATAGTATATTTTCTTCACGATATTAATAATAGAAACATTAATTATTATGTACAGCTAATAAATGCTGTATAGAGGTGAGCCACCGTTAGAAACTTTTTAAGAGAATTTTTAATAATAGCTTTTCATACACAACAGTAAAACATGATATTGACATTTTAATATTGCTTATTATGTTAGGCTTTTTTTTACATTCGTTTATTCTTGGAGAAATCCAGTTATTTAATTCAGCTTATCAATTTATTTAAAGATTATATGTTCTTAGTGGACTGATAGTGAATATTTCACCTCATAGCCGTACTAACAGTACAATATCATTACAATATTGGCAAAATAATCTCACGGCTTATAATATTGACAATACTAGGAGCTTAACCCCAGAACTCTATCCTGCTTTTGTCGAACTTTGTTACTATCGTTATGTCTGCAAGACAACTTAAAAATATTTTAAACCAAGGAAAGGCATGTAGTACTTACGCTTTCACATTTATAAATAATTTATTTCACATTAAAATTATTTTCATCTTTTAAAAGATTATTATTGTAATTACAAAGCATATCCGAGAAATAAAGATAGCATTCTAGGGTTAATGAGTTTTGCTAGGGTTAGGAGTTTTTTTAAAATTCTTGTTGGTTACTCACTTTTGATAAACTGTTACAGATAGACTATTTCCCATTTCTTTTAAGTAAAATTAATAAACCCGTTCATGGGTAATTTACGATTATTAAAGATTTTGTCATTAATAGCTGAGAGCAAAATTATTTTTATTCCTATTTATTTTGATTTACATGCTCAAATCTTCAACAAAGTTTTCAAAAGTTAAAAAAAGTTTAAACTTCCTGAAAAAGTGAATTTTATTGAATCTGTATAAAATAGTTAAAAAAAGTACAACCTATTATTTGTTCCTATTATTAGCATGATAAAAAATCCTACTAGGGTTAAATCAAAATCATCTGAGGAGATTGATGGTTAGGAAATCAACGGTCAGTTTTTTGCAACACGAATTAACCATAATGGGACGTACAGTTTAACACTATAGCTATGTTTCCTGTGATTTGTACGATTACCGCACATACAACACATTCCTAATGGGTTTTATATAGGGCATTAACTACAATATTCATATTAATTATCATTAATTCATGTACAGATGGTAGTGGAATTGTTTTAATTATTCGTATGATTAATATTCCCAGAAGGTATAAATCAAAATTATCTAAGAAGGTTGTTGATTTTGAGAACAATGGTCTATTTTTCACAACACGAGGGTTAACTACGAACAATGGAAGTAGAGTTTAACACTGACTGTGATTCCCGTGATTTCTAGGTCTCATTAGCTCTCGAGTTGCAAAAAAGTAGACCGTAATGCTCCAAACCAACCAACCATTGATTTCTATGGGCAACGTGAAAGAAAAAAATTTCGTAAATTTCGTATTTTGTCTTTCTAGATCCCATGTATTTATTTATTATACATCCCGATTATCCCATTCCGATTTTTTTTTAACATTTAACCATCGGTAAGAATTTTCTGCAGTGTAGTTTTTAAATCAGAAGAGTTGGCCAAAAAGAGATACCATATTATTCAAGTTTCAAATGACTGGGTTGGTTACAAGTCTGTATAGTCAGAAATCAATATGACCTTGAAGGTCAAGCAACTGTCAGAACTACAAGAAAAAACAAAAGTTAAATTCTCTGAAAGTAACATCTATAATCTCCTAGACTGCCCAGAAGCAGCTCTGTAGCTTCTGTTTGTCTTGCTACAAGCATGGCTGCTTATATGCACATCTTCATAGATTCGAAATTGTTGATAGTCCTGCCTGTTCCCTTTGCTACAGTGATGCGGTTATGAACGTGGAACATAATCTCGTCAACTCAGCGCTTTCTCAGACCGGTGCTTATTTATCATTCTGTAGATTTTAATATATTATTTTAATGCTCTTTTATTCGCATACATTTTCCTTGCTTAATTATTCCTTGTGTAATTTTATTGTTGTTTGTATTGTATTGCATTATTATTGTACTGTTGTAGTTTTTTATAATCTCTGTATGGCATAAAGATATTTGTCTGTATTATCGACTGCACTGAAAACAAAAAAAGATTGTTTTAATCAAGTTTCAACTGGTACACCAGAATGAACTAGTTCTACTCTGAACACGTTGAGATTGGCAACCTGTCAGTTTGCAAGCCACATACCTCCAAATTCTCCTAAATAAGGAGCCACTCAGAAAGAGTGCTGTTTGTTGCTCTCAAGTAACTGCAAATGATTCACAAAGAAACTAGAATTTGGAGCAAAGAGTACAATGTGGGGGCTTAAAGTGAAGACCTCGTACATCACCCCTTTATAGGGGATATTATATGACAATGCATTTTCTTTATTCCTCTTAATAAGATAAGATTGTTTTAAAAGAAGAGCGAAACAACGTGAGTGTAAAGGTCTTATGAAATGGCAACCTGTAAGAATGTCAATGGATTCAATTTATGATTATTTTTCCCGATGAAGAATTTCAAGTGAAAATTTTTCAATCAAGTAAAGGCCTTATCACATGTCAACCTGAACTAAAAATATTCGGTAGGAAATTTTCCGCTAATATAAATCTACTCACACTTCATCAGGAGAAAGAATCATAAATTGGTTCGGTTTGGAGTTCTACGGTCTACTTTTTGCAACACGAGGGCTAACGAGACAGGGACTTACAGCTTAAAGGCGATTCCGAACGGTTACGAACATCCATGCCACTCTGGGATTCGAACCCACGAACTCCGGTACCGAAGGCCAGCACCCTAACCACTTGGCCATCGTTCGGCAGAATCCGTTGCTTTTTCGACATTTACCGTTTGTCCTGTGATAAGGTCTTTAGATTGAAAAGAGAATTAGTTTTTATTTTAGTTATTACAAGTAATGAAATAAACAACAGAAAATAAGAACAGTGCTACAAATAGAAAATTCAATGTTCACAGTTAATAATTGTTGTTGCTAGCAGCGTTTTATAAAAAAAGTAATAAGGAAAGACAGATAGAGTAATATTTTTATTGAGTAAGATCGTTGCATTTTTATTTTCGTTATAAAATACCTGTTTTTATTCATACATATATTTGAGGATTACAGGAAGCAGTAAAAATTATTCTGTGTATAACGCACACTTCGAGGTTTTGTCCTAATTTTTTGAATAAGTGCACTTTATATATGAATAAACACAATATGCTACACATTTTATTTTTAAATGCATGTACATTTGTCATATATAATAAAAAATTCGCATATTTTAAGTAGTTTTGGTAAGAAAAAGGAAAGAAATCAGCCTATTCCGAATGTTTATTTATATCTTTGTTAAAAGCTGGTTTCAAGAAATTAAGTTTTTCGCACAAAATTAAGGTTTTTCATTACAAAATATCACCCTCAAAGTGTACACAATATTCTTAGCAAGTTATTAATCCAATGAATTTTATGTAAGTTTATGCCTTTAACTCTTAAAGATAAACTAATTCTTTAATTTAGTGAGTTTTAAGATCAATAACTTAGAAAGCAAATGTTTTAAGGATCAATAATTTAAATCATCCTATTGCGTATTCATTTATCATCTATGGACATAAAAGTTATATTAACTTATGAAATAGTTATTTTTTTTCAGTATTTATTACCCATTGTTTTATGACGGAGTAAATAAACAAAAATATTCTTGCCCACTGACGTTAGTCTGATGTCAAACAAGGATCAAGGATAAATATGCCGTTTTTGTGGGACACTGATAAAGCTTAGCCCGGAACAGGCGTGGTAAACATTTGTGATCTAAAATTGGATTGAAGCTCAGTTATAGGAAAATATATTTGCATATATATATGGTGTTTTCAAATTATTCTTAAAATTAAGATGATTTTATGTAACGTAAAATATTAGATAGTATAAAGATACTAAAAAATATTATAAAAATAAATTACATTTGAAAAATGTAATATAATGTAAGATTATAGTTAGTGTAATAAATGTTAAAATAATGGAAATATTTTAATGGAAAGAACTTATAAATAGATAACTATTATTAATTTTGCTTTATAATAGAAGTTTGTTGATGAACTTCTGTTGTTTCATGCTTTTGTGGTTTTCTCTATGCAGAAGTTTGTTGTCGATCGGGTATTAGGTAGCTTTACCCCAGATGTTTCCAAACTCTTAAGTGATTGTGGGCAACATTGGAAACCTTATCCGTGATAGCGTCCGATCATTCACCATTTCCATTTTTCGTAAAATTCTGTAAGTAGGACACAGATACCAGTCGGAAATAATATACATAACTTAATTAAAAATAAAAGTTTCGTCATTTTGGTTACTATTGGACATCCTTATGATATAAAATGCACTTCTGGGGCTCATGACTATTTGCACTTTTCAAATGTAAGAAAAAACATGAGAAAGTAGGAAATCAAAATAGAAAAGTAGCTTTTTTAAGCAAAATCAATAAACTCTTATAACACTAATTATTTTACAATTGAATAAAAGAGAGAAATTAAAAATGAACAAAAAGTTATAATACCCCAACCTAGTAAATTTTGAATACCAATGACTCAACATTATCAATTTATCTGTCAGTTAATATTGACAAGTGACAAGATGAAAATACTAAAGACGAACTAAATATAAGGTGTTAATGTAAAATTTTAAAACGAATGATATAGATGACATATTGTGAATGGCCACTTGCATTAACCAAGGAGCTGATGTCACCACCAGCTCTGTTAAAGTAACTCCCAGAAGATAAAGCAAGGATGAGTTCGGAAGTCGAGTTCTGTAGTGATTTTTAATGAATTTCATTGAAAAAAAAAGCTATGACACCATGGAATATTTTTTTCCATAAAGCTTTCGCTGGCTTAAAAATTGGCTTCCCAGGGCTGGCAGTTAGAAATTCCTACTTTACACAATCCTATTTAAATGGACAGACATATTGTTACTTATTGTTACTCGTTATTGTCAAAGTATCATTTTAGTTTACACTGTTTACTTTTAAATTTCTATTTAATTGCATTGAAATAGGAACTCTTGACAGTATGTATCAAAACAGTTGAGCAGTCTCATCGGTATTGTAATTCTGAGATGATCCAACCGCTAAAATTTAGTTACACAAAATGAAAATCAGTTTGATTATTCCATTTAAATTTCATTAATTAGAATTTAAATTGGTAATTCAGTTTAATCAACTCAAAGATGATGCATTAATCTTTTCTTCTGAACATTTGATTTTCTCTACATAAAGTAAAAAATAATTTATTAATTGCAATTAAAGACATAACTATTTTATATTTCCAAAATTTATGATTTAAGAGAGATTCTTTATTATTGACTTGGCCGAAAGACGGCCGACTTGTTAGGATGCTGGCCTTCGGTACCGAAGTTCGTGGGTTTGAATCCCACAGTGGCATGGATGTTCGTAGCCGTTCAGAATCGGCTTTAAGCTGTAGGTCTCGGTCTCATTAGCCCTCGTGTTGCAAAAAGTAGACCGTAGCACTCCAAACCAAACCTTATTATCGACTTGGATGGTTGGTTACATTATTTTAAATTACACGTAATAGTAATTTGCAGGAGTAAACAATAAAATGTAATAACGTGCTCATTTTCCTTGTGCTTGTTTTTGATTATATCATATTAATTTTCTAAGTATCTGAATTTTATTTTATCGATATAGATACATTATATGAGGGAAACAGGAGAAAATGTTGCAAGTTATAAAAATGACAGTCTCAGATGACAGATTTCGCAAATTATGGTCACTAGAGATTAACAACGTTCAGTTTCATTTGAAGCTTATTGCTAGAATTTTCTTTATTGTTTTAATTTGATGCACTAACTAACAAATCTATGAATTGTTGTAAATAAGATATATTTTATTAAGTATGCAGAGATCTCTTAGAAGTGGGTATTAACGTATGTTGCTGTTATTTGAACTTCGGTGACATAATACCGTGTTAACTTATATCTATGCAATTATGTGTAAAGTCACTGAAAAGCTTTGTTTCATTATTCTTTATCTTCCTGCCGTATCACTCAAATAATATGAAGTAAGCTTCACAGGAACATAGCTCCAGCGATAAACGTTGACCAATCTGCGCGACGACTTTGGAAAGACCTTTGGGTATCTTCATGACCTGTTGCTATGTTGTAATATTGGTTCAGCTAAACATAGTTCTACAGCAGTTATCTTGTGAGAGTGACAGTTTTTTTTCAGTTACATGTATTTTTTTAATGTCCAATAAAACACGTGATATTTTAAGGCAAAGAGAATTTAAAACATTGTACTATATTTCACTCGTAACTTCAAACAGATATTTTGATTTTATTAACATTGACGATTGACACACATTGCATGTATTTTGTCAAATATTTTGAATTTGCTTCATCAATTGGTATTTTATATACACTTTAAATGCACAGACAACAATGTAACAATGGAAATGGTGCGATTTTAGGGGAATATTCTTAAGTATGCATTTCATATCCATATAATCATATAACCAAATTAATTATATACTCGCTCTGTCCCGTAACTTTATGAATTTAATATATACCATAATGATTGTAGCAAAACAATATAAATACCGAGAAATAAATTGTTGTTAAATAAATTGTACCGAGAGCGGGCGTTTTATGTGTAAATTTAGTTATTCAGTTAAATCTCAATAGATCGAAAATTATTTAATTTTTTCACCAACTTTTTTATGTATTTTATATTGAAATATATAAACAAATATATAAATAGACAAATAAACAAATATATATATATATATATATATATATATATATATATATATATATATAAATACAAATATATATATATAATATATAAATATACATATATATATAATATCATTTTTGCAAGGATAAATAAAAAGTTAATTTTAAATCTAAATTGATTTTTTTAATCAACCTTCCCGTTCTGTGGTTCCGCATCGACTGATGTAAAAACTAGTTTTTATTTGTCTCAATTTTTCCAGAATCTATGTAGTAGACAAGAACATTCGGCTTCGTTTTCCTGTATATACCGTTATTTTTGTACTCACAAGCAAACCATGTTGTTACACAAACCCGTACTGGTACGTGACCCGCGCTCAAGTATCAATCGCCAGAAAACGTGTCCCTCATACAATGTCTTAGCAAACAATAAAGAGATTACATCAGAATCAAAATATACAGTAGTGTATCATAACTTACAATTTGAACCGAGACTATATCCACATTGCATAGAATTGTCCATATCAAAGCCTCCAGAACATGTGACATTAAATGAAGAGAGTTCAGATTCTGTTGGAAGTAAGGAAGAAAACAAACTGATTTTGGTAATACCAAGCTTGTTCATATGAGCCTCATTAGTTTGCTAAAAAAAGATTTCAACAATCTTGTCAAAATTAAAGTTATCCAAAAACAGTTTTAAATAATTACTACTCAGCTAAAAGGATAGAATCTTCTACAAAAGAATACAAAAAGATACGCACTTATCATAATCGTTATTAACGTTATTAACTTAAAGTTGCTCTCATCGTCGCAACTAAAAGACTATTTTTCTGAAGAAAATAGCTTGATGTTTTGTGATGGCATTTATTCTCTAATATGGTTTGAGTTGGAGAGCTGCGGTTTACTCTTTTGCTTACTACAGCAAATGAGACTAGAATCTACTGCTTAAAGCTGATTCCGAGCGGCTGCGAGCAGCCATGCCAGCAGAGGGATTCGAAACCATTACATCCGACACCGAAGAGCAGCACCCTATCATTCGGCCATCGCCATCTTTCGGTTCCTGTCTTGAGAGACATTTGGAATTGAACATAGCCTTATACAATGACGCTTGTTGAATGACCTCTCTAAAGTTAGTATAAAACCAAGCTGTGCTTCTGCAGAATAGCAATAATTTGCTTTCAGTACCTATGGTTTACTCTCCTTGCATGAAAGAAAATTATCAAAACTTTATATTGAAAAAGGTTCAATATAATGCAGATGTAGGAAACATTTGAGGATATTTAAGGATAACTGCACTTTTTCCTTAGTTTTTCAAAGTACTGTTGTTTCCTAAGCAGGAAACATGAAACATAAAGCATCATGTAATCTAAAATATCAATCTACTTTCATTACGTATCAAACTAGGATTAATGAAGAATTTCGTCAAAGCCATGAAGAATACTCCTGCTTTCATGTACTCCTATTTTAAGCACATAAAACTAGGGGTTTCTAAAGTTAATGACGGTCTCATTAGCCCTCGTGTCGCAAAAAGTAGACCGTAGCACTCCAAAACCAAACCAAACCAAACTAAAGTTAATGAAGCAAAATTTAAAGTAGGACTATTTGTAATGATGAGCCACTTAAATGTTATTCCCATAATACAATGACCAACAAATATCTGTGGTTTGTTAGTGATGAATGCTAGCAAAGCAAGTGCCTTGCATTGGAAATAATACATATCCTTTGTTTATTTGTTTATCTAGAGATGAAGAGCGTTCGGGAAAGGAAGATGGCAACGATATAACAAGCGACCTTGTACCTTCAAGGTCCTCCTTGTTACTGTCGAAAAGAAATTTGTTAAGTGTAGATTACTTTGTCATTTTTTAAATGATAAATTTTTCTATAGCACTTTAAAAGCTTACTCATTCAACGTTATTAGTTGGAGTCTTCCACGAATTTCAGGTTGAAATTCGATTGATACTAAGTGAGAGTGGTCATTAAATAGATGGGTCGTAAATTGAGGAATACCTGAAAAATGCAGCTTGTCAAACTAAAAAGCAATTCCAATGCGATCGACCAAGTTGGACAGGTCTAATTTAAACTACCGTATTAATTACATTAGTCATCTATCCCTCACAACCACAATAAAACGTGTGAACTATACTGCACATTCTTCAAGAATTTTGCTAAGACGAGTAACTCGTGAGTTCACTTATCGCACTTGAATGGAACCCGTGATATCAGAACTTTCACCTACTAAGCAAAAACGAACTTATTTATTGATGTAAACAAACAATTAATACAAACATTTATTTTATTGCTCTGCTATTATACAATTTGAAACTCGGTGAGCCACTCCTTTTATTATCTCCGTCCTATAGCTTTTACGAGTTAGAATCCTTCTGGGTGGTCTCGTAAGTTTCAAACTGGGTTGATGACTTTGATTGATGTCTGAAGAACATTTGTGACACACGTGATATCTTAACTTTCTATCTTTAAACGAGGTTAAACTGTTGTTACAATACGGCAATTCACTAATCAAAATTTCAAAGAATTAATTACATATAGTACTGGTTAAGTTTAAAGGCCTTATCACACGTCAACCTGTATTAGTTGAATAAGCAGTGAATTCTGTTTACGATGTATTTTTGTCATAAAGTATGCTTGGTTGCAAAAATTTTCAACTGATTAAAGGCCTTATTACAGGTTAATAAGAACCAATATAAATAAGTTGAAAATTTTCTAGTGAGAAATCAACGTTTTCTTCACCGGAAAAAGGAATTATGAGCTGAAATTTTTGGTTTATCACCGCGAACAAGTTGACATGCGATAAAGATTTGGTTTGGTTTGGAGCACTACGGTCTACTTTTACTACAAGAGGGCTGGGGAGACCGGTACCTACTTCTTAAAGCCAATTCCAAACAGTTACGAGCATCTATGCTAGCAGTGGGATTGAACACATGAAGTCCGATATCGAAGAGCAGCGTTCTACCTATTCGACCATTGTTTGGCCTGAGAATTCATTAAGTATAAATGGTTACAATAATTCTGGATGATGATATCAAAAGAAATTTTGTAATATATTTTGAAAAACTCTATGTGTTTACAAGAAAGTAAAACCTATGTTGTGGAATGTAGCCTAAAAGGCAAAGCCAACGTAAGTAATGCACGAACAGTGAAAGTACTCTCCCAATTTATGCCTTCTTACGTTGGCTTTGCATTTTATATTCTATTCTTTGTGTTGATGATTCTATTTGGCGAATGGAGAAATATTTTCTGCGACAGGTAACTCCTAATTTTTTTTTCTTAAATACTAAATTTCGGTTGAATTCGAATGATCAAACATAAAAAAAATTAGATACAGATAGCTTCAACTACGTAGAATTAGTTTAATCCTATAGCGCTATCCTTACATATTGCAGATGTTTGGGAATTAAAATAAGCTTTTAAAAGCTGAAAACAACTTTAATGTGCAATAAATAATTTTATAAAATGAAAGCGAATGTATTACTTTACTTTCTTTGCTGTAAAATAAATTTTTAAAAAGTTGTCTTGTAAACGTAACAATTCGACCAAAGAGAACGATGTAATAGATTTAACTACAAATAATTACATTCGTACTATCTGAGGAAATTGGAAGTCCATCTGCAATGTAATGTGAATTATTCTCACTTGACATGTTCAAATTATGCTTAACCATTTGCATTTAATGAGTCTGAATAAAAAGACGGAAGGGGGATGCCCCAGATAGTTATTAGTTATGAATTAAAATCTCATTTTACTTGCTGGAGAGATCTATAGATAAATGTATAAAAATGGACTTTTGGTTAAGGAGGAAGAGGGCTGCTTGCATGAATTTGTGCTCGAGGTAATGGGTGCACATCTGTGTAATACACGAAGAAAACTAGGAAAAGTATGCAACTATTTTAAATGGTTTGGCTCGCTGCGGTTTACATTTTTGCTATTTCTTAGCCCCTTAATGAATTTAAACGTATCATTACGAGTTGAGCATTATTTTGATCATATCGTAATATTACGGGCATCAGAAAACTATTTTAATATAAAATTTTTATAGTAATTTCTGTTTTTCTTAATATAAATAGGCGTTTCACGTACTTGACTATTCATTTTTATTGGTAAAAATAACAATTATTTCATTTTTGAATAATAAAAGCAGTTTAACTATATAATAAAATGAATATTTTGTGGATTGTTTGGAAATTTCTGTTTTATGATGAAACGAAAAAAATATTTTTATAATGAAAATTTATGTTTGAAATGGTACTATGTCATTATAACATAAAATTATCTCAGACTGAAAATGATATTAGTTTGTAATTTGTAAATTAGAAACTAAATTTTCCATACCAAATAAAAGTTAATTAATATTTTTATTCGGGTAACCTCAATTATATTAATTCGAGCAATATATTTTATTATAGAGCATGATAAAGTATAATTTCTTTTCATTTTCAATTCCTTTACAGTTTTTTGTTCATTTGAACTTTAAAATGTCATATACATTTCAAGTTTTAGATTTACAAAATAAAAAAGATACATTCCTTCAATTTTACGTAGTTTCTAATATGCATAATTTAAACGTTATCTTATAGGTAAGTTTAATTTTAAAACTACAGATTTACTTATAGATTTAAAAAAAATCAATGTAAAAAGTGCAAAACTACGTATTTTTGTGGTGAATCGAAATCATAATAATATCAAAAAGATTTATGTCTAGAAAAGTATTGTATTCGCCTAAATACCTTTTGCATTCTAAATTTTAGTTCGTAAAACCTAAACTAAAGCAAACTCATGCTAAAATTTTTAATCAACAGATTCAAAATAAAAAAAAAATATTTTATTGAAATACTGTGTGTGCACAATAGGATATCTTTCAATTGTGAGTAGTTGTGATATCTTCTAACTATCGTAAAAGAATCATAGAATACATATTAAATACTTCTACTTTATATTTGTTGACTTTTTTCCAGGACAAAATCAAAATAGAACTTCCTTTAAATACTTTACAAATTACTTTACGTTGATTTATCGTGTTTGTTTAATATTTTACCCCATTTATGATTTATAGATATTTTAACTATTTCAAGCAAAAATAAAAAACATACTGCCTTATGTGATATTTATATTCTTATTTAGGACAAAACAACTTCACTGAATTACCACCAATTATAACATTGTCCTTGGATAGAAGGGTTGTATAGTTATAAGTAAACTTTACATTAAGCAGCCCTTTTATGCAATCGTTTCAGATTCTAGATACTGCTATTTTCAAAGGTAAGAGATGCAGTAATACAAGAATTTCTTGTTCTTCAACCTTGACTTATAGTTTTATTGAAAGTAAATAAAGAAAAAATATCATCCCCATATTAATTTTCTGTAATCTTCAGTTTGTGTGGACTCCCTCAACTAGTTTCTCTTGTACGTCAAAGTCCCGTGAAATAACTGCTCTGTAATAACGTTTTGAATTCTGACCTGAAATTACTAACTACAGATGCTGTGTCGACAGAGATGCCCGGAAGACGGGCTGATTGTGATTCTTTGTTATTTGCACAAGCGACAGATTGTGCACTGCATTTGGAGGTTTCATAAAAGAATACCTGTTAAATTTACGTGTGTTTTTGAGTCACGACGTCTGTGACAATACTAGCAAAAGGCTTTAAATCGTTGAGGTCTGATGAATCACAATCCACATGTAAGGATGGGGCAAGAATAATTCAAGAAAAATTATTCTATTAGTTATTATAAGGAGTAATGTTTCGAGAAAAATAAATGATAAAGGGGATATGGATTTCAAATATAAATGCTGGTAATTTTCACAGAATTAATAAGCTTGTCTATAAGTACCAAATGAATCTGCTTTGTTTATAAAAAAGATCAACAAAACTTTTAAAATACATAAAATTTCTTTTTGACTCAGAAAATTAATAGGCTTTTTATATATTTATATTATTTCCCCATTTAGGATAAATATCAGATTAATATATTTATTTGGAAGGCGTAAAAGTTTGGAATAAGTTTTGACACTCAGATTAAGGTAGTTTATTTTGAAACTTGGCATTATTTTCATTTTCATTGTTTAATGAAAATAAAAATGTTCCCATCAGTAAAAAGATTATTAAATGACTTTTAAAGAGAATTGAGAGATGATATTGCAGAATATTTATTTCCTCTTTGAACAACTAGGCAAAATTTTCTTCTCTTTTTTTTCCTGATACGACAGGCGTTTTTCTTCAACTTTTTTTTAATATAAAACATCAAACAATTTTCACCTATTTTCAGTACAGGTGCACTGTGTATGTGGTCGAGTTTTAGCCTGATGTATCCCTAAATTTTGATTCTATTTAGGAAGGAGTCTATACACAAGAAACATCTCTCTTTCCAACCACCCAACGAGTTGATTTCAGGATCTACAATTTTATCTTTGAATTATTACGGCTTTATAGGAAGTGTGTTTAGAAACTTTAAATACTTGATCTCATCCTCCTATATTACTCCACCAGCAACCTGACTGTAACCTATTCTTTACTCTTAAGGGGACAGTGGACGTTGGAAGCGTCCCTGTAAATTATTAACCTAGAGTTATGAAAATCTGCACACATATACAATGAAGTATAACTAAATAAATAATAACAAAACTTTTAAAAATGAATTTTAAAGCGTTCACTTTTTTGAAATATTTTATAAATTTTTTAAAAACTTCTTTCACACTAAATATGAGTTTTTTCTTCATTTTTTCCTTATTATTACTTAAAATCATCATTTGAATATTTTTAGGCATTACTTCATCGATAAATTGCATAATTATTTAATCATTTATTGGGAAACTTCTTTATGTATGTACGTTGAATTTTCGCTAAAGATTCTGACTTTTGTACCATTCAGTTGAATTTACTAATCTAAATGAAGTCTAAATTTAAAACGGATACCTATATTTATTTTATTGACAAAGGGCATTTCATAAAAACTGAGAGTTATTTTTACAAAGTAGCAGCACCTCGAAACTAAAAACTGAAATTGTAGATAATTTTTTCAAAATGTTAACTGAATGTTTATATAAATATTTTAAACAAATCAAACGATTTTATTTTCCTAGTATCTCTGTTTAAACAACCATTTTTATGTACCTTACAGAAATAGAAGTGAGTGATTCAGAGTTAAAAAACAAAATGCATTGTGTCATGGAATTTCGATATCGTTTGGGCATAAAAATTCTAAAATCCTAATAAATGTAAATGTTTTGGTGAGTCTACGAATTTTAGATGGCATATGGATTTATAAAAAATTAACATTTGTCTGCAGAACTGTCTCTTCAACCTAGAGAACCACAAACTGTTGTGAATGATCGGAATGTTAACATTATCTGGACAATCTTGCAAGAACTATGGCGAATGCCATGCGATGAGATAGTTGCATCTATAAACATTTGGAAGACGTTGATATTTTGCATTCTATGCAACAATTTACAGCTTCAAACTGTTTGTTCCAGTTGGGCATTACTAAAGAATGAATGTTGATTGAGCCACGGTAATTCAGTCTATAAAGGCAAGGATCTCGTAACCAGTGGGTAAATGGATCGAAAATCGAGCCGATCAAAAATCCGCTGTGTTCATTAATGGTATCTGGGCATAATAAAATAGGTTTGTGGTCTAATGTCCTCGAAGATTTCAAACGATACCTCTAAGGTGGTAAAGCCTGGGGGTCTGTTACCTGATCCTAAATTACGAGGACCCATTCTTGAGGTTAAGTCAGTCTTCAGTCCTCGTAGCTCCTCGCTCAAAGAGGAACTGCATATGAGCCTGAACCTTATACTAGTCGCATGTTGCGACGGGGTTTATCTGACTTCGTATAGGCTTTCCTACATCAAGAGGATGACTAACAACAACATAACAACAACATATGCAAACAAGAATTCCTCAGCGTTCTGAGTGGAAATGGAATCTACAAAATGATCCGGATTTCCTAAAGAGTGTAATAACAGGTGATGAATCTTGCGTGCATCTGTTTGATCCCCATAATGCAACAATTTTATGGAATCACAGTTTTTTCTTCTCCGACAAAAATCCGACTAACTAAATCTGCTTAAAGGTCATAAAGGTATAACCTATCAGCATGCTATGCCTCCTACTGTGTCAGATGAATATCCAGTTTCAGTTTTGAAATTTTTGCTACAAAGCGTCATGAACTGGAAGGTAATTGGACATTTCATAACAATAATGTTTACCCGCATATCATGACTTTTGATCAGGATATCTAAGAAAATGCAATATTAAAATCATTCCACATCCCCCTTATAGCCCAGATCTCACGCCATGCAATTTTCGGCGCTATCCAAAGTTGAAGAAGAAGCTCCGTGGCAGAAAATCTAATACAGATTTCTAAGTTATTGCAGCAATGCAGAAGTCTTTAAAGTTCTCTAATTATATTGAACAAAGTGTTGAACGATGACACTTTTGCATACCATCTGAGAGAATGTATTTTGTGATTTTGAAAACGAATGATTTATTTTTTGCTGTAGGAATATTTTTTTAATTGTTATGGTTCTAATCTCAGTTTTTATGGAACTCCTTTTGTATTTCTTAAACATTTTGTAGGGTTCCACGAGAATTAATTCGCAATGAGAAATTAAAAAATTAACAAAGTTATTTTATAAAAATGAGATTATCGAAAACATTTCTCCGTTTTAAGAAAAAAATAATGTGATTAATATACTTCATATATCTGTATAATGTTTCATAACTATTAATTGAAATATTATAAAAATGCTTTGCAAGGGGACAAAGGACCTGCAAAAATGGCAGAATTCAATCAAAATACGAAATGTATGCATTAGTGACTATGTCATATTTAGGCTCACCTGTATTAGGAAATTGTGACGAAAATGAGTGACGCTACGAAATCAGGCAACGAAATTTTTACCATTATAGTTTTACTATTTCTTTTGTTCAACACGATGTAGTTGATTCAAAACCTTCTTTTATATAAAGAGTATATAAAACTAGAGGGGTCAGAGGGACCCTTCCGAGGTTCGCAGCACCAAGAATATATATATATATATATATATATATATATATATATATATATATATATATATATATATATATATATATATCTAAATCATATGGGTTTCTCAGTATTTTCCAGCATCATGCTGTGCACTTAGTTACGTGATAGTTAAAAATAAATTCAAATGAACAATTAGAGAGATTTGTATCTCACCAAGGTAGTTAAAGGTTACAAAAAGTAATCTGAACAATCATAATGACTATTATATAAAACATTAAATGCAACCAATTATCGTACTAGTCTCATACGAACTTCAAATGAGGGTGCAGACGTACATATTATTAAATTCTTAAGATAACTCTAGCCTTACACAGCTGAATAAATATTCGAATAAATTACAGCTCCTGAACATCTGTGTTTTCATAGTTTCTACGTTGGGCAATGTTTTCTTTGTGGATTTCAAAATAAACTTTGTATACTTTAATATCCAATTAAACTTTCTTACTTTTGAAGAGCAAGTTAGGCTGAAATGGAAATTAAAGAACTGATAATTGTTAATAAAAATGTAAGCACAGGATAGAGCTTTAAAGAAAGTTCACTTTTGTTAAAGAAATTTTAGGTTTGGGTTAAGTCTGTAGCGCTGCAGCGAGACTGCTACATGAGAGCTAATGACACCAGGCTTACCATTTATAATACTTTTTATTGTTAGCAGTTTTGAACATATATGCCTTTCACGATATTCAAGGACAGTAACGAAAAGTCAGAAAAATTTATTATTAATTTTCATGCAATATTTCAATATATTATCAATTTATTAGTTTTCATTATATTAGCCTATTTTTGATACAATGTAAAATAAAATATTCTATTATGTTTAGAATAAAAATTTACTAAATCATTAATAAATGTCCAAATTTATAAAATTTTCTATGTAAGGAGCGATGCATTTTTTAAAAATCACAAAATATATACCCAAAGTGAAAACAAAACTTTACTTAACCGTTATATAACTTTTGAAATTTGTTAATCAGAATCTAAATTTTTATAATTAATCGAAGTTAACTATCTTTTTTATTTTGCGAACTTCAGTTTTATTCATACGGGCAATAGATTTTATTTTATAGCATAATAAAGGCTAATATTGTTTTCAAATTTTCAAATTCTTAACAGTTTTAATTGGTTTTTCACTTTAAAATGCCTGATGTTTTTAAAATTTTGGTCTACAGATAAAAACGAATATTTTACTTCAATTTGATATAAAATATTAATTTCGAATACATATATTTCAAAAGTTATTTTGTGGGTAAGTGAATTAATTTTTCCTTTCGTGCATATTTATTAAAAAAATAATTTTACTTCAAATGACAAAAGTAAATAATATTTTTAAAACTAAAGTGTTATTAAGCATTTTGTAAAAAATTCTTTCTAAAAGTAATAGAATATTTAATTTTATGAATAACCGAAAAAAAGCTGTTATAATGAATATTTTAAATCTCGAAAGGTACTATGTCCCATTAAAAATCTTAACAGAAAGACATATTATAACCATTTATGAGTACAGATAACTATCAAAATCTTATCAAAATAGTCAATATTAGAAAATATACTTCTTTTCGTTTAGAAAAAGGCCTATTTAAATGGAAGAGTTAGTGTAGGGCAGGGTGTAATGTTAAAACTAAAATAATAGGTGATAATAATGCATTTTTCGGTAAGAAAGAAAGAAATTTTTGGAGCAATGAAATTTAATTGTATTTACTGAGACTGTATAGATTTATTTACAGTTGTTTGGCCC
Organism: Pardosa pseudoannulata; assembly: GCA_032207245.1. Lineage (NCBI taxonomy): Eukaryota > Metazoa > Arthropoda > Arachnida > Araneae > Lycosidae > Pardosa > Pardosa pseudoannulata. The sequence continues at coordinate 12,223,403 of CM063503.1, read as the reverse complement.
TATTCGTTAATTTTATGGTTAAAGATTTGAGTCATAAGATTTCCTCGAGTGGTAAGAAAATGTTGTATAAAGGAAACTTATCTTATAATATTAGGGATTTTGAGTAATATTCAATATTAAGATATCTTAGTACTGATTATTTCGTCGTCACTAAAAGATTTAATTTTATGCAACTTTTTTCTGTTACTAATAACTTCAAGAGAAAGGATATAACTGGCATGAAGATGGAATAGAATAGAGAGATATTATTTTAGACAGCTAGTGAAAATATCATTAATATAACTTGGGAGGTAAAGTAGTTAGCAAAAAGATTGGTTTTATCTTCACCCGTGTAAACATAATAATTAATTTAGAGGAGTGGTCACACGTCTGCAGAGAAAAAAAAATCCTTTGACGTCGAAAATGACAGTTCTACTTTCTAAACGTGAACTACAACATGTCATTTGGATGAACCAGCCGGGAAAACATGTAATTTTCTCAGGTGAAAGCAAATTCAAATTGCAGGATCCGAGGGGCATTGATCAGCTTGATTTGGCCAAGGAAAGGAAAATGATTCTGTTTATACCAATTTACCAGATAAGTCTGTAGTGTTGCAATATAATAAGAAGCATTTCGCATAAATGAGTTAGTCACTTAGGTTTCATGAAATGCCACGTAATTTTTTAAAAACTTTAATTTACTTTACAGTGATCCCTCGTTTTTCTCGGTTAATGGAGACCAGAACCTTCCGCGATAGCTGAAAAACCTCGAAGTAGGATTTGCCCCTAGGAATTTTCATGTATGCGGGTACACGAATGTTTTAAATATGTAAACAGTATTTATACTTTGCACATTTAAGATAAAAATTACAACAGTATACCTATTTACTTAAAAGTATCAGTTCTAATTAATAAGGTTAGTTACAAAATTTTAAAGAGTAATAAACATTAATCAACATTGCTTTCTGACAGAGGCGAAGAGTCTTTTTTTGGTGGCTGAGGAGAGGCACTCATTTGACTCGTAGGAGTTTTAGGCTCACCCAGAGGCTCTTCTGCTGGAGACGCTGACGGTAGAGCCAGGGGGCTTTACCTTGGAGAGAAAAAGGTGATGGGTAGTTGTTGTCTTTGTTTTTCCTTTTCCTTCAAAATTCTCCTATACAATGACATAACCCCGTCAACGCGATTGCTGAACTCGACAGCTCGAACCATATTGTCGTCAATGTCTTGTGCAAATTCTTGCCATGTTGCACAATTGTTACAGATTTTCCAGGGTAAGGCCATGCTTTTTAGTTTATTCTTCGTCTTAATTTTCTTCTTCACTTGCAAACTTTGTCATCTCAAGAGCCCGTGGTATGTACGCTGAGTCAACTCATCTCTTTGTTTGACATGCAGGGATCCTTCTCTCTCGCGCATCAACAAGAGACAACGCAAAGTGGCTGCCGACATGGTTGTATTTTTCATTTTTATTTTTTAATGAATATTTTGGGGAAAACCCGCGAAGCACAGAAACATGAAGCGCGAAGTGGCGAGGGAACACTGTATACTTATTTTCATCAATAATAAAGATCAATATTTTATTCATCTTTGTAGCAGGGCTATAACTGACAAGATTATCATGTTGAATTAGGATGAATTCGATTTGGCGAACTCATTCCGGCACACCATTCATCAGTGGCTCGGTCTTTCTCTTCAGTGCAGGAGACTTAGAACCCTTCAGACTTTGTGGCTCCACGCGGGAGCATACAAGGCATACAAGGCGATGGTGCAATTGGATTGCCTGGGTCGAACACTCTAATCCAGAGATTTCTAACAGTGAGCATAAAAATGACAACGAGCAGAAAATGAAACAGCTAAAAGATGAAAGAAAGGGATAGGGAGGTGGATTCGTGTCTTCATAACACAAAACCTAAAGAGTAGAAAGCTTAAGGATAGAAAAACACAAACATTTTTGCGGCCAGGAACATCCGTACACTGTGACGACCAGAGATGAAGCGAGTAGTTTTGCGATTCTGGAGCGATTCAAATGGCCACGAGAGGACCAATAGAATTACTGGGATTCATCCAATCAAATTTCATGAATTTTTGATGGTAGAAATAGGTACAAAACATGAGGATCCAAGCGGGAGCACGCACGTAGTTTGCTTTTTATACAGGAAGAAAAAACCATTCTCTGATTGTATTTCTTTCCTCCCTGTTTCTCCTGATCATGTCCTAGACTGCTTAGGTGTTTCCTGGAATCAGTCGTTCAATGAGCAGAATTATATTTGTGAAGACTCCTTCCCTATTTCGAATGGACATTAAGGACACTCCTTAGTCAGACGAGATTATCTCCGGTTGCATAATGTATTAAGTACTAACTTAAAAAAATAGTTTTCTAAGCAGTTTCGGAGTATGACACTCAGCTTATATTAAAAATACTCTGTTATGTCATAAGATTAAAAGTTCTTTTTTAGTAAAGCATCCATATTAAATTTGCATTAGTCACCTTATTTAATTACAGTATGGCAATCCACTTTTATTCATTCTCAAACTAAAATGATTTGTACTTTTAAATATCTTGTCTGAATATACCTATGGATTAAATACATTAAAAAAGAGAAATAATAAAAACTCTGCAGATTTAATATATCATGATGATCTGTTCATAAGATATATTACTTTTCATGAATGAAAAAATTGAGATTAACCGTGGGTTAAATGCATGGTCAAAATTGATTGACATCGATTCTATTTTACTCAAGCCCGATTCTTGATATAAACGTCATGTGACAAACGCCATCTTCCATGTCAGTAGTTACATGTGAATATGTACTTCGCGGGGTTCACCTTGTTTTACTTACACAGTTTTTCTTTCGGTTTTTTGTATTTAACACGTTGAGCGAGATTTTAATCCCTGGGGACTGGCAGTGGGTCTCTGAACAAAATATTTACCGTCAGTCTCCATCGACTGACGCCGATCAAACGAAAAGTCCACTGCCATTCACCATGGACTGACTTGGTATTTAACGTATTACATTCTTTACTCCATATTCATTTAGTGTTTTTATTTAGCAAAGTGTCATAATTACTTGTATCAAAGACTAATACTTACGAATACCACACGCTTGACTAAACCACAAGCTTGAAATTTTTACTTTCATCAACAATAACAAGTAATGCAAAATGGAAAGTGATAAACATAGAATACCCAGATTAATACGAGGATAAATATGTAAAAATTTTGGTTAAATTAGGAAAATGATTGATGAGGCAAAAAGGTTTGCTATTTGATCAGAGATTATGTGGATCAGGTTTAATCAAGTTTCTCATAAATATAAATAAATTTAAAACCAGAAACAACGGAAATGTACGAACCTTATTACTGTTCAGATACAATAAATGTGTTTTTAGTGTTGTACAAAGGTTTGAAACCTACTATGTAAATTTTAGTTAGTCAGTGATATCAAAAAAGAACTCTTTCAGTTAAATTTAGAAGTGATTCTAGAATTAATGGGTTACATTAATATAATCGTTTCTGCTAAATGAATATTGATGGGTATTTTGAAACTTATTCATTATAGACTCCTAAGAGTAAAATAAATGTAAAATTTACACAAGTTTGAATATTACAGCCGGTCATCTTTACCGATCAGCTATGGGGGACAACGTCTCTCGCGACCGTGACCACGAGTTCAAGCCACATGTGTCCTCTGGGTAGTGCTAAATGAGAGACCATCTTATACCTCCTTTAGGTATATACGGGCTTCAAGCACCCGGGGTTCACCTGAGGGATCTGGGTCTTCTGTTATTCCTAATAGTATGGTTTGGTTTGGTTTGGTTTGGAGCGCTACGATCTACTTTTTGCAACACGAGGGCTAATTATTCCTAATAGACGAGCTTACTTTTGTAGTGCTTGCTCATTATCGGGTTTGACAACAATAACATGGACCATGACGGAATTTTCGTAGGTCAGCAGCAACTGAACAGATATTGTGGTTACTCTCGTGACCTCTGGTCTTTAGTATGCATGCTGCTGTATGTATTCGTGATGGAACAGCTTAAGAATTTACTTACCATTGAGCTATGATGTTAAACATTATAGGATTCCTTTTGTAAAAAGGAAAAACTCCGTTAAAAGAGATTTATTTGTCATCATAATGAAAACACAGTACTAAAAAGTGAACATACGTATGTACATATATGCTTATATGAACATACATAAGAGCTATATCTATGCTAGATAGAGCTAGATAGAGCTATATATAGAGCTATTCCTCATGAGTTCAGTTAATGTACTTACTGAAAAGGTAAATTATTTTTGAGGCTTGAAAAATCATATAAAATGCCAATTCAAATGATGAATTTTTAAATGATATTATATACATGAAAATTTGTGGGATTGTTTGCAAGATTGGCCTTTATATTTACTACAAAGTAAATCTGAATCCCATAAAAACAATTATTTATTAACTGTTCTAAAATAGTATTGGTAGAAGCCAATAGGTTATTTGCAGTATTTGAGGGAAATATATGTACATTTGCATTTTGATTATACATCATGAAATCATTAAAAAAGCCAATCTCTTAATTTTGTGTTGCCAGTAGAAGTATTTCAGCCTATCATTTTTTTTTAAATGAAACGTTGGAGAGAAATCATAAAGATTTCTAAATCAGTCAAGTTTCCACTTACTTTTATTGTTCAATTTTAATTTGTTTTGGGCGCGTTTAAAAGATTTGAAAACTAGTATTTATATTTTAGACTATCAGAGATATTAAGTAAAATTACCTATTCTAGTAAATTTAGTTAAATGCTATAAATGTGTCTAAATTTGTGTTGAGATTATTTAATATTTGTTTGTATTTTAATATAGATTTATAAATATATGAGTCACTTTTCCACTTTTATTGTTCATTTTAGATTTTTTTTTGTGTGTGCGAGTTAAAAGGGCGCGAAAACTGCCATTCAGATTTTAAAACATCTGAGATCAAGCAAAAGTACCTATTATAGTAAATTTAGTTAAATGAAATAAATGAAAGTAAATTTGTGTTGGGATCGTTTAATATTTGACTGGAAAATCATTAGAAAGCCAATCTCTTCATTTTGTTTGGTTAGTAGACTTACTTTATGATGTTATCTTTTTTAAAAAAGCAAAGTTTGAAAGAAATCATAAATATTTCTAAATTTATCTGAGTCACGTTCCCACCCCCTTGATACTGAGACTTATGGAAGTTCTAGCACGTTTTTGCATCACATTCTAGAAGTTTTGTAGAACGATCTGAATTTAAAAACAGCGATAAGAGAGGATATAGTTCACAAGTACTTCACATTGAAAACAGCTGCTTCACCAGTAATTTTTATCTGTTTAAGATTTTCTAATTTTCTTCTTTCTAAGAGTTTTCCAGTGATAACGCGACAAATCACTTTTCTAAATCCTGATAATGAGATGGGAAACTTATCAGATAATGCTGCTAGTCGTATTTCAGCTACGCTGCAGCTGAATATTACTATAAAATGAAATACGAACAATCGGTTTATCTTCATCCGTGAAGTGTGATCAAAAATCTTCTGAAGATCAAGATATAATTGTAGATATTTGATAAGTGTTCTTAGTCTGCAACTGTTAAGCAAAGGTAGAGACACACCAGTTGCATAGCCCGCTTTCCTTTTTTGAGATTAATACAAGATAAGATGATTAATCCTACAAAACGAATTAGTGTGATTTTTATCAAAGAAGTCATTATTAAGCTGTTTATGGATGAAAGGATAAAAAACTTGCTAGATATGTGGATGTTTTTGTATTTTCATTCTGCTCACTAAACGCAAGTGGCACAAATGTATCGAGGGTGTTCACACATTTTTATAATAATTTTTCAAAACTCTCTCTCTCTCTCTCTCTCTCTCTCTCTATATATATATATATATATATATATATATATATATATATATATATATATATGCATCATCAATTATACCAATAACTCCTTGACAAGGAGAAAGCTCAACAGATACTAGTAATAAAAAAGCAGTCGGGCCGACATTGAGGAGAACGGCGCCAGTCTAATTGAACCTTTATTCCAGAGCTGCTACAATAGACATATTTTTTACTTAACGACAGACAAAGGACAAGCCACGAAAATCACTCTGCTTGAACAGAGGTGCACCCAAGAGCGAACACAGAAAGAATTTTCCCACGGTAAAAAAAAAAAAAAAACTTACTCAGCGAATTAAGTACGATCAGAAAGTAAGATCAGAAAAAACGCGGAGCTATTTGCCGGCGACAGCTGGGAAACATGCTGAATAGACAGAAAGCTTACATTTTTAGGATAGAAAGCTTTGAGATGAATTTTAAGTGGAAAACACTCCTTTGAGTAAACTATTTAGAGGCGGGAAAAAAGATTTAAAGGAATTAGAATGGAAGAGAGGATGTTTTTAAGGAAATATTAAATTTAAATAATTTTGATATATTACACACACACACACACACAGATATATATATATATATATATATATATATATATATATATATATATATATATATATATATATATATATATATATATATATATATATATATATATATATATATATATATATATATATATATATATATATATATATATATATATATATATATATATATATATATATATATATATATATATATATATATATATATATATATATATATAAAAGCATTATATAATAGTTTTATTTTCTTGTATGTTCAGTCTGATAGTCTTTTTGGTGAACTATGATACTACATCTTGATTTTCAAGTAAACAATGCATTTTCCAAATCATCAAGATCTATTTTGTTCCACTCCTCCTTAGAAAACCCATTCAAAAAAGAGCTTATTTTAAGAGTGTAAAGTGTAGAAGTGTTAGGGGACTTTGGTAGGGAACATTTAAAGGGAATAGCTTCAATTCTGGTTGAATTTCTAATTAAAAAGTGGAGCAGAATATTTAGAGGTATGGATTGTATTCTTACCGTGATGGAACTTAAGGTAGCAAAATTGCTGTGTTAAAGAGGTGAAATTTAGTCTTTGAAATTAGGCTTTAAAATATATTTCTGACAGTAATATAAATTAACTTTTCTACTTTTCTTATTTTAAGTTTTCTGTTATACAATAACCATAAGTCTTCAACAAAACTTTTCTTGTTTTCTTTGAAATAACGGTTTAAAACTTTTTCTCCTCTTTTTCGGAAGTAATTCGGTCTTTTTCTATTTCAAATAGAAAAATAAATCCAAATTTCCTCAATTGCAGCTATATATTTCCGTTTTTCCCTTGCTAAATAATTTTCATACAACAATCCGCGTTGTCTAACGGTGAGAAACGTTTCGGTGTTAGGCGGTGAACATCATGTTTTTTGTTTTCATTAGCTTCAAATTAGATTTTATAATTTTGTTCACAGTTAAAACGAAGGTCTTTAAAAATTTAGAGGTAGCTTTTTGGAGTTGAATATTCTTTTAAACATGAGATGCGACTTTAGATTTAATAATAAGTTTATTTACCTATGTTGAGGTATGCATTTTTTGCCTTTTCTCCGGTGAAATGGAATTTTTGACGTTTCTTGACTTAAATATGACACTTATTTTAAGCGTATAAATATTAAAACCGTGTTTTTTACTGTTTTAATAATCGAATAAGAGTTTTTTTTTTTTTTTTTTTTTTTGGGGGGGGGGGGTAAAGTGTAAAAGTCTATTGTCGATTGTTTTTTTTTCAGCGACATTTTAAAACACAGAATATTTTTAATGCTGCCGACGATATTTAAACCTTATTCCAATTTGATATCAGTCTTGGTTTTTATTTTAACATTTAAGTTTAAATTCATGGAGAAAGCTAAAATCGTTACAAAAATGTAAGAACGCCATCAATAATGTTCAGAATCTGATGCTCTAAACATTATGTGTACCCTATATGTATTCGATATTTCAATAATGTTTGAAAGAAGAATAGAAATTTTTAATTATCAACTTTTTGAACTGACTTTTTCCTACCTCAGATTTTGGACGTGAAGCTTAACAGCGAAAAGTAAAAATTTGGTTGGACGAGCGGGAGAGTAATTAAACTTTTTTTCAACTTTTCTCTTTAGCTCCAGATCGGTATGTAGTTCTTCTCGAACGTTATTACTATCGTTATACCTGCAAAAAACTTTTTAAAAATTTATTTTAAATCGAGGAAAGGCATGTAATACATAGGCTTTCACTTAAATTATATTTATTATCCATAAAAACTATTTTAAACTTTTAACTGTTTATTATTTTTAGGATAAAATGCTTTCCAGACGTAAGGATAGCGTTCTAGAGTTAAAGTAGTTATACAATTAAAAATGTACTGTAACTGTACTGGTTTCAAAATAGAGGAAAGGTTAGTGGGGTTTAAGTTTATAGCTTTACATTGGCAAGAACAAGAGGACTTTAAAATTAATTATTATTGTTTCCAAAGTAGGGACACTTGCTTTCTAGAGAATTCGCTACTACCAAGCTGCAGATATTTGTCTGATATTTTATATGGGAAAACCATGTAGGCGTCAAACATATTTAAAATTAAAGAGTAGTTTATCTTTATGGAAATACTCAAGGTTCAACATTGACACACAAAATATTTTTAAAATTCCCGTTAATGCAAAGCTTAATTTCTTTGCTGTTAAGTAGAAGCCCACCAGTGACAACAGCAACCGTTTTCAAGAAATTACAAAAAATAAGTTAGATTTCTCCTAAAAGTTTAATATTCAACCGCTTAAACCATTAACTACTTCATTTATCATCGAGATTTTCGAGTTGCATAATGAATATGGTGATTAATGATTGTTATGTCATATTTTATTTTACCGGAAGAGACTGAGTTGCTGGTTTTTCAATGTTTAATCTCAGATTAAGAAAAATACTACTTGATGGTATTTCGCAGAAAATATACCGTTCATAGGCTGCAATAATAGTACACACCGAAAAAATACAAATTTTGAGTAAGGACTGTTGTTAACATTATGAAATCCTCTTCTATGGGGCAGAAGGACAAGCAAAAACTTTATCCCAGTTCCGGCTTTTTAAGAATTATTTCCAGGGAATGGTTTTGAAAAAAAAAAGACACAACAAACCTCTTTCAATATATAACAAGAAAATCGATAATCTATGAAGTTTAACTCAAAGAAGAGCAGTACCAAACTGCTATTGAGAATTTTAAAGCAATTTAAAATTTGTTTCATAAACTACAAATATAGGTTTATAGAATAACGAGCTATTCTTGGGAAATTGCTCATTCTCTTTTTTATTTGATTATTTATATAGGAATAGAAAAATCCATTTAAATGTTAACTTTGTTTAAACTGTTCTCCTCCTTTGCTCCCATGCTCACCCCTCTATATACCTTTAATGCCCAGTGTCTCGTTTTAGATACTTCTAAAAATAGCTTGTAGAATTTTAATGCTTTCTGAGAAAGAGTTTTCCTTATGAGAGTAGGTAGAGAAGCAATCTTATATACAATCTACAAAATTTTCAAGTAGTTTCTACTATTAATAATTTTTTTTACTTGAATCGACACTTCAGGAGTTTTCGAACAGAGCACATAAATTTACTTTTTCCGCAGTTAAATAGTTGAAATTAGGACAAATTGCTTTATCTAGTATAAAACTATATATCACAGTACTTATTTTATATGTAATACCAAATAAATCTTTTTTTCCCGAAATTTTTGCTTTTTCACAAATGATATCCTATGATGTTTGAAAATGACATGCTATTATCTCATCCTATGATGCTACGATACCATCAAATGTCATTCTATGAGGTTATCATGCCTTCTCGGTATCTTCCAATAGCTGCTTCCAAGATCACTTACCAAGTTGCAAGCTGGTTAAAAATTAATTGTAGTTAATAAATATAGTTTAATCTTACAAAATTTCGCCGCAGTAGTTAATGGTGAACAGGTTTTAACTTGAATTTGTCAAACCACAGATTTTATACAAAAAACTATCTTTTGTACATAATTTTCCGGTGTAAAATATAACAAAATAATTTATTGACATAATTTGAAATATAAATTACACAATAAAATCAATATAATTTTTAGTTTAGCATTCACTGGTCAAATGTTTCACCGGTGTCGTTATAGTAACAGTTTATTAGTACAAAGGTACAGTATGTAATCTATATTTTCATAATGAAAATTTAATAAGATGCCTCTATATTACCATACCTGTAGTTATAACTATTTACATATAAATATTTTTTTATTCTAGTGGCTTTATAATATAATATTAAGATCTTGAGTTACTCGTATTTTTATATAGTAATCACTAGCATATGTCCTTGGCATTGTGATAGCGTGTATATATATATATATATATATATATATATATATATATATATATATATATATATATATATATATATACATATATATGTATGTATATATATATGTGTGTGTGTGTGTATATATATATGTAAAAATTATTTCCTCTGGTCACAATAATTATGTAGCCCCTATTATTTTTACTTGCCCGGGCTACTGGGCAAAGAGAAAGCCTAATCAGCTAACAGTAATAACGATGCAGTCAGGCCATTGAAAGAGACCGGCAAATGTTTAATTAAAACTTTATTTTAGAGCTGATAAAATGGACATCTTTAGTAGTCAACGACAAACAAGAGAAAAACAGAAAAATCACTCTGCTCAAACAGAGGTGCACCCAAGAGCGAAGACAGAAAGAATTTTTCCAAGGGACTAGAAACTTAGTTAGCGAATCAAACTGCTAAGATCAGGAAAAACGCTGAGCCATTTGCGGCGACAGCTGGAAAACGTGTTGAATAGACAGACAATTTACATCTATAGGATAGAAAGCTTTGGGAATTGTATTGAAAAAAATTTAAGTAGAGGACGCTCCTTTGATTAAGGCTTTTAGAGGCTGGGAAAAAGATTTTATGGAATTAGAATGGGAGAGAGGAGGTTTTTAAGGAAATATAGTTAAATAAAGTTAAATCATTTTGATGTATTGCATATATATATATATATATATATATATATATATATATATATATATATATATATATATATATATATATATATATATATGCAAATAATACCTCTCTGAAAGATGACCTATATAAAGAGACCTCTAATATAAAACTCCTTTATTTCTAGTCTATGTTTTTTATTATAGCTCAATATTAATTTTCCCTCTATTAATACACCCAATTTACCGTCTTCCTTCTCGAAATACCACTATACTTTACTTTAGAAATGCGAGTAACTCGATATTTTAATATCCTACTGTTGATTAGGTTGGTTAGGTTTTGAGCGCTACGGCCTACTTTTTGCTACACGAGAATGACTAGAACCTACTTCTTAAAGCTAATTTCAAACGGCTTCAAAGATCCCTGCCAGCAGCTGGATCGAAACTCATGGAATCTGTTACCAAAGACCATCGTGTGACCGAAACAAAACCGTGACTTGTAAATAATTGTTATGTCTTTATAGTATACTGTAAAAATGCAAAATATATCCATTTAGCAAAGGTGAGGCCTGTCGTAGGTGTCCAACATTTGGTTATGGCAGAAGTTCCCAATGTTAGCAGTATCATCCACTAGAGGGCAATGAAGTTGACTAGGAGGCGGTAGAAACAGGCAACTGACGGAAGTTTTGGCAGTCAACTATTTTTGTATGGTCGAGATAAGTCGACATACAAAATAATGTTAATCGAGAGTCATGTCACTTTATTAAAACCCTTAAGAAGACTTTTATATAAACTTTAAAATACCAAATTCTCTTATCTGTCGACTTCGTACAAAGATCAAGAGTTCCACACCCTACCACTCCGTATAACCCATTACCACTTTGACAGAGACTTCTTACGTAATGATGGTGGAACTCGAAGTAAGTTCCAACTCAACATATATAGAGTAGTGGCCTAGTAGTCAATGACTGCTTACAGAAAATAATAATAATAAATATTTTATATTCAATTTCCATGATTTTGCAATTGAAAAATCAGTTGAAATTATGTATTATAATTCCTCTTAGTATGTTTAAGTAGAAGACAAATCTTCACACGTAGAAATGATGACCAACTATGACAACACATTATTTTGACAAGCTTATGGGTGTTTTCAACAGTACAAAATACTCACAGCACTAGTACGATAGTATTACAAATCAGCTGATACAGACAAGTCGATACGTGTTCGACTTCAAATCGATAAATAGCAGTAATATAGGAATAAGTCTACTTTTTGGTACGTTTTTTCAACCAATATCAGTCGAAAATTTGATAGACGACGGACAGGAAGTCACGCCTCGTAAAATATTGTAATGTACAAACCTCATTACTTCATGATATCTAAATCTACTTTTACAATAACTGAACGGCATGTACAGTAATGTATCACCATTTGTTATTTACGATGAAATATCATGTCAAACAACTTGTACGGAAAGAACTTATGAAGGAGAGGGATAAGAAAAAACATGTTTGTCTTGCAAATTGGACTGTGGAAAAAAAGGAATCAATGTGCTAATTTGGCCAATCCCATTCAAATAACGATTTAACATATTCAGAAGGAAAACTTGAACCCAGAAAGGAATATTTGTTGCTGAACTGCAAGAAGTAATATGCTACAAAGAGGTGAATATTAGGTAAGCGTTGGTTTATTAAAGTACTAAGTGCATGCATTAAAAAATTTATATTGATTTTCTGGACGACTATATTTTGTTTTATTATTATACATTTTTTAAATAAGGAAGTGTTTTTAGCTATCTTTTATATGCATTCAACTTAAGCGTTTTAAATATATAATCTTAGAAATAAATTGAATTTTTTGTTAGAAACTCGACTTCTTTTTGCATTGTTGTTATACATTAGACTGCCAGTAACCCAGCTACACTTTAGAATATTACCATTCTTTTAATACATATTTTAAAAAAATGTATGTATTCATTTATGTAAGCATTTCTGTGTAGTCTAAAAACGCTTTTATAAGCTTATTATATTAACAACTGTACTCTGCAATACATATTGCCTTTTTTTGCTTAAAATGATTGAAATTTATACATATTTTAGAAGTTGTCACTTTCCTAAAAATCTTATTACTAAAATCCCCATTTTAATAGTAGCATATATGATGAAAGATTTGTTCCTATCTATGACCTAAATTTTTCATCCACTGACGGTTTAGGGGAATTTTTCTTAGCTAACCTTGAAAGGCCAAATTTCTGATCCATTAAAAGTTGATTAGTTGAGTTTGCCTCCGGGAACAGAAGCGAGTCAGTGACTTGTAGGAACATAAGAGGCGACAAAAGGGTTCTTTTGATAGGTGTAATAAATGAAGCTTAGTGTCCGTGGACTTTCGCGAAATCTTTTCAGGTTGGAAGTAAAAAACAGTCCGGGAGCAAGGTGAAGTACTAACTCTTCGTGAGTAAAATAATAATTGGGAAAGATAGAGAAACCAGCCCAGCCGGAAGTCAGTACGTAAGCTGGGTAAAAAACTGGTTTCAAACAGTGACGCAGATGAGTTTTTGCTATTGTTTTTAAAGTAGGTGGTGTAAAAAAACTGGTGTCTTCTCAGTCTTTGATAACAAAAAATGCGGAGCTTCTTGATTTTTGAGGACAATTTTTTCGGATGTACTTCGTATAAAAAAGATGCTAACATTTTATAAAATATAACTTTTATTAACTATTAATTGTATAACGGTGACTGATGTTTCTTCTTTTGGTTTTAGATCTTTTTTTGGTTACAATAATTCTTAAAACTTATTTCAATGATTAAAATTAATTTTTGTGGTACAATCTGTTAAAATTAGTACACAATACAAAAATCTCACACCCTGCTAAATTTATCTTAAAACACACATAAATGAATCTATACAAATAGTTGACCAAATACCTAATAGAAGAAAAACTTCACTTTTGGTAACATATGACCAACACACAGTGTTAGAAATTATGTTGTAAACCTTCGAAACACTATGAATTTAAATCTTCAGCACCCATTCTTGGTTTAAAGTTACCAGACAGAAAAACGTTGTTTTACAGTATCGGCATCCATTCTTTCGAATTCCACTGCTAGTATTAACACATTGTATGCGGGACACGTACTAGTACGTTTTCTGACGATTGATACTTGAGCGCGGGACACGTACTAGTCCGTTTACTGACGATTGATACTTAAGCGCGGAACATGTATTAGTACGGGTTAGTGTAACAACATGATTTGTTTGTGGGTACAAAAATAACGGTATATACAGGAAAGTGAAGCCGAATGTTCTTGTCTACTACATAGATTCTGGAAAAATTTAGACAAATAAAAACTAGTTTTTACATCAGTCGATGCGGAACCACAGAACGGGAAGGTTGATTAAAAAATCAATTTAGATTTAAAATTAACTTTTTATTTGTCCTTGCGAAAATGATATATATATATACATGTATATTTATATATTACATATATATTTGTTTATTCGTCTATTTATATATTTGTTTATATATTTCAATATAAAATATGAAAAGTTGGTTAAATATTTTTAGATCTATTGAGATTTAACTGAATAACTAAATTTACTCGCAAAACGCCCGCTCCCGGTACAATTCCGCTGCGAAATATACCCGCACACAATGCGTTAATAATTCGTAGACGTTCGGAAAGAAATTTTCAGGAGTAGATTCTTGGTTAAAACAGCCCTCATGTAACAATAATTTGATCACAGGGCTAAGATTCAATCTATTAAAAGAATTAAAATCTTAGATTTATATAAATTATTCAATAGAATAAGAAGCTCAGACACATTACTTCTTAAAGTCAATGATTTACAGTATGCAATTTTTGGCATTATATGTGTTTCATTACAGTCCAAGGCCTACAATTTCTAAGAGGGGTTTTGCAGATCTTAGAATTTGGCTTGGAAAAAGATGATGCAGTATTTATTAAGTTTTGCCAGAAGAAGTTATATTGGTAAAAGACCATTAAAAACTAATATGTGGAGCACATAAAAATAACAAAGTTAAAAAAAGAATCAAGCTAAAATAGAAAAACTAAACATAAAAGTGGCAAAAGGTATGATTAGAATTAAAAACTAATTATTACATGAATATGAAGCACTTCCAAAGTAAAATTTACAATTGTACGAAATACAATTTAAATGAAAGAATAAAACACTTTATTACTTCTATCCTAAAAACATCTTTATAACTCTTAAAAAGAACATCAACCAAACTGTTAAAAACACAGTATATTTAATTCAAAATTTTATTCATAAAAACATTCAAATGATCACTGCAAAAACATTAATTTCAGTAATACAATCATGCAATTATACACCAGAATTACCTTAAAACTTAAAAACGGTAAACAATCATAGAATTAGTTTAATTTAATTTATTATATATTACGTTAGGTTTAATCTGGCAATAATCGTAGCGATCAGTTCCTTTATGGTAATTTGACAGCTGCTTAAGGATCGCCGAGTGGTAGGGTGCTGCTTTTTGGTACCAGAATTCACGGGTTTGACCTTCGCTACTGCAGGGATGTTTGTAGCTGTTAGAAATCGGACTTAAGCTGTAGGTCCCAATCTCATTAGCTCTGGTAT
Source organism: Pardosa pseudoannulata (assembly GCA_032207245.1). Lineage (NCBI taxonomy): Eukaryota > Metazoa > Arthropoda > Arachnida > Araneae > Lycosidae > Pardosa > Pardosa pseudoannulata. Next base: position 12,207,871 of record CM063503.1, on the reverse strand, counting down.
AGCAATATATATATATATATATATATATATATATATATATAAAGTATATAAATGATAAAAAGAACTTTGTCTCAGTTAGTGGTGTTAATCAACCAAGATCAACCAAATCCCCACACTGGCAGTCGGAAGTATCAAGCCTGCCAATTTTATTTTATGAAAGTATTTTGGGAAAAAACCAACTTAAGAAATCAAAGTAAAAAACTGACCGATTACTAAGATTAAGTATAACTTTCTGAATAATTATAGAGGTAAATATTATCTTCTTATTTTTACAGACCATCAGCCATTGTAACAAAACTTTTTCCTTTCTTTATCTTTCACAACAGAATAAGGGTAAGCGATTAATTCCAAACTAGCATTAAATAAAGAATATTTGACAAAACTCAGCGTATTCATTTAATAGGACATCCATAAAAGCCTTAATTTATAAATTTTGGTTTGGAGTGCTACGGTCTACAGTTTTGCCACACGAGGGATAATGAAACCAGGACCTACTGCTTATACTCAATTACGAATAGCTGCGAATATCCATGCCAGCTGAGGGATTCATACACACGAACACCGGCACCAAAGAGCAGCATCCTACTCATTTGACCATCAGATTAGTTTTCTTTATCAGTAGTTGAGTTTCTAATTAGAATGCTTTGTTTATAGTATACAAATATATTAAAATTTCTAGGATCTATTTTATATATTAATGTGCATATATTTTCTTTCTACGCACACATACACTTTAGGGTGTTGCATGGTTTGTGGGGGTAAGCCACCCTGATCCTCAATTATATTAATCTATACTCTATACAGAAATGAATATTCAAAATTGACTTTGTTATCTTTAAAAACTAACTCTGTTATCTAAAAAATGACAATCATAAACATATGTGTGTTTATGATAGCTGCATACTCATCTGCAGTGGTTAGAAAATACATTAATGCGTTGTATCTGAGGAGAGGTTACCACAAATTGATTCTTATTTGTAATTATAAAAATAAAAATGATAAGATTTTAAGGCTTTTAAGCAGTAAAATAATAGTAATAAGTGGTTTACTGTAGATCAAGCCATTTGTTTGTTGGAAGGTTTTAGAGTAGATTTTTAATTGTTAAATGCAAAAAGAGCTAACTATCTTATTTCACGCAAGGAAAAATATATTTTTAAAAATGTTTAAAAGTGTCATGAGTAAGTGTTAGAACATCCACATGTAGAGTTGGAGGGTGTGGGTTGAAATCCCGTGTAAGGCTTGGTTGCCAATTTGTGTTGCCTCAGCACAAAATATCATCAACTCACACATACCACCAAATGCTAGCTAGATATAGCTAGAAACATCTTCAATGGACATTTTTTTATTTCCTAAACTTGTGTGAATAGATCCGTTTCTTGTGGTTTGGTTTGGTTTGGGGCGCTACGGTCTACTTTTTGCAACACGAGGGCTAATAAGACCGGGACCTACTGCTTAAAGCCGATTCCGAACGGCTATGAACATCCATGCCACTGTGGGATTCGAACCCACGAACTCCGGTTCCGAAGGTTAGCACCCTAACCATTCGGCCATCGTTCCGTTTCTTGTGGACAATGCCTAATACGTTAAATGTTGGTTGGTTGGTTTGGGTTGTAGCACTAAAGTTTACTGTTTTGCTATATGAGGGCTAATGTGTCCGGCACCTACGGCTTAAAGCCGATTCTGAACGGCTTACATTCATGCGAAGAGTTGGATTTGAACCTGGGTATCAAAGACTCCGGTATCAAATGAAGTCATCGCACGGCAAAGCGTAAAGTTGCCTGTCTCTATTATACTTCCATAGTATAAAATGGCTAACAAATCCCGCTGCGTTGTATAGGAGAATACGAAATACTTAAGAAGTGTTTCCAAGTTTTGAATATTTTTATATTTCTATCTTTATAATGTAATTTTCTCTCTTTCTCAAAATTCTTCTGCCCGTGTGTTTGTAATAGAACCCTTCCTAAACGGCTGGACTGATTTTGATGAAATTTTGTGTATGTAATTAAGTTGATTCGAGAATGGTTTAGATTCACTATTTGATTCGATAGAAACTGTTTTTTTTTTATTAAAAATCCAGAATTCCGAGCTTATTGGGATTAATATAATGTCACTTGTAACCCAAGTTATCTGTTACGAAATGGTCAGCGCAACGGGCTTGAGTACGACAAATCCCAGGATCGAATCCCAGTACAGGTGATATGGGAATTTTAATTTAATCTAATTATGTTTGTTATTATGTATGACTGTACGCGTGAAAGAAAAATAGTTTTTTAAATTGTTGTTTCCTTATTTTTCCCATCAAAACGGTCCAATTTATAATTAATTTAAAATCATTTTACAAATTCAGAATTATATATATATATATATATATATATATATATATATATATATATATACATATATATATATATACATAAATATAATAATATAAATATATATATATATATAAATATAAATATATATATATATATATATATATATATATATATATAAATAAATATATATATATATATATATATATTTATATATATATTATATATATAATATATATAAATATATATATATATATATACATAAATAAATAAACATAAATATATATATATAAATATAAATATAAATATATATATATTTTTATCATTACTAAAAGGATTTGATTATTTAACAGTGGTTTTTATTGAAGAATAATAATTAAAACTTCAGTTTAATAGGTGTCATGAATGTAAAAAATTATATTTATAAATTAGTTATGGAAAGCAGCAAACAATTAAAGTATTAATTTTATGGATATTTTACATACAGGTTTTGATATTGAAGAAAATATGCCGTTTTATAAAAAAAATTCTAATAAAAATACTTCATAAACATTTATCATATTTTGACCTTACATAAGTTTCTATTTTTTCAAAACAATTACCATGTGCAATTATATTATATTAGTACCTGATATACCAAATATTATACTGCAATAATGCTTCTGTTACAAAATTCAAATTTTAAAGCAACTTACATAGATCAATTTATCAAAATATTTATTTCATTGAAAAATTAGAAACTCCAAGAAAAATGATAACCCTTTGATCTTATGAAATAAAAATTCATGAATTTAATATAGATATAATATAATGTGTTTATGGGTCAAAAAGGCGTAACACAGATAATTTGAATTTTATTTTTTGAAAGTTCAAAGTTGCATCTAAAGAGTGAATGTGATAATTTAGATATGATGAACTACTAAAACTGCTTAAAGGGTGAATATATTTATGCTTATAAAGACAAGTTCCTTAAAATTAAAATTATATAATACAGAACTGGTCTCGAAGAGTTTGGGGTTTCAAAATTTTTAAATGTTGCATGCTTTTTATGAGGCATTTTAAGCAAATGTATTGGTCTCCAGAAAAGTGATTGGTGATACCTAACACATTGTTGGGAAAACTGATGGATCGAGGAGCAGATGTAGCCTTACAACGGGTTCTTTGTGGTTCATCGCAGATTTTGAACAAAACACCTATTTTCATTTAAATTAAAAGAACAAGAATTAAAAGTAAATTTTGATTTTTTTTGTTTACGAATTTATATTATTTACAATACGGTCACTAACATTTGTCTTGGTTTGGAGCACTGTGTTCTGCTGTTTTGCTACATGAGGGTTAATGAGACCGGGACCTACCGCTTAACCCTCTAAGCGGTTTGCACTTACAATTCCTCAAAACCGATGATGTCTTTAAAGCGGTTGTCAAGTACAATTTTCGACCTCCAAAACCGTTCCGAAAATGGATGTAATGTACATTTCTGCCAGTGTTTGAGGTAGGAGGGTCATGTTGATTGTTTAGAAACTGCATAACTCTTTGACTGACATTTATTGAGGGATGCACCCCTACTCTCTGAGGCACAAAGACGCTGATAGCTTTTCATGGCTATGTAAATCTCTATTTCGAAGAATTTCATTTGCGATAACAGATGTATCTCTAATTGCGCCACTTAAATATCTTAGATAACTTTCGTAGAAAAATATAAATAATTCTCTTAAAGAATATTTTTATTTGTACTTTTACAATCCATTATTTCTTATGGGATGATCTTCGAGACTTGACAAGCTTTATGTGTATTAAAAATTAACAATCTATAATATCTATTTACATACCTATTTATAACCGGAAGTAAAGGGACAATAACGAGGGTGGGTTTCCCGTATTCCATTCTAGTCGACGAAGGGTGAAGTAAAAAATCATAGAACGCTTTGGACATTGACACAATAAACCTTTAGCGTATTTTTGGAGACTTTTTTTAATCAGTGTGTTCCACTCGGAGGGTTAAAGCCGATTCCGAACGGCTACGAACATCTAGATCATCAGCGAGATTCGAACTTGTGAACCGAAGAGAAGCACTATACCATTCGGCCATCGTTCGGCCTCACATATGTGTCCACTTCTTATAATGTTATCTTTTAGTGAGTACAGAAAGCGTGATCATACTGTTCAAGGGGAAGATTGTGGGACTTTTAGAAATGTATTCTCATTAATTACATTAGCATAAGAATTTTCAAAGTGCTTTTCCACATTATTCTCTTTGGTCTTTATTAAATTTTAAAATAAGTACTTTTTACCCGTTAAAATATTAACTTTTTACCCCCTTTAAAAAGTTTGCCCGTTAATAACATAATCTTTTTAAAACTTTGGACCAGCGAACCATAACTTTCTAGAATAATATTTAAAATTTATAATAATAGAAAAATTACTTTAAGGGATAAGATTTATCTGAAAGATCATCGAAATGACAGATTTGGACTCAAAATGATTTTTTGTTCTGAAAATATCAAGTTAGTATACACTTTATTATCAAAAGATATTTTCAAATAAAAAGATAACTTTACTGCACTGATACCTGTTATTTGTCGTACACCCTTATTTAAAGTCTTTAAAATTTTATTTCTAGTTTGATGATTTTGCATCAAATTAGCAATTTCAAAATGCTTCTGGTGCATTATCTTTATTATTTTTATTCAATATATTGGCGATTCTCTATTTACGTATTTGTCATTAAACTAAGTATGCTTTTGAAAATCGCCAAGTATTTTCTCAAGTTGCAGATTATTTAATATCATGAAGCGGGGAAAAGAGACTAAAATGTTGTATAATTTTAAATAATTATCTTGCATAAACAACCTTTAGCGTAATTGGAAATCAATACCCAGTTTTATTTCTATGAAAATTCTGACGATCAAATGAAAAAATAAAAATAATTTTGCTTATGTATGCTGTGACTTTGTATAATTTTTAGGGAATATAGCTAGTCGAGTTAATTTTTATTAAATAATCTCGTATATTAATCAAATTCTTTTCTAATAAACATTTGTGTCTTTTATGTTTCATATAACAACATTATATAATCTCATTATAAAAATATCGTTAAAAAATGAAAATTAAAAAAAAAATTTTAAATTCAATGTTGATTATTCCCTAAGATGACCCCGAACTCTTAAAATTAAATTTTATAGATTTTAATCAATTCGCTTGAAATTGTAATAACCATTGGAAATGTAATTACCATGCTTACTCGTGTATAACTCAACCTTGTTTTTACACAAAAAAGGTGAAAAATTAAATCTCGTGTGCAAAGAGCTTCTAAAATTTAATATTTAACCTTTTTCTGAATGTAAACCAAGTATTATGCTCACCCAATGAATCAAGCTCTAATGCTCTTTCAATGTCTTTCTAAAAGATGTCTCCACTCTTAACGAAGTCATTCACGCTTGTTACGAGCCATCGAGGGACAGGGGAAACCATGAGCTGTCCTTAAGAATTTAAGATATCCTATAGCTACCTTTTTAGGTAGTGTTATACGACGGATTGCATTTTCTTTATTCCTATTAAAGAAATTTTTGTGACAGTGTGTGAATAAGAATGAGAAGAAATCTACTTATACTTTATCATATACTTTATAAGTTGCAAGTAGTAATGAAATATAGATACATCGATATTTCTATTGGATAAGATTTTTACCTTTTAATTTCCTCCTTGAATAATTGCCTTTATTCACATATATGTATATCCAGTGACTACAGGAAACAGTAAAACCTATAATGCGCAACTTGAGTATTTCCCCTCAATTTTTTTAAAGGTTCGTGTTATACATGTATAAATACGGTGTGTAAAATTGGTTAAAATTAGAAATTAAATGTGTGAAGTATTTATGGAACTTTTAATTATGAAGTGTTTGATGCTGGGATTTATTTAAGATGTAAGAATAATTGTAGAAATATCAATTTTTCCCATACAAATATTTGTAATCTATCTTTTAAGTACGATAAACATAGATTTTATGCTTTGAAACATATTATTTAATTTTGCAGCTGCAAAATAATAAATAACTGATAAATTTCAAAGGGATATGACTGTTAATAATTTACCTGGAATGTTTAAAATATTATTAAAATACAAAACTTTTGTTAACAAAATAAATTGGTATATATATGAAAATCAATATTATTTCAATGCCAAATTAATGTTAAATATTCTTTATTATTCTGTAAATCAAAAATTTTAAAAATATCTAGGATTTTATATATATCAAACTAAAAATTTGACTATTTTTAATACTATAGAATGAAATATATTATTCGTGTTAATATCGTTTTATTGTTTAATTTTCAATTAATATAATAGAAATTCAAAGAATGAAAGAATAAAGTTTAAATTTAATATATGAACTAACTTTTGAATTAAATAATTTAAAAATTTATCTTGTGGTTAAGTAAATTTATTTTTTTATTTGGTGTACATATATAGTTTATTTAAAAAATACATTACTTGGAATGACAAAACTCAATGTATTTTAAATTAGTCGTACTTGTGTAATTTTTTGAAAACTTTGACAAAATTTATTTAATGTAGAATCGAAAAAAATATTTTTATAATGAAGATTTTTCTACTCGAAAGATACTGTTTTTCTAGACAAAGTAAAGTAAATCTAAATTTTTAAAGTATTTAACTTTTAAGTGTATTCTTAATGTGAGCATAAAAGGTAGTTACATGATATATATGACAAAATATTTTTCGTTGATGAAACTATTAGTACACGGCTAGAATAAAACCTCAACAGTTAAAATCGAAAATACATTTAATTACTTTATTTAAACTCCTTGTACTCTTCTTTTAATCCCTCTCTCGTTTTCTCCACCGACTGGCTTATATGCTTATTGTTAAATCTTTCTTTTTTTCATTTCATTTGAATTCCGCAATGGTCATAGGCTCTGTCTGGATACATGCATAGTTAATGCCATAAAGGAAATATGAGAGTGAAAGTTACATTTTAATTATCCATAACATTCTTTAAAAATATCTGTTTTCCATATTTTACTCTTTGTTTAGCATTTACATAGAAGTATAACTAGGTATCAATTTTGAGTTAAATACAATCATGTAAACCAGTTATTTAAAACTGTACAATGTGTTACTAATTTTTCGTTGGTTTCGGTGCATTCTACTCTTTAACTCGGCACAATACTGATGGTTTTTCTTATAATATACCCAATTTTATGTCAAATTATCTATTTAAGACACTCAAGATTGTGATCATGAATGTGATTTCGTTTTTAGAACTAAATAAGCTGGGCAGTGCTGATCTAGACTATTTGAAGCACCTTAATATACCAGATTTCCTCCAAAATCGTAAAAGTTGTGGATTTGTATAAAGGACAAAGGATAGAGAAAAAATAATTTATATATATATATATATATATATATATATATAGAGAGAGAGAGAGAGAGAGAGATACTTGTAGACAATTTACAGAATAATGGAAGAAATTGAGAAAAAAATGAAGTTTTTTGACGTCTCCAATAGTGAGGAAACATCATATTGGGAAAAGAACTTTTGATTCATACAATAAGGAAACACTACAGAAAGTAGAATTTTTTTAATCTTAAAACACTTTTCCGTTCTTGTTGAATTTTATTATTATAATGTCTGCAAGAAAACTTGCTAAACATTTTTTTTAAAGCAAGGGAAGGCACATAATGCATACGCTTTCATTTTTAAAAATGATTTATGACCCATTTTAAAATTCTTTATTGTTAGCATTTTTGGGCTCTCTGTCCTCTTAATGAATAATAAGTGGCACTTTTAGATTTAAAAAGCTTAGTTCTAATTAGTAACTGCACTCGTACTGCCCCCTTTTTACTCCTAAAAATTTGCTTTCTAAAGAATTTAATAAACTCTATACTATTTCCACTTAGAAATGAAAAGTATACATCGGAGAGCTGAAAGAAATATGTCACCTATAAAATGCATCCTTGACCGCAGAAATCGTTCATCAATATGCGTGACGTGTGGCCTCTATTAATAATTGAACTCATGTTAGTAAAATGAATGAGGTAAATCTATTATTTTCTAGTCAAGAAAAAAATTAAGTATTTGTTTTCTGCATCTGTTCTTATTCATCTTCTAGTTAAGGTTCTTAAACTTGTTTCTTGGATATATGGCTTTAATAAAAAGGGAATTAAAAAAGTAAAATGATGCTAATTTTAGTGGGTATTTTGGCTTAATATACTTTGTGACAATTACACAAAGAAAAATTTCTAATTAGTTGTATGATTGTTTTATCTTTAAAAATTTTTATAATGAATAACTGGATCATTTTTTTTAATGTAGAGTATTTTCATATTTTTAATACTCTAGAGCAGGGATGGACAAACGTTTTCGGCCGCGGGCCAAAAATCGAAAGAAAATAAGTTTGGCGGGCGAAGATAAATTTTTCTAAAATTTTAAAAACAATATACAAGTACCTAACGGTGTAAATACGTTAATGAGATGAATGGAATTGCGATTTCATTTTTAAAAGTTCCTTATACTGAGGTTCGAATTCAGATGTACTGATTTTAAGGAATGATGCTAAATGCTCATCTGTCAGTCTACTTCTGAAATTATTCTTTCTAAGGTTCAAAGTTGAAAACACTTGTTCACATATAAGAAGCAAATATACTGCTGATCTTCTGGACGTGAGATAATCTAGGATATAATATTTAGGCAAAATAGAAAAGGAGATGGATATATAATGTATAAATATATATTTCTTTTAATTTGCCTCGGACCGGCCACTTAAAATTCTATCCCAGGGCTGGATAAAACCTTCCGGCGGGCCGTAGTTTGTCCATCCCTGCTGTAGAGCAAGTCTGTCCAACCCAAACGATCCTTCTCGTCAGTTTTGAAAATGCATTTTTATTCCACCGCGCCGCATTGTTTGTGTATAGGAGTACCTGTTGTACTTTAGCCCTATATGTATCTCAGTCCTACCATGTTTTCCATATTATAAGCTAATTTTTTGAAGCATTAAGTTTTTATTCATAGACTTGCATGTAGTGTGTATGAATGCATAAAAATAAGGAAGGGTACTATAATAGTATAGTTTATACTGCACCTAAAAATGCATCTTACATAGCAATTTATTTTTAATTTTTTCCCCTCAGATAAACTCAATAATAATTTAACCTCCAAGGCTTTTTATCAGTAAATAATGTACTCAAATGTACTAATCCCACATCCATACTTTACCTTCAGATAAGAGTAAACAAATGGTCGAATATTCTTCCCATCGGCCGAACGATGGCCGAATGGTTAGGGTGCTGGCCTTCGGAACCAGAGTTTGTGGGTTCGAATTCCACTATGGCATGTATGTTCGTAGCCGTTCGGAATCGGCTTTAAGCAGTAGGTCCCGGTCTCACTAGCCCTCGTGTTGCAAAAGGTAGACCGTAGCGCTCTAAAACCAAACCAAACCAAACCCGTTGTATCTCGGATCGGCTCCTTTGTTCGACAGCAGCTTAGGACAGAGATACACCAACTTCATGTTAAGCATTTTTCCCCCTCTTTTAAAAAGATAAATAAGTTCTTCGTGTATGCAAATAGTTTGACTTTTATTACAAATATTTCTTTTTTATTCTTCCTATTTGATAAACGTCATTCCTCGGAAAACTTCGGGCTTAAAATCATCGCATTTATAATGATTTTTGTTTGTTTTGTTATAAAATCTGTTTCTTGTATCTAAATCAAATTCACTTAAGCATCCTAACTCACTGATAGATTATAGATCCTTATTTATGTATTTAGGTGTTAAAAATTACAAAACTAATTAGTAGATCCAAGTAAATTATGGCTTTTTACCTTTATGTCTAATATGAACTTTAATTGCTCCGAAACATAGCTCCGAAATTGCTTCGAAATAGTCAATGTAAAAATTTTAATAAAATTACATCCAGTCACTAACAACTTATAGTATCAAAATAATGCTGCACATATCTTTATTATTTACGAGATGAAAGATTTGGTTTTGGTTTTGGAATGCTACGGTCTACTTTTTGCAACACGAGGGCTAATGAAACCGGGACCTACAGCTTAAAGCCGATTTCGAACGGCTACGAACATCCATGCCTCTGTGGGATTCGAACCCACGAACTCTGGCACCGACGGCCAGCACCCTAACTATAATCGGCCATCGTTCGGCACGAAATGAAAGAAAAACGCAATAAAACCTTAAAACAAGCAGCAGGCAACACATGTTTCATAGATGTATTCTAAAAATGGGGTGAACCTCGTATATTAAAATCCATACAAATCTACACACACAACTTGTAAAAATTAAATAGGATATATTTAAAATAAAAAATGGCAGTTCTGGAACATTAAATAATTAAAACAATATACAAATTATTTTTTAATATTTAGTGAAGGAACTATTTAAGAAATAACTAATGACCTACTTCAATTTTGGTCGATTGTCTTTTATTCCGTCTAATAGCCTATTAGTCTTCGTGTAGTAAAACAGTAGACCGTAGCGCTCCTGATCAACCAACCTTCCAAAAGTTTGTTGTTGTTGTTACTTATGTCCTTTGGACAAGATAAGAACGTGAGCCGTAGGCTAATAGAATTAAGGGGTGAGCCTTTCGTTTCTGTGAAGAGCACCGCTAGGGTGAAAGAACTACTTTCACCCTAGACTTAATGTGGGTCCTCAAAATTTAGAAGCATGGGCACAGCAGAAGATCTCTAGGTCTGGATTGCCACCTTCAAAGCGTGTATCGTTTGAGAACTTGGAGAACATTGCGACCATGAACCCAGTTTACGTGCCCCAGTCACCCATAACGTAAACGGCAGATCTTAGGCCATCTCTAGACCCGAACCCGCAACCTATCAGTTACGAGATCGCTGCCTTTGCCAACCGAGGTACTGAACTCATCCAGAAGTCAAATCTAACGAAACAAACTATGTTTTATAAACCTGTACTTTAAACCTGGTGATTAAACGATTTGTTAAATAAATTCTCCTTAATTTATTCTTTGCATATACACGTGTAAACAAGATCGTGATTGGTTAATATGTTATATTTTTTAAGAAGATAGTCAAGTTGCAAAATATTCACCATTTGAAAGTGGGCGGAGAGTCATAGGTTGCTCTTTCCTGAAATATAGGGCTGAACCATGGTCGAATGGTTAGGGTTCTGACTTGCGGTACTGGAGTTCTTGAGTTCGAATTCCACGGTGGCATTGATGTTTGTAGCCATTCGGAATTGGCTAAAATTAGTTAAAGGAGAACAACTATTTTCATTGTACTCATCTGAAACCTCACGTATCTGTAAGTGCCTATTTCCAATCAATTTTAATTTCTACATCAGTTAATTTTTCGTTAATTTAGGAAACGATGATGCAGATATTCCGTCTATTCTAAAAGATGTTTATGGGTGTAAGGAAAAGTATTAACTCTGAATTTTCCGTTTTAGTAACCCCAGAACGCTATCCTTACATCTCGAAGACGTTTTGTCATGAAAAAAAAATAACTAAGGTGAAAATAACTTTAATAAGCTACTTTTAAAATGAAAGTTTATGTATTATTTGCCTTTTCTTGCTTTGAAATAAATTTTTAAAAATTCTCATAACCTCCTCGGATGATTTTGATCTAGACTTACTTGTTTTATCCATGCAATTAATTATAACGACTTCAATCTGTAAATGTTTTATGGATAATTAATGTACAGTTTGTAAATAATACCCTGCGTAAAATTCATTAGGAAATGAGCTAGATTCTACGCAGCACATTTTTACATGAAGATAAAATATTTCACAACTTCTTGAAGGTTTTCGTGAAGGATTTTCGCGAAGATTTTATCATGAGAAGAAAACTAAATGTAAATATTTTTGTTCGGTCTCAGCTCATTACTAATTTTAAATTATCCATAAACGTGTGTAGTTATATTACTTAAATAGATAACAGTAAATCTATAACAGTTTACTGAACGCGAGTGATCAACAGGAATAAAAAGAACTTCTAACCCTAGAACGCTATCCTTACTTTTTGGAGTTGTTTTATAACTAAAATAATACCCTGCTAAAAGCTGAAAATAGCTTTAATTTGAAATAAATCATTTTTTAAATGAATGCGTGTGTACTATTTGCCTTTCCTTGGTCTAAAATATTTTTAAGTTGTCTTGCAGACGTAATAGTGGTAGCAAAATTCGAAAAGAGCAGGATAAGTTTGATGGGTTAATGGACAGCTTCATAAGTTTAATGCCTGCAACAACAATTTGCATTAATAACTATGAATTTAAGATATATCACATTCCTCTATAGTGTTCTAAATTGTTTCGAATACAGTTGAATCATTCTCATCGTCAGTTTACCGTTAACTTTTCTAAATTTACACCTCATGTCATACGAGTACAAAGAATTTGTAAGTGCTCTTTAAACATTTGAGCATAATTAGGGCAGTTATTGACAGGGTACACAGGTAACTTTTCCCAGGATATACGATTTTCAGGGGACTTTAACTCAATATAATTAATGATTTTTAAACTATATAGATAATAATCAAAGAACTTTAAAATATTCTGGATTATTTCAAATTGAATTATCAGCAATTATCGTATTTTATATTAATTATTTTTAATATTTCTGTCTCATTCTCTGATATGTTAGTACGTTTTAAACTCATTTCCAAATTCTGATCAAAATTTGTTTAGTATTATCAAATCTTTAGACAATTTCTCACTTTGATATGTTTACACGGATATGAGTGTATAAATTCTAATTTTTATTTGAGAAATGTTCTATGAATAGATGAAAACTATAATAACCGCAATAAAAAACCATTGCGTTACTTATAATACAGTGTAAAATTTTACCCAAAATGTATTGTTATGAAACACGCAAGAAGGCAAATACCGGTTAATGAACATTACATATTTAAATCCGAACCTAAATAAAATTTGAAGACTGAATATTTTAGTAAATTTGAATTCATTTTCAAAAATGCAGTTTTCAGTTTATTTTTCTTTTTGAGTACAATGCATATACCCATAGGTGATGTGGTTTTAATAGCGAGTAACATTTCGTAAAAGCTGAAATTGGAGCAAAAATTTTATGTTTGACCAGTGCCCAAAATTATCATGATTGAGACCTGTATTTAATAACTACAAATGACTTCGGGTTATTAACCTCTCTTTTGTCCTTGTCGCATTTCATACGTTCACCCCTACGGTCGGCGTCACGTGTTATACGAAAAACAAAACTGCATAGTTGAACGCTAAATCGTCACTATTTACACATCTCGTTATTTTTCGCGATTTTAACACTTCGCTTGCGGACAACGTATTTTTACATTTTTTGCTGTCTGTCACTGGAGAGCGGGTCACGTAAAAATACGTATTTAGTAGATTTGTGATGGATACCCGCTAACCACCACAAATCTACTAAATACGTATAATTATATGTATATGTGACATTATATGCATGTTGTTTGCGTTGCAATGCAACGCTTTGCATTTTTTTTCCCACAAGTTATGATTGTCGAGTTACTCGGTCTTTTGTTGCGTTATTTCGTCTTCAATCGAATTCCTAGCTCCAGAACGTACAAGTCGTGTTTTGTCAATTTGAAGCTTGGGTTTTTATTGTTGAATACAAAATTGATAAAATGAGCCGTTGTGACAAATATAGTAATGAAGAAATATGTGCTGACAGATTATCGGACTTTTATTTTAAAAATTGTTTATTTTTGTGATTTCGTAAAAATATTGTTGTTTTTTTTGTTGAATAATCATACAGTATATATTAAAGTCTAAAATAAAAAAAGTTTCGTTCATAAAAACAAAGTAGTTTTCGATTTACTGCGATTTTTCCGAATAACTAAACTTTTGCGCGATTCACGAAAAAACGGCGGCTGCACGAGTAAGTTGGCGGTGAAGTATACCCGCATGCCATGTGTTAAAATGATGAAAAACGATACAAAGCACTGTCATGAGCAATGTGTTTTAGATATTGCACTGTTTTCTGTATTCACATTTTCACATGAAGGACAATATCTTTAAGAACTTATGCTAATAAACTATTCATGATATCTCTGATATGTTCATAACTAAAATTTTATTTTTAACAAAGTTAGCAATAAAATAATCAGCAATAAACAATTTCAAAGTGGGTTTTAAGGGCAAGAAACCTTGAAATGCTGTTGCAACTCTAAGGTGGCAAAATAGTTTCCGAAATAGTTTTTAAATATATATTTTTATGCATATGTTTATCTTGAATATCTCCCAAACAATATATCAAATAAACCTAATGTCAAAAAGTAATTTTTTATTCAATATTAGGGTACGTTTATCTGAAAAAACATTAGTGAACTAAATATCCCAAGCAGAACTACCAGTAGGTAAAAAAAAAATTACCTAAAATTTTTGTATTTTTGTTTTCAGGATAAGTTATAAATTAATTTTCAGGAATTAAATCTTTTTGGACTGGAAATTTGGGAAAATGAATAGAACCAAGATGAAAATAAAAACATTTTGCTGCTCTTACCGTAAGTAATTTACCTACCTCTTTGTGCCAAATTTCAGACACAAAATAATATCAAATCCAACCTTAACTATAATTGCTCATTTTCTTCAGAAAAGTATGATACAAAAATTCCAACCACTCTAAAAGTTGCCCCACAGCTTACTACTCCTTACGTAATACACGATTCACTCTCTCAGAGTTTGAGATTATTGACCTCTGTTTTTGTCTTAAGAGATATTTTATTGGTAATAAAGTCACTCAAGAGCAATGAAATTATGTGGCTTTCTGTACAAGATCAATTTAGTAGTTTCACGTGTATGGCTTTTAGCATTAAAAATATCTTGTATACTTTTCATCCAATAGATATATGAATTTGGAGGCAATTTTCGAGTATGGTTGAGTAAAAATTATCTTATTTACTTCCCTGTTCTATAACTGTAGTTAAATGATACCTAAATGTACTGAGATATTTTGTAATTAAAAAAAACTTGATTTTTATCTTTTGTAAGTTTATACCTTACTATGACTTTTAAGGCCCAACCAAACAATTATTTCGATTTAATTGCTCCAGATTTAGAAAACAACATTAAGAATTCAAGAAAGTCTAGTTAGGATTTCAATGCGTATGTTACGATGTGAGTATACAGGGTGTCTCAAAACGACCGCATAAACTCGGCACAGCTAGATTATTTGTCGGGAGTACATAAAAACTGCTGAAAGAAGAGTTCCTGTACGATCCATAGTTTACGATAAAAATAAGAAAAACAAAATATGGCGTCACTTCCAGTGAAAGAAAAATACACTTTATTGGACATATCAACAACAGTATGTGCATATCTTTCCAGACGAAAATGTTTAAAACGTTCGCCGCGCATATCGCGTCATGCATGCGCGTGCGACATGGAATGACTATAAGTCGCTGTTGAACTGGTATTTAAAAGGCTGCATCTTGCAGCTACCGGTAGTCTTCGTATGGTGGCCATGCATTCCGTTCGTGACTACTGCGAAATGTACCTGATGTACGGCCGATATAATGGAAATGCCTTACGAACTGTTAGGGCGTATGCCCGTGCATATACTGCTGTTGATATGTTCAATAAAGTGTTTTTTCTTGCATCGGCAGTGACGTCATACTTTGTTTTTCGTATTTTTCTCGTAAACTATGAATAATACAGGTACTCTTTTCTGGGCCGTTTTTATGTACTCCCAACGAATAATCTAGCTGTGCAGAGTTTATGCGGTCGTTTTGGGGCACCCTGAATATTTGAGGACGCTACTGTTATATGACTATTAAAGATATTAATTTAACTTTCAAAGAACAGAGAATAATACGTTTAGTATTTACAATCACTACATAAAAAGCAACATGCTTTAAATATTTTCCCTTTTCAAATAATATTTAAAACTCTTTAAAAGTGTCTACCGTCTACATTTGTTGCTAAAAAAAGTAATATTTATTTATTTATTAATTTGGGGCAAAATATCTACTATTTTCTTACCCTAGGGCTAATGAGCTACTGCTTAAAGTGGATTCCGAAAGGCTACGAACATTCATGCCTATCATGGGTACTGAAGAGCAGCACTTTACCCATTCAGCCACCATTCAGAAAGTGATCATTGACATTTATATTAAACAATTTTGAGTTATTTTAACCTTTACCTCTAAGTTTTCAAAAATGGCCCATATCACCAGAAAGGGTGAATAATGATATATTTTAAGGCAACAGTTTTAACCCCTTAATGCACATTTTTTTTTGAAAAAAACCGGTACAAAAATAATTTTTTTAATGTAAAAAACACAATTTAGAACGTAAATATATATATTGAAAAATGAGCGAATCAGAATCTAAATATGAATACGCTCTCGGAAAGAGATAAGTCGTAAGTGATAAGTAGAAAAAAAAATATATTTTCTACTTGAATATGTAAGTGTTTAAGCTTACAATACCATGTAAATGATAAATATCAATAAAACGATTGTTTTGTTTTTTGCTTTCACATTGTTATTTTCAATTGCATTCGAGTGTGAAAAATTATAGCAACATAAAGTACAATGCCGCTCGAATCATCTCGAGTGTGCACAGTTTGGCAAGTTTAGCGCGCTCGAGTTAACTCGACCGTCCACATTAAGGGGTGAAACTGGACCAAAGTATTATTTTTCAAATAGGTTTAGTTACAAGTAAGAGCTACTTCGTCTAATCAATCTTACTACCATATTATTTGCAAGGAGATAATATCCGTGACTGATACAATTACATTGCTGAAAACGATATCAGAGTCTAATTTAATTTCACATCTCACTTTACTAACTCTTTTTTACTAAAAGGTAATTTTTAAAATAAATATATTTTAATGTTATCATTATGCCTCTCATGATATTTTAATTACCCCACTTTGACATGTTTCTGAAAGGTTTGCGTAGTCAGATATTCAATACCTAAAATCATCTTGTGTGGTGTTACATTAATCTGAATTAGCCTCTGAGATGTTTTGATCTAACTGCTCAGAGGAGGCAAAAAATATGTAGATTAGATTCCTCAAACCATGTGAGGGTGATTATTCAAAACAAATTAAACATTTGTTATCAGAAATTTGCTTGACAAGCGAGTAACAAATCAGTGTTCCCTCTTTCATAGAAAATTAATATCAAACTCTAATGAATAGGGTTGAACAATCGAGTTAAATAGACGGATGTGAAAAATGATTGATTTACATGACGAGAATTCGTAATTGGAAAGAAATATTTATAGAAAGTTATATGCGCAGTGAATTTATACATCCATTTCTTGAAACGGCTTTGTTGTCTTTTTTTTACATTCACTGGAAATTTTACTGTAAAAAATAAGTAGAGATAAATGATGTGATTAATTTAATGTAGAATTGACGATTGCATAATTCTTAAATATACACCATATTATGAAATTATACGACCGCTCCCAATATAGAATCTTTTCCAACAAAATAAGTATTAATGTAAATTTAAATAAACACATGTGAAATAAAATAGTTTTTTAGAATTGATTCAGCTAAGTAAGGAAATATTGTTCGAATTATTTTTAGAGCTGAATAATTATATAAGACCACTTTATATTTTAGAATAATGCATCAAATTTTGTGATAAGTTTTGGGATTAACGGTAACTAAACGTATCTGGAAAGCTTAATAAAAAAGAAAAAAAATGTAGATATTAGTGAATGTTTTTGCTTTGTTTTTTGTTTAGTTATAAATATCTCGTTAAAGTGAATGATCTGAAGTAGAAAGGCTGAAAATGTGTTTATGCGATGGAAATGAAAAGTCTGTGGAGAAATATATTTTCTAAATAGAGAACTGATATTAACTGTAATTTGAGTAAGAAAATAATATCATGAAATGCTGCAAATAGATATTGTCAGAAGGAAATTGTGGAAAAATAGCAAATTTTCCAGCTTGCAATAATAAATACATGTCAACAAGTAGAATATAATACGCAAAAGACAGTGTATCAAGTAATTGTGTGGACATATAAGAATGCATATAAGAAAGCACTCCATGCCATGATGGAACAGTCTCTCACAGCTTCACAATTTGCCTACTGTAAAACTCATGAGTTTCTACAGTGGATGTCATGCAATATGGACTATGGCCATGAGAATCAACCAAGTTATTATTTTCTTGTAAATTATATTTCCAAATGTTCTTGTAATTTGTATTTCCGAATGTATTTCCAAATATTGTAAAGTTTTCTATTTAGGGTTCTAGGGCAAGAAATTCTTTTCCCAATTTCGACGTTCTTCTTTATAACGTTTCAGTATTCAGGGTTTTTCTATTAGATTTCAAAACTTAACCATCCTTCGTTTTT
Organism: Pardosa pseudoannulata; assembly: GCA_032207245.1. Classification (NCBI taxonomy): domain Eukaryota; kingdom Metazoa; phylum Arthropoda; class Arachnida; order Araneae; family Lycosidae; genus Pardosa; species Pardosa pseudoannulata. The sequence goes on along the minus strand of CM063503.1, from coordinate 12,189,226 downwards.
AAATTGACTACACAATTTAATGACATAGTTGTTGACTTGCCTGTTGTGCAACTATATAAGTCGTTTTGTATGTTTTCGTTGCAAGATGGAAAATTTGCCTATTTTCACCAGTTTTCTTTATTTGCTAGTTTGCTTTTTGCAATTTGATCCATTTTGCATTCGGTAAATATTGTTTTTACTGAATGTATCGCAAATATTACTCTTAAAACTATCATGAATATTATTTCAAGTTCAGACTTTTATTTTCCGCTGTAGTACCAAACTTTTCGCACTTCTCTCCTTCAGAAAAAACGTTTTACTAATTAACGAAAAAGAACGCATTTCCTTCATTTTTTAATATCTACCATTTTTTCCTTTTTTTAACCTTCACAAATATGTCAAGTTATAATTAACATCTAAACTTAAAAGAATGTTACATTGCTACAAAAACAAAGGAGGTCTTATAGTTATGTAACACCGTAATTCTGGAATAATGTTTAACACGAAAAGATATTTGACCTATTATTATTTCCTATGGTGAATCAACTCTAACATTTTTTCACATATATTCATTGAAATATGTATTATGGCATTCTTTTTTGTTAACGTTTTGTTTGGTATTATAATTTTATAAAACACAGTAAACTAGTTATTTTCCTTCAATTCTTGTAAAAAATGGATATTTCTCCGTCTTTTTTCAATTTTATGAATAGTTTTGAAAGTAGTCAACATGAATTACTGCCTCTTTTACAGTAATTAGTTAAAAGTATTAGAAAAATGTTTGTTAGTATATATATGAGTTAAAAAATGTGTTTTTGAGGATTAAGATAAAATCTGTAGTTTGTTAGAAAATGTGCGTTACTTGAAGGTCTTTAAAGTTTTAGCAAAAACTTTTACCGTGATTCTGAATAATAAATATTGTTCTTAATTTTTTTTGTGGGTGCAATAAAATCATATAAAATAAAAAATCTGTGGTAAACCATTTAATTGTTCCTCATTCAAGACAATTATATTCAAGATACAGAAAATTTCAGTTTTCATTTCAAAGTATCATTTATATATATATATATATATATATAACTGTTTAATATTAGGAAGTAAAATAATTGCTTTTGAAGCTATTAATTAGTAATTCTTTGAATATGAGCTTTATTGAAATTGCCCCATACGTAATTCTTTCATATATAAGACGATCATTATTATTTATAACATACATTTCAGATCTTTGACAAAAATTTATTAATAGCATGTCCATTTTAAGCATTCGAGAAAACTAAAATAACAACGCAAGGACTAATAACGTAAATATCCATATATTCCGTACAGAATGTCTATATCAGTTTTTTAAGTACAGGATGCATAAATTATGCGGTTGGAAACATAGTTATTCTAACTAAATTTTATAATAGAAACTGCACAGTAAATAACTGAGAACTTTCAAAGAGATATGACACTTAAAAAAACCCCTGGAAAGTCATCATTTTAAGACTATTGTGGTGAGCTATCAGACTAGATTAACACTAGGTTTATGTTTATTTCTTATATATCTATCTCTATGAACACGTGTCAATGACTCATGAGGTAATACATATAACAACCCTCAGAAAGCAATGTAATTATACACTATAAGTAGAAAATGAAAATATGAGATAATATTGAGGTTCGCAATAATATTACTAATTCCAAAAATAGTCAAGTATTTTATTTTTCAATACTCAAACTATGCAACTAAAATCTTGAAAATCTGTCCACACTCTGACTTTAATTGACATTCTGCGTTTCGTTCTTTCTACTGTTGCTTATTACTTGTTTCATTTGAGATAACAATATCGGATAACAATTCGAAATATTGTCGGTGCATTCCTATTTATTATTGTTGTAATGTTTGCATGAGTAGAACTAATTTACTAAAAATTTTGTCTGCATTATGATTGCGTGAAATTGACGCATATTCGTAGAGATAGGTATATCACAAAGAAAATTTCAATATTTCAACCTTTTTAAAGAAAACAGACTTTAATATATATTTACTTCGTTCAATGGATAAAAGTTAGTACAAGAAATAAAATAAAATGCAAAAGGTTTTTGTAATTTTTCTTATAAAATTCGAAATGCGTCAAAATGACTTGTCCCGTAAACATAGTGTTAAAGAGGCCCTATTAAAAATAGCATGATACTCCATAGCAACATCCAGTTGGTAAATATATTTCATATAACATATTCAATTGATCTTTAATTTTTACTGCACGTGCTTGCAACACGAGATAGCGCAATCATCTATTTAAATATAATCAGCTCTAGGGAATAAAAAAACTGACATGAAATTTGACTAATACTTTATTCTAGAGAATTTTAATCTTGGGTTCGAAGAGCGTTGGTTCTTTATCAGTAGGTAATATCATATCACTCATCGGTTGGCATCTGAAACTGAAACGGGCTAAAAGAAATTAGACGCTCGCCAGACTTAAATAAATCTTTGTAGATATCAGTCTAGCCATTTGCTCTTAACTTCTACGTCTGTATTCTTGCTGAGTCAATTGCTTTCGAATTACTATTATCTGTAAATAAGAAAAAGCTGAAACAAAGTTGCTTTTAAATGAGCTAAAGATAGTACTTTCAGAGAGCCTTTTCAAGCTTTCATATAAAACACAATCGGAGAATTTTTTAAAGAGCATACTTTCTCCAATTTAATAATCTATGTATACAAAACACATAGGTATCCTATACAAAAATTGGCGATATTTTACTCCGAATGACACCGGTTGCAAAGAATAAATGTAAATATTAGTGCTGATCGCGATATGCAATATATACTGTGCATTAAACAAGAATTGCATGTATCAAACTGTTCAGATGCACGAAAATGAAAGTAAAAGTAAGGATTTTCATTTTCATTAAAGTGCAAATGAACAATTTTAAATATTCAACCTGTTTTCTTTTGCCTGAAATTTTGCTAACTATGCGACAATAAATGCTACATGTGAAGCATTCATACATTTTTAATTATGATGCTTTAGAATCGGCCTTGTAGAGAAATTAGCAAACTGTTAATGATTTTTTTGACTGAGCCAGACTTAAATAAATCTTTGTAGATATCAGTCTAGCCATTTGCTCTTAACTTCTACGTCTGTATTCTTGCTGAGTCAATTGCTTTCGAATTACTATTATCTGTAAATAAGAAAAAGCTGAAACAAAGTTGCTTTTAAATGAGCTAAAGATAGTACTTTCAGAGAGCCTTTTCAAGCTTTCATATAAAACACAATCGGAGAATTTTTTAAAGAGCATACTTTCTCCAATTTAATAATCTATGTATACAAAACACATAGGTCTATACAAAAATTGGCGATATTTTACTCCGAATGACACCGGTTGCAACGAATAAATGTAAATATTAGTGCTGATCGCGATATGCAATATATACTGTACTTTAAATAAGAATTGCATGTATCAAACTGTTCAGATGCACGATAATGAAAATAAAAGTAAGGATTTTATATTTCATTTTCATTAAAGTGCAACTGAACAATTTTAAATATTCAACCTGTTTTCTTTTGTCTGAAATTTTGCTAACTATGCGACAATAAATGCTACATGTGAAGCATTCATACATTTTTAATTATGATGCTTTAGAATCGGCCTTGTAGAGAAATTAGCAAACTGTTAATGATTTTTTTGACTGAGCTCACCCAATGCATTAAGAATATATATATATATATATATATATATATATATATATATATATATATATATATATATATATATATATCTGACACGATCGAGTAAACAACACTTAAGTCATGACATCATCTTCATATCTTTATTTAAATCTCATCACACACTACTTTCAATCCTCAGTAATGGCATCTCACATTGGCGCCCAACTTCTAATAAAGGCAGGCTTAGCTGCCACGGGGAACTGCAACTCTGACCGTGGAATGTGCACACTGCTCTCTGCTCTAGATCACTGCGCGTGAGCCGTATTTATGTGGCTAACTCCTCATGCCGCGTCACTCTCAGTAAATAATCCCCAATTAAAATCTTTTAAAATTAATCTACAATTTAAATCCTGACATATATATATATATATATATATATATATATATATATATTATATATATATATATATATATATATATATATATATTATATATATATATATATATGTATGTATATATATATGTGTATGTATATATATATATATTGTATGTATATATATGTGTATGTATATATATGTGTATATATATATATATATATATATATAATATACATATATATATATATATACATATATATATATATATATATATATATATATATATATATATATATATATATATATATAATATATATACATATATATATACATATATATATATATATATATATATATATACATATATATATATATATATATATATATATATATATATATATATATATATATATATATATATATATATATATATATATATATATATATATATATATATATATGTGTGTGTGTGTGTGTGTGTGTGTGTGTGTGTTATGAAGACAGTTAATGGTAGCATTTCGTATTTCCGTAATTTTTAGTTGATTTCGATTGTTTTTTATAGGAAAATATAAAACCGAAAGTGACTATGCTGCGCACGCAGTTGCTAATTTATTAAATTATTAGCTTTTAAAACCTAATAAGTTCTTGTGTGAAAAGCCCATGATATTTCTATAATACTGTGTAACATTTATATAATAAGTGTTTTAACAAAAAGAATTATTCTGTTCAGACAAGGGAAAAATTGTTACTTCTCTTATACGGAAATTAAAAATAAAATTATGAATTGTATGGTATTATAGATTATCTAAAGAAAATATTTTTTCATCTTGATCTTATTAATTTAAGGAGTTAAAATCAAAGAGCCTCATAAAAATCTTTAAATAATGGGGAGGACAGGGGCATATGTGTGAAATCTACTTTTTAGTTTTGAGGTACTATTTGTTACTGAAGTTTATTACGGAAATTAATACTGAAATATGAAACAATATATTAAGCCTAAAAGATGCATAAAAGATGTCGCTGAAGCTGAAAGTTAGTAGAAAAATTGTTTTTAGATTTGTTTTATTATATAAATACGGAAACTCTAATGATATTCGGATAATCGAGATTTTTAAAGGGTAATATAAGATTTCTTTACTCCATAAGCTCCTAACAGGCCAGCTTATGAGGAAAAGAAGCAGAGATTCTCAACGAGGTTCAGTTTAACCCCCTACTGTCGATAGAAGTTTAAAAATGGTCTATAGTATTTCAGAGGTCTTTTGGGGTATCAGATATTTTTTTTTATAACTAATACAAATTGATTAAATATTACAGAGCAGAACGCAGCGATTTACGATTATTGTGAACTAATTTCATAACTAATACAAAAAGTATTATAAAAAAGCTTTACCAATCACATTAAATTAAAAAAGTTATAATTACATATTTCATTAAATCTATTTAGTAAACTATATATTTATATTCATTATGTTAGTTATTTTGATTTTACAATAAGTAATTTCATGCAAAATATTAAAAAGAATGTATCAGTGTATGAAAAACAATCATCGCATTAAATGAAATCGATCTTTAGTGAAATTTCAATCTTTTTTCCTGAAATATTGTTTGTATTTGTGAAATTAAAAGCAAAAATAGTACAAAAATAATAAAACACGAACCTAACGAATCACTTTTTCTAATTTTTTTGTTTAGATTCTTAGTCATATTGTTATCTTTAACTGTTTTATGTGCAATTAATAGTATAAGTATGCTGCCCGATGTATATTATAAAGAAAAATGTGAAGGAGTTGGTGAAGAATATCATAGTTTTAAAAGCGGCTGCTGTAAAAATCAGGTTAAAGCCTCCTCCAGAATTTATGACTGTTAAAATAAACAGCTAGCTTGCCTCTCTAAACCATGCATAAATTTAAACAAGTGGTGGTTACTAGCTTTCACTTCTACTTCATTCTTTCATTCATTAGTTTTACTATTAACTTTAATACAAGTTGCGGAATTTCTTGCATTTTACACTGTAAGACTGGTGGTAATACAGAAATATCTGATATTTAGAAAGACAAGCCAGGTAAGATTTTTTAAAAAATTTCCTAGTATTCCCAAATGGAGTCGATTCTAAAAAATCATCCTTTTTGGCCTGAATGTTTATAACTGATCGAAATACATTTTGAGCAGTAGATTTTGCCTTATTTAGATCTGATATAACTTGCTTAAAACAATCTAAATTGTCCCTTACAAAGAAGGTCGAATTAGTACTTACGCTGACTGTTCGTTCTGGAACTCATGGGTTCGAGTATCGTTTCAGATATGGGTTTTCGTAGCAGTTCCGGGCTGTTTTTAAAGATTATGTGTTAGTATAATTAACCATTATGTTGCACAAATATCACCATAGTCAATTTTACATGAACAATAGGGCTGGAATGGGTTCCAGTCTAGGAAAACTGACCGCTCTCTTAACCCCAAATGTCATAATGCATGATTATTTTTTTCCACATGTATATGTAAATGTTACTATACTCTTATATTAATGATGACTTGTATGGAATTTGCGATTCGTGTTGATTTTCTTTTTCCTGGGTATAAGTTAAGCAGTTATTTTATTACAGAACTGAATTCTAAAAAAATATCTGTTGATAAATTCTAAATAATGTTTTATGAGTGTAGCTCTGGACGCTTGCATGATTGGCAGTCGAAACATATCCATTATATGCTCAGAGTAAGAAATTAACTTTTTTGCAAATGTAAAATTTTGAGATTATATATATTTAAAAATACACACTGAAAAATATTTCACAATGCTAACAGAGAAGTGGTCCTTACTTACGGTGGTCAACATTCTGTATTGGGATTCTAAGATTATCAATACAAAATGCTGCTCAGATTTAAGTTCCATCAGTCACAGCGAGAATATTTTTAATGTTTGAATGAAAATATTTAAAAAGACTAACTAGTTTAAATATTGGATTTTGGGTTAAAATTTCATTTTAGCTCTTAAATAACCACACATTTTGGTCTTTTTATTATTGTTTTATAGCTCTTTTTAACTAAAAATTGTTGTGTTTTCCAATATGATTATGGGATGAGATAGTTTTGATTGTATTGCCACTTAAAGACTTTTTCCATGAAGTATTCAGGGACACGGTAGCTATCGCGCCAGACTTCAAAGGGAGATGTCCCCAATTCAAATCCCCGTGCAAGCAATTTTAAATTTAATTTATTTCTAATTCCTCTTTTGTTAATTCTAGAAGTTACTAGAATATTCTTCTGCTTACTTGAATATTGTTCCAGAATATTTAACGAACAGGTAACTCAATTTGTCAGTCAATTCTTAGTTCTGTCAGCAAGTGTTGAGCATTAAATAAGGCTCTGTACGTTCCTGCTATTCGGGTGTCCCTATTCTTCTCGTCTTATCCATGCGACGCTATATACTTCTTTTTACTGTACCTTGTAGGCAGATTTACAAACAATATTCGGTAGCAGGAGCAATACAGTTAAACACCCGTGGATTGTTCTATAGAAAAATAATTCTAAGCGAATCAGCCCTAAACTAGCACCACATTAGCCATATAGGAACAATTAACCAGCATGTAATTATATCAGCTTTTAAAGATAATTATATAATCTCCTGAAAAACTTAGAAATCGATAAAAAAATTTAAAAATTCTTAAAATAAAAAAACACGATTAGAAACAAAAAATAAACTTACTGTCTTTGGAAGAAACTCAAAATGATGTTGGAACAACAAATACGACATCATCCAGAAGCAAACTTGCGTGGGGTTAAGTGACCTTTCTAATAGCACTGTCATTTGTCTCAATGATTATGACATAAATTTAATCAGTTGCAATTAAAATGACGGGAATTCATTTTCGTTTTAAATCTTAAATGGTTTGGTCACTCCTCTCTCTGTCACTCCATCTCTCACAGGTGTCTTATAATTAAACCTGCTTGTCAGTTGCAATTAGGTGCATAAAAATATATACGGTCCTTCGCTTTCAGCCTACGGCAGTATGCAGAATAGAATTTCAACGTTTAGTGTGTAGTTCTGTTTTTATCATATATTTTGGACAAAGGAAAAAAATGTAAAAATATTTCTGAAAATTTGTGCAAAATTAAAAAAAATTCTGAAGATGTAATTTAAGTGGGGAAAAATGGATGTAAATAGGTTCATTTTTGATCATCATATATATAAGTAGACATAAATGATGAACATAGAAATAATCTAAAACTAAATTAATGCGATGGTAGTGTTTCTGGAAAATTCTGAAGATATAATTCACGTGGGGAAATATGGTGTTAAATCGGTTCATATTTGACCATAATATATAAATGTATATAAATTTGTGAACATAATGCTAATCAAAAACTACATTAAAACATTGTGTGTGGGTACATTCCGCAGTGGAATTTTACCGGGAGTGGGCGTTTTGCGAGTAAATTTAGTTATTCAGTTAAATCTCAATAGATCGAAACTTATTTAATTTTTTAACCAACTTTTCGTAATTTATATTGAAATACATAAACAAATATATAAACAGAAATATATAAATAATAACCATAAGATTTTTGTAAACAAAATATATATTTTTTAGTGAATAAATTTATAATAGTATTGTAAATATGAAAAATCAAATAGAAATAGTAGTATATAGTTTTAATTTTTCGAATTATGTTATATATAAACATTTTACATTATAAAAAATTAAAAGAGCAATCATAAAACTTATAATGTAAAAACTAGTTTTTATTTGTATAAATTTTTCATGAATCTATGTAGTATACAAAAACATTCGTTTTCCTGTATATACCGTTATTTTTGTACCCACAAACAAACCATGTTGTTACACTAACCCGTACTAGTACGTGACCCGCGCTCAAGTATCAGTCGTCCGAAAACGTATTAGTACGTGTCCGCATACTATGTGTTAATGCGATGGGGAAGTTTTAATTTACATTCTCTAAGTGTGGGATTTTAACAAAAATATGGTTTAATATTTAAATTTAATAAAAGGCATGCAAAAATTTTCCCAGAATGTATACAAAAAGTTCAAAATATTTAACGATTTTTATAAATTTTTATGTTTTATAAATTTACTAATTCGTTTTATTAATTGAAAAAGAAATGTGCATTGAATAATAAATAACTCAATAATTTTTCAAGCGTAGAGATTGTTTTCCATTATATATAAAGTCGCTTAAAAAAAAACCACATTTCGTCACAAATATTTTGCTTATTAGGAGTATAAAATTTTGAACTACTATAAAAATATTGTATTTTTATGTAATGTGTTTTAATTAAGTGTATTTTGACTCATAAAGGGCACTAAAAATAAATGATATACTAATACCAATCTTTTATACTATCTGAAAAATATAGTTCGAATTTATGAGTCCAGCATAAATAATATCTATCAAAAATTTCATGCAGTTTTGAAAAAAATTACACGGATGAAGGATTTAAAAATGTCGTTATTAATAACAATTACGTTCTCAGAAAAAGGCATTTAAAATAAGTTTCGTTATAAAAATGCTTTTCTCATAAAAATATAATACTTCTAACTTAAATATACTGTATTTTGATGCAATTTTTGCATTTGGTGCATTTTGATCCATAAATAGTGTTAAAATCAATATTTGAATAATGTCAGTGTTCTTCTTTCCCTTAAGAATAGGATGCAATTTTATGTGTAAAGCATAAATAACATATTGCCGAAATTTCATGTAATAATATGAATTAAAATGACACGGTTGAATCATTTTAAAATTTCATTTGCGATAAAAATTTTCCTCCTGAAAAAAACTGTACTTGAAGTATAAGCAAAATATTTGAGAGAATTGTATAAGAAATGTAACACTTTTATTGAAAAATATGAATTTAATGTAGTTTTTGCTTGTAGTATATTTGATCCAAAAATAGTACTAAAAGTAAAAATTTAATATTTTTCCAATACCAGCGTTCTCCGTTCACTTAAGAATAAACATTATGTAAATTTGAGAAAATCATAGATAACATGAGGTAAAAATTTCACATGTAATTTGGGGGAAAATCACATAAATAACCATTTTAAAGTTTCATCGATGGAAAATTTAATTCTAAAAAATGCATTTGAAATATAAATGCTATCACAAAAAAGTATTCTTGCTTGTAAAAAGAGTAACACTTTTAACTCCTTTAAAAATATTGTATTTAGATGCAGTTTTTGCATTTAATAATATTTGAATCATAAGTGGAAAAAATCAATATATTGAAAATATCAGTATTCTTCTTTTCCATAAGAACGTGATTCAAATTTATGAATGTTGCAATACTTATTTCTTAGTTAAGGGTTTTATTGAAGGAAGAATTTCAAGTTCAATCATCTATCTGCGAACAATTTAAAATATACGACCCGGATGTGATAGATACTCAGTGAACTAACCTTTGGATTAAGTTCGCTGGAACCACACGTGGCATAAAAGCTTAGTACAAATTTATCAGCTGAAGATTAACGAAACGGTGGCTAGAGGGTCTGTAGATTTTACTGACGGAGTGATTAAGCGATAAAAAAATCCCATAGAGATGAATGATGTAGAAAGATGGTGAGATAATTGCTGGTGTAGCAAATTTGCATGCATGACCCTGTAAGAATATCCATTCTAGTTCTATTATTAGGAACGGATGAATTTTGAGAATTTAAATCATATTTTAAAGCATGACTTATTAGCATTAAGGTATATAACTATATATAACTTATAAAAAAATTCCGGCTATTCGTTTGAGGTAAGGCTTATCTTAAGTTTCGCGTGATATTCACATTTTTATCTACATCAGAATGATTTGAATAAATTTTGCGCATGAATTATAAAAATTTTCTCGACTCATGTCTTTCATATGCATGTTTGTCCTTGATACAATTGAGATGCATTTAGGTAAAGAAAAAATTAATATTTTTTGAAATTAGTTTAGAATGTATAGCAAAGAAATGTTCAAAAATTTTTCTGTAAATTCCCAATGTCTTTATAATAGTAGGCATTGGTTTGCAATACCTAATAAAAATACATCAAGCGTGATATATGGTATAACGATGGCCAGTGATGAGACAATTCCTATTTTTATTATAATTCAGATGTATGTTATGTTCAGTTTACATATAAAATCCCAAAATCCAGATTTTGTCCGAATAACAGCGGTTAAAAATATTCAACTGGAAATATATTTAACGAATTTGTAAGATGAGGTACAATTTTCCAATAGAATCATAAACATGCTTTCAAATATATTTATATATAAATTAAATGATATAAAGCTATTAAAGCATGTTTGTGATCTTATTTAGGTATGTATTAAATATATGTACAATGATACCTTGGAGGACAAAGTTAATTCAGTCTGGAATAACATCCCTTTTACGAAGGGCTATTTCTCATAAGTTTCTATGCCTAACCGGTTAATTAATATTGGATATACCACAAAAATTAAGGATGCGTTTCTGTAAAAAGTAAACATTACCATAAAAAAGAGCAAAAAGTAACTAAATTTAAAATATGATAAAGAGATTCTCGAACGTAATTTAAAACAATGGAAAAGAGAATGAAGTAGAGTTCTGTTTGTTTCTCGCTATGAACACATCTCTTTATAATTTATTTTTCGGAATCCTTAGTTTATTTATGGTAATTCTATTCTTCTTAAGAAACGCTTCTCTAAAATTTGAAAGTGATAACCTTCTTTGGTCTTCCGTTATATATTCTTCAAAATATTAGATACTTACGTTCTTGCACCTGTTACTTCTTATTCTATCGTTTGAAAATATGGTTTAAGGCAGTGGTTTCTACGGACTCTTAGGGGTCCGTGCAATCGCTGATCAGGTTCGTGCTGAAAAAATTAATTTTGGTGTGCTAGGGACAAAGTTTGGGGTAAGCGATAGGTTAAGTGGCTCAGGTGAAGTGGGTGCTGACCGCATTAAGTACCAGCTATGAGATGATGCCATGATTTTCTACTTTAGCAATTTTGTCAGTTAAACAAATTTTGGATCAACCTGTATTTAAAATTCCAACACATGTATCACTTATTAAATTGAAACATTTTAGATAAATTAACTAATTTTAATGATCATCAATTTTCAAATCGTTTTCATCTTTTTCTTTACTTCTATACATATGCATTGGTACCTTGATGGTATAAAACTTGGTTTTCTCGCTGGCGACAATGGCTCGATACCTGGGGAGATTTTTGTCATAGATTAGATGTGCGTATAGTTCTGGTTTTTTCTTTTCTTTCTTTATTTATTTATTTTTGACAAATAGAGTGAAATTTATTTCAAAACTGAAATCAATTTCTTATGACGTTTTCATCTTATTCATTCTTCATTCTTCTTTCTTTTCTTCAAAATTTTCCAATTATATTGTAAGTTCCCAAATTTCTTTCAACTTTTTATAGAGCACTGCAGGGTGATATGAGAAATTCATAGATCATTTATAATTTAGACAAATGATAATGCTTAGGGGGTTAAATCTGTCACACCATATAAGAGCAGTTTAAAGTCAAAATATTTAAAATTCTGTGGCCAGTTATGTTTCTATATATAACAGCTAAACATACATAAATTAAGGCAAACAATATGTGGTAAACAAGGAATATTTTGAAAGAATATAGTTGGACTCATTCTTAATAAATATATTTTATATTATAATTAAAACTTTTTTTGCTATAAATTTTGGTTTCTGTTATATTTTTGATGTAGCAGGGGTTATCTATGCTCCTACTCAGCAATAATAATTAGAATGGTTTTTGACCCATAATGAATATAAAACTTTTAACCGAGTAGACACATAAGTTTTCCATATAACGGAAGGCAGAAACCTAGTCATTTAACATCTGCGTAGGTCCCGGTATCATTAGACTTTGTATAGCAAAACTGCAGACCGTAGCGTTCCCAACCAACCAACCAAAATCTGAGAGTGATATCGAGAAAGGAATAACTTCTTGTCCAATTCAGAAATAAAAGTTAAAAATTGCCATGTTCCCTGTTCCTTCAACATATCGTAGTTAAAATTATATTTAAATTATTCAACTTTCCTTGTTACATCTAAAGTGCAAGTATCTAAAACATTGTCTTTCTTTTTATTCATTTTGATATTTTAACGGAAAGTACAAAGTAGTTGAAGTAAAACAAATCTAACTGAAGATTTTTCAAAGAAACAGTTGAAGTAATTAGAATACTTTGTTTCAATTAGAATACAACATCCCCTTTATAATAATAGCCTAAATTATCTGTCCGTCTGTCCTCGAATTTATGAAGCGGTTCGACCTGGAATGGATAGAGGCATCCATATTGGATTCTTCATGTTAGGGTTAGCAAAATTCAAAGCTAGTTCGGAAGCGTTCGAAATCCACCCCTCCCTCCCTTTTCAAGCGTTTAATGCCATTATTTCAAGCCATATTTTCCCCATTTAAGAGCAGGTGATTAAATTTATCAATTTATCAGATAATAAATAGGTAAAAAAACATTTTTTCTAGCATTATGACTTCATTCCTTTTACCATGTCATTTAATCATTTCTTATTTTAAATTATTTAAATATTTTCTGCATTATTTACATACGTTTTATCCCTGAACTTACGTAAATAATTTTCTTTTATATCGGGCTTAAATAATATATAAGGTACATATGTGATAATTTTAAATTTAATCATAATGATTTTTTGTTGCAATGAAAACTTTATCACCGGTATAAACGACAAATTCTTTTTATAAATGTCTAGGATTCTATTACACAGACTAATAAATCTCTAGCGTTTAAGTTATATATATTGAAAGTTAAGAAGTTTGTTCGTTTGTGTGTTTGTTTTTTATGCATAACCACACGGTTTGCAATCGATTCGCTAAATATTGGACATCATTCATATATACCGCCAAATAATCACTGTCAATAATAAAACCTCTGCTGCCCATCCTATCACGTAATGTGACAAGATAAATTAAAGTTGGTAACTAACATACTGTCAGTAAAGATAAACAAATTATTGAGAGTGGTACCAGATAATTCTCAGCCAAAAAATAATCCATTTTTTACCTGCCTCACAGGGTACTTTACAATTCTGGAAAGTTAAAAATTTTACTGATCCCGTCATATGACTGGCTATATACTAGTTTAAACTGAAGTTTTAAGTAAAATCATATAAAGTTTTTCTAAAGCGGAATGAAGAAACTTAGTATCTTGAATCATTTGAGATCTGAAAGCGATATGAAACAAAAATGTCTCATCTAATACAGAAACAAAAGAAAGAAATGGCTACATTGGAGCGATAGCGCAATTATCAGAATTTCAGTTTATTTCAGCGTCTAATAGTGAAGGACAATGACCCGAATTTAGCTTTTTTAGATTGATGGACATCGGCCTTCATTTCAGACGCCGCTAGAGCGAGTGATACGAATTCCCCTTTTAATTAACATTCATTTAATATTTTAATTAATTGCTTTTACTTTTTGTTGCATTTCTTAAATATTTGTTTCTTTTCCCGAGTAAATTAGCTTGCTTCTGTAAGATATAGTAGCTATTAAAGTATTTAATTTCAATGACATTCTTCAGAAGCGTTGGTTTAATGATACAAGTATGGCTAGTTTACTAAGCTGAGTGTCAAGTAATGGTTATAGTTTTAAATAAAATTTTACATTAAGGCATCTTTTCTTCTTAAAAGTGTTTTTTTTTACAAAATTTAGTATAATTCGTTTATTTTTCCCACTAAAAATTTACAGAATAGGAAGAATTGAATATAAGAATTGAATATAATGAAATTGAATAGAAGTTTGTCAAATTTATCCTTTGCTTTCATGGACATCAACATAGTAGCGTTTCAATTTGTTTTCAAGGTGTACCAACTGATATTTTAATTTATTATCTCCATTTTATACTAAGGATGTCGGAATTTGAATAGTAAATGGATCATAAAAAAGATAAACACGTTTTGAATGTTTGAAGTTCATGTTAATGTCTGAGTAAGAGTGTACTGTAAATTCCCCCCTTTTTACCCTTTAATGCTCAAAAATTTATTTGCAAATGTATATACTGCAAATGGCTGCATAGTATTTTGTCACCTACACTTTGGTTACGTGCTGAAAATTTAATTATAGGATTATGAATACACTGTTTGGTTGCAATTAAGAAACGAGACGAATTTGTAACCCGACTGGATATAAAAAAAAGGCTAATACCTAAAAGTAAAACACGTTTTCTTAGAAAATAACTTGAATGAAAAAATTCTGTAAAACTGCAAAAAAATAAGCGTGTTAAATGAAGAAGCTTGAGTAGATATATCTGCACTCATGATGTTTAATTTTACCCCAGTGAATTTTACTTTTGGATGTTACATGTATCTTTCTGCCGAACGATGACGGAATAAGTAAGGCGCTTTTCTTATGCAGCAGAGTCCGGGAGTTCAAATCCCACAACTGGCTTGGAAATTTGTAGCCTATCGCAATCGGGTTTGAGCAGTAGGGTTCCGGTTTATTAGCCCTAGTGTGACAAATAAGAAGACCGTAGCTCTCGAAACGAACCAACTACACGGGGCCCGATCTCTTACAATCGAAATAACTCTTATTATTTCTAGATGTTTACAAGACTTTTGTCCTAATTAAAATGGGTAAAAACATTAGTTTAATTTTCAAAATTTTGTATCTTTAAAAAATAAGTCTAACCATTTTACACGTAAACACATATACATTCTCACACATATTATTTCTAGCAGTAGCTCTTTAAAATGTCTAATTTACAAGTGTGTTTAAGTACAAAACAGTATCCTCGTATGAAGGTTACATCATAAAAAATTAAAACTCATGATGTCCACAAAATAAAGTATACAGCAATAAAGAAGGAATACACGAAAACAGGTAAAAGTTTCAAAATACAAACTCACGGATAGTAGAATAAAATAGAAAGCAAAATCGACTCCGATAAAAACTAAATTTGTATCTTTTAAAAAATAACTGTACTACAACAAGTCACTTTAGCCATCAAATATCGTTTCAGACATCATAGGATGCAATTTATGAAAAAGGAAAAATTTCGTGAAAAAGGATTTATTTGGTATTACATGTAAAATAAGTACTGTAAAGTTTTATAATATAAAAGGAATTGGTCATGATTTCAGTCTATGCACCTGTCAAAATAGTATAAATTTATGTAGGCTGTTTGAAAAATCATAAAGTATCAATCCAAATGGAAATTTTAAAAATAATAGAAATTATTTGAAAATTTTGTAGATTGTCCTCTATCTAATCTCAAATGAAAAACTCGTTCTAAGAAAACGTAAAAATTCTACAAGCTATATTTTAGCAGTATCTAAAATAAGGCGCTAAGCTTTAAAGGGTTAATTTTCTTTGGGAGGTAAAATTTATAGAAGGTTTTCTTTGGAATATAAAAAAACAAATTTTTGTAATTATGTATTCCATTAGTAATAGAAACGCAATTTAATTAATTTTTAATTACTCTCAATGTATTTGAGATTAAATTATCTCCAGTTACTCATTTCAATTAGTTTTTAACTACCTAGGAACTTGGTAAGTGCCTACCTAGCACTACAGGAAGATACACAAGAATCAATTATAATTTAGATCTGAAAATGCTTGGGGATAAAGTCTGTGAGACCACATAACACCTGATACTTAAAGGTAAAGGTTAATATAACTCAGAATTAATGAATCGAAATGTCATCGATTACTTTCTGAATGATGACTGAATGCTGCTCTTTCGTACCTACTACTGGTTAAAAGAATCCTATTAGTGGCATGGATATTCGTAGCCTTTCGTAATCTGCTTTAAGCAGTCGATAGTTCACTAGCCCTCGTGTAAGCATTACACGAGGCCTCTCCCCAAATAAAACCCCTCCAATAAATATTAACTTTTTAGCAACAAAAGTTAGATAGTAGTCAATTTGAAAGAGCTTTAACAATTATTTAAAAATTGTTTATAATTAAAGCATGTTGCTTTATTTACAGTGATTGTAAATACTAACTGTATTATTCGCTGTACTTTACAAGTTCAATTAATGTTTATCATAGTCAAATAACAGTCACGTCTTCAAACATATACGCACATTGTAACATACGCATTGGAATCGTAACTAGCCTTCCTTGAATTCTAATGTTATTGCAAAAACATAGAGCAATTAAATCGAAATGATTGCTTGATTGCGCCGTAAACGTCATGGTGAGGTATTAACTTACACAAAATAAAAATCAGATTTATCTATTTTTTAATCCCGGAATATCCTATTACTTTAAGTACCATCTGACTACAGTTGGCTAGAGTCGTTCGGCTATTAATTATAATATAATTGTCGTAGTTAATCGTCGATTAGAACTAATCGATAATGACGATCCCAGGTCTCAGTGTATTAATTTATGAAGAATTTCTCACGTATAACATGTTATTAATCGGAAATAAACGTTATTACTCGGGCAGCGGATATGTGTGATTCGCATAGAAATGCGTATTTTTCTTCATAGTATGATTTCCATTATTTGTAATAAAGGACAATGTATAATATGACTACGATGTTCAGAGAATGAATTTCAAACAGAATTTTCATTGTTGAATTTCACGCTTTTATTGTTGTCAATGTTTAGCAGTAGAACGCTATATTTAAGTCTCGAAGAATTTTTGAAATTAAAATGATAAACTGTAATAGTTTGAAAATAACTTTAATGTGCTGTAATTATTTTAGAATGAAAGCATATGTATTGTATGAATTTCCTTGCTTATAAATTTTTAAAAATGTGTTTTGTAGACGTAACAGTAACAGAAACATTCGACAAAAACAGGATAATAATGTTATAATGCTGAATATGGTTACATTCCGTATAAGGTAACTATTATATTCTGTCTCTTGTACAACCAAGTAAGTAGGTACTGCTTTTCGATACTACAGTTCGCAGGTTCATGTGTGTTCTTAGCTTTTTGAAATCGACATTAAGTATTAGAGCCCAGTCTCATTAGACTTCGTATAGTACAGTAGTTGACTGTAGTGATCCACACCTAGTTAAATGAAACTTACTCTATAAGTGTTTGCTGATTTTAAGTTTAAAGGTACTATTCTTAAGAAATTTTACGATTGTGTTGCTGTAAATGTTTTCGCAATGATCTTTTGTGGAGACGCGGAATGGTTTATTAGAAAAAAAATTTAAATTAAATTAACTTTTCACAGTTTGGCTAATGCTTTTTAAAGGTTTGTAGAAGGTATTTTTGTAGTAAAAATAATAAACTATGCTTTATTATGTATACTTTGCAAAATTGTAAATTTGTAAATAAAAGTGTTTTACACTTGAGTAATATTTAATTCTCAGTTCTGGGTGTGAAGTTGTGGTAGCTCAGTCGGCAGAGGGATTGATCTCACACCCACAGAGTATGAGGATCAAGCTGTCCCAAGACCTGATTTGTTCATTAATGGCTGCAGGGAACGTAAAACAAGTTTGTGATAGCAAAGTTCTCGAAGTTCCCAAACAATACTTCTGAGAGTTGAGTAAGAAGCCTGGGGAAGTCTTGATTGGTCACTGCCTCTAAATTACGAAAACTATATTTGTGTTATCGCAATAAATAATATTTCGGCATTAAAATTGGTTCAGTTATTCTATTCATCACATTAAAAGCGTATCATTAATTAAAAGCGTTGTTTTACTCTCTGATTTAATCCTTTTCTACTAAATGTCTCTATTTCTGATTAAAGCTGTTATATACATAAAAAATTTTCTATATTAATTCAATCTAAGGTATATTATAAATGCATACATATATACACACATATGTATATGTATATATATATATATATATATATATATATATATATATATATATATATATATATATATATATATAATACATATATATATAATATACGCTAAAATAATGCTTAAATGTGCTTAGTTTTACTAGCCCTAGTATTAGTGAACAAGCATAAACCATATATACATAGTAATAACGGATACATTGTCATACTATTGTCATACTTTTCAATGCTACACTAAAAATTCAAAGGATATTACCTTCCCTCTCAGTCATATTGTTTTATAAACAAGTTTTTTAAAGATTAAAAGTCATTAAGACGTACTATTTATCCCGTTTACCTGCGTCGTTTTAACCTCTCTTATTATTACAACTAAATGCTCCATGTGTCTGATTAATTTCGATCTGTTTTTGATTTATGTGTTCTATTAAAAATTTGACTGCTTTTCTCTCAGTCATTTATCTTTACGAACAAATTTAAAATAAAATCTATACATTGTGTGTGTATGCAAATTACACACACACAGCCGAACGATTGCTGAATGGTTAGGGCCCTGATCTATGGTACCAGAATTCCAATGCCACTGTGGCATGGTTGTCCGTAGACTTTCGGAATGGGCTTTAAGAAGGTCCCGGTCTCATTAAGCCTCGTGTTGCAAAAACGTAGACCTTAGCTCTCCAAGCCAAATCACACACACACACACACATATACATATGCACACATACACACATACATATATACATTTGCTGATCCTGAAATTATAATCCTAAGATAAAAACTGAAAAGAAATTGGTAAATTATTTTCTTTCAATGAAGCAGTCATAATCAGCAACAAAGCGATTGAAAATAAAAGCAATGTTAAGCATTCTTTAACTTTTCAACCTAATAATTTTTTTAAGAAAATAAATTATCTAAAATTATCTCTCAGCAATTCCTTCCTGTACGTCTCCGAAGCGTGTGAAATATAGACAGGAAGCATTATCAACAATAAATAAAAAAAATTTAGCACTTTCCACTTCAATAAACTATGAGATAAATAATATTCTAGTTTTAAATCTCTCGATCATTTATTGTGTGAAAATAAAAAAATAAAAAAAATTGTGATTTTACATACACAAAATTATATTCTATATTAAGGAGAAAAATAATTTATTTACCTTAGACTTATTTAGTGAAATTTAAGAAATCTCATAAGTGGATTGAATAACTTGGCTTGCAAGTTCATGCATATTTCAAATAATGAAACCAAACAGTGTACTTAGATACTAAATTTTATACTGATATTAATATTTTACATTGTTATAAATGGTGTTTTAAAAAATATTTGTAGTAAAGAACCAAAAATCAGACGTAAGTAAAACGTTTTTTTTTTTTCTATTCTCTTTTTTAATAAATATGAGACCAGCAACTTTCAATCTCGTTTTCCAATCTGTCTTCAAGAAATAAATGAAATGTGAAGTCACATAAGAGACCTAGTTATATAAGAAATGTCACTTAAGATGAACTTTAGTTGAAATATTATTTTACCTTTTTATTATTTAAAGCCTCGTATGAATTTCAGGGAAGTGAAATAATTAGTTTAGTTCGGAACGTAAATTCTTGCAACCTTAATCAACATGAGTCTTAATGTTTGTAGCATAAAGAGACATAAAGTGCGACAAAAATCCAAACGACCACTCGGCCAAACCAACCCCAGGTAGATTGTGCCGCATTATATTTATTAAGCTTCAGAAGAGACTGCATTGATCAAAAACCTTTACAAACTAATGTGCATAGCACACGTGAATTACAAAAAAGTTACGGCTGTCAGCCAATATATATATATATATATATATATATATATATATATATATATATATATATATATATATATATATATATATATATATATATATATATATATATATAATATATATATTTAACTCCTTGACAAGGAGAAAGCTCAACAGCTAGCAGTAATAGAAATGCAGTCGGGCCGACATTGAAGATAACGGCACAAGTCTAATTAAAACTTTATTCCAGAGCTGCTACAACGCACATCTATTCTACTTCACGACAGACAAAGAAAAGCCACAGAGATCCCTCTGATCGAACAGAGGTGCACCAAAGAGCAAAGACAGATAGAATGTTCCCGCGATAAAAAAAACAACTTAATAAGCGAATTAAATGCAATATCAGGAAATATGCGAAACCATTTGCCACCGACCGTTGGGAAATGTGCTGAATAGACAAAAAGTTTACATTTTTTGGATAGAAAATTTTGGGAAGAATATTAAGTAGAAAATACTCCTTTAATTAAACTATTTAGAGTAATTAGAATGGGAGAGAGGAGGTTTTTAAGGAAATATTAAAGTTAAATAATTTTGATAAATTACACACACACACACACACACACACACACACACACACACACATATATATATATATATATATATATATATATATATATATATATATATATATATCAAATCAACAAAATGTACAGCCAGATTTTAATATCTTTATTATTTCCAATACGGTGAAACTTTCTTTCATAATATTCTCCACAACCAAGCCTCAGATATTTGTTTGTCATTTTATTATGGAAGCACCATATAGGCGGTAATAAAAGAAGTTTATGCTTGTTTACTACACATTAGTGTGGAAACCTAAGACCAACAAAGCATTATTTTTTCTCGGAAAGATCTAAGAACGAATGTAGAGAAAATATAAAAGCATAATTAAAATATATGTTGGTTATCTAAACTTGTAGCCACATAGATCTGAATCATGAATTACATAATATCAATCTATAAAAATGCAGAAATGAACACTAAAGAGCTGATGATAATTCATTAATTTTATTAAATTTCAACATTTATAGAAAAAATAATTTTCCTTTTAATCCTTTCTAAGTCTCTGGTAAGTATATTTACCACCCAATTGATCAATTTATTAAATATCAATTGTAGCTTATTTACCACTTTTCATTTGTGCTGTTATCTATTATTAAAGCCAGAAAATTAATTATGTTGATGGTAATAATAATAATTCTTGAACAAATAATGCTTTAAATTTGGATAAAAATAATTTAATATACCATTACTTGAAATAAATGACCCATTCAAGGGTTAAAAGTACGTCAGAGTTTGTTTTTTTACTTTCTGGACGCCTCTCGTCCTTACTTCAGTTCAGCATCTTCGTTTTCTGTCTTCATGAGAACAGTTTTCTTTCTGAATTTCGTAAATCGTGATGTGAATGTAGTTGGTTATCTTAAGTTTTCCCACGTTTGGATTTCTAAGCCAAGTCTTAATGTTAACTGATGCATGGGGATTTTTAACAAACATAACCTTACTTCTAGAGATAAGCTAATAGTTTAAAATGAATTTTAAAATATTAATGGTTTGTATAGTATTTTAGATGAAAAGATATTTGAATAATATTTAAGGTGACTATTTTCTCTTAAAATTAAATTTTATTGTTTTAAACTGGTTTGCTTGAAATTTTAATATGTCACTTGAAATATATTTACGTAAATGTGTTTAAAATTAGGAAGCAAAACAATTGCTTTTGTAGCTATTAACTATTATTTTTTAAAAAAGCTTCATTGGAATTGCTGTATGCGAATTTAATATATAATACGGTTAAGAATTTTTAACATACATTTGAGATCATAGACAAAAGCTTATTGCTAACATGTCCATCATAAACATGCCAAGAAAATTGAAAGAACGTAAAGAATAATGAGGAAAATATCAATATTTTCTATACAAAATGTATATTATACCTAGATTTTGCTCTTCGAAACATTATTCTAACCAACCTTCACTGTAGAAGCTACACGGTAAATAACTGAAAACTTTCAAAGAGATATAAATGGCAAATATGCATTTGGAATGTTTGAAATATTAATAAAATTTAAAACTCTTTCTTGGATAAAACCCATCTAAAATTGTTGTTGGAAAAAACTGAATTAGATGTTCTGGTAATAATTATAGTTATTAAACATTAAAATACTTTTTACTAATAATAACTTTTTTGGTTAAAACATTTTCGTATTTTATTAATATATGGAACAGTCAAGTTGCATTTCAAACAGTCTATTCGCTTAAAAATTACCGATTGCTTACGCTCTAAATATATAAACTAAAAGTTAATTAAAATTAATACTTTCGAAAATTAAAATTTATTAATTCTAATCTTAAAAGAACTACTATAACATTTTGTACATGAAAAATTGATATTTTCACTCTCATTACTGATTTCTTATTTTCTCTGAATGTGTACGATAACAACGACGATTTATCGTAATGTCTGAAAAGTACCGAATAAATACAAATGGTAAAAAACTATTATATTTAAAAAGTGTCATATGGAGAATTTTTTATCAAAAAGTTTTTTAAATAATCATTAACTGATACTTTTTATTATAATTAATTTTATCTTAAAATTTGTAATATTTTTCATAAATATACTAATAACATTTTAAATTGGGAAGCTTTTTGATTAAAAAACAAAATAAATTGTGAAAGACTACGGTTGCTTTAGGTTTCAAACTAAAAATGCATAATAGGTAAAAGGTAAAAATATTATTTTTAAACTTAAAGAATTATTTACATAACCTGAAATCTTTACATACAGAAATAGATTGAATATTTATTAAATTATTTAGTAGCATAAGAATGATTTTAGGTTTTTGAATTGTTGTTCTAGTGAAAATTATGGTATTTGGATTCCACAAATTAACTATTAGCATATCCTAATAATTGCACCTTATACTTTTCTTTGTTTTTGTGACGAGAAATAAAGAAAATAACATTCCAACAATAATGCTTAAAGACTTATTTTTTTCCCATTTTTTTAAGTGACCTGATATTTTAATATTTCGTTTTTCATCTCAATCGTATCTACGAAACATTCGCTTTAGCACTACATGCTTACTTTTATTTTATGATAAATTTAATTACATTAGATTTGTGAAAATTAATTCTAATTATAAAACTTGGTAATAAAAAGACTTATTATTGGAGCCTGTTACATCAAGGAAGCTCCATGTTTAAAAACTTTTTTGACGCTCGTGGTTCAGCATTTCGAATGAGAATCATAATTTATTTTCTCTTTTTTCTCGTCCTCATCAAGCTTGTCAGATGTAAGGATTTCATTAGGGCTTTGCTAATTTATTCTTCTGCCTGTTTTCATCTCGCTTTAATATTTCAAAAGGCCAACTAATGGTTAAGTGGTCCACGCCTTTTTTAAGCAAATACTTTAGCTTAGACTTCATATATTAGATGCCCTATTTTAAAAGAGAGGCATTATGAGGAAACGTTTAGTTATTCGGCATTTCGAAATGCTTTAACCTATTTGAGTCTACATATATTTTATTTGTAAAACATATTTGGATCCATTAAATCACATACATAGTTTCTTCTAAAAGTCACACATCAAGATTTAGTTAACTTCAACAAACAGTTTAAATTACACGCCGCATATTAAAATATTTCTGAATTCCAAATAGAATTATTTTTTAAGGTAAAACTATTCTAAACATTATACAAAGCAACGGTTTCCGACCTTCATACTACTACAACTCTCGAATTGTTTCCCCTGCGTTCCTACCTTTTATTTTTAATAGGTCTGATAAGGTAGACACATTTAACAAATACTAACTTTATTAAAACAAAAATACTGAATTACAATAAACAAAATAAGTACAAGGTTTTCCTATAACAAACAAACACATGTACATTTATTTTTATATTAAATTAGAAATTAAGTAAAATCTATCATATCAAAATTTAGTGCTGTTGGGTTGAGGTTGTTTATTAGCACAAATTTTATCAAATCTTGGAGCCAATGTGGAGAATTAATGAGATGTTACTATTAAGTCATTAGTTATTTTATTAATATTTGACAGTTGTTTTTTTTTGTATTTGAAGTTTGAAATAAGTTATTCAGAAAAATAAGAATCAGTTTAATGTATTAAAAGTTATTTTAGTAGACCTAGAACAATTATTTGAAATAGGAATAAAATCTTGTTTATTTGTTCAGTATATGCCTATTTTTAAACACGTCTTTACTTAATTGCAGAATTCTCCTAACTTTTTCATTCCAGATATCAGATTTTTTTGGATATATATATATATATATATATATATATATGTGTGTGTGTGTGTATATATATAGGTATATATATATGTATATGTTTGTGTATGTATGTATGTATGTATATGTATGTGTATATGTATGTGTATATGTATGTATGTATATGTATGTGTATATATATGTATGTATATGTTTGTATATATATATATATATATATATATATATATATATATATATATATATATATATGTGTGTATATATATATATATATATATATTTATATTAATTAAACGACCCGACAGATGTCCTGTTTTAGCGCTGTAAGCTATAAATTGGACAGTTTTGACGGCGAAGTAAGGAAAAAATTATTTTAAAAATACTTGACAACACCATGCGTACAGTCATCACAAGCGTAATTACATTAAATTAAAATTACCACATCGCCTGTACGGGGATTCGATCGTGGGTCTTCTCGTATTGAAGCTCTTTGCCCTGATCACTGCGCAACAGATACGTTGGCAGTGAAGGGTTTCAAGCGGCATTATAATAATCTCAATAAGCGCTCATTTCTGGTTTTTTAATAAAAAGCATTTTCTATCGGATCAGATCGTGAATCTAAACCATTCTCGAATCAACTCAATCACATACACAAATTTTAATCAAAATCAGTTCAGCCATTTAGGAGGAGTTCTATTACAAACACACGGACAGAAGAATTTTATATATAAAGATACATCAATCTGAGAATCCATGTTTTCTATATCCAAGTTGTAGTACAAGCTAGTAAGTGTTAGAAAAGGGAGGGTCTGTAGAGAAAGTGTTTGTTAATCAGTGTCTGTAATAGTTTCAACTGTATCTAAATTCCACCTTGAAAGGCAAATGGTTTTATGTGTTCCGTTTCTTGTGAATCCAGATTGCTTAAAAGAAATAAATAAAATTGAATATAACACATTATCTCAAGCTTAAAACTCAACATAGCTCATTAATCAAACTCAAAATAATGTCATTCTCAAAATTCTAAATTACATCTTATCATTTCAATGAATGTCGCCACTGACGTTCTCCGAATTAATTTACATTCATTGAGTTACACTGGTGAAACTGGTAACAAAAAGTAGAAAAAATTAGAAGTACTTAAGAACTGTCGAATTTATAATACTGTGGCTCATTACTCATCATAATTTCATAATTTTAAGCAATTTTATCCTGTGACAGTAAAATATTTCTGCACATCAGAAGTAAAAGGCAATATGTCCCTTCTTTTCAAATTTAGATTTTGTATATTTGTGTAGAATTTGATCTGGATAAAAGCATTACCTCGTTTCTTAAAATTGATATATGTAGCGAATTGGAAAAAAAATATAAAAGCTAAATTTGCCAAAGTAAAGACCCCCATATGGACATAAAACTTCTTATTTCTATTATTTTTATAATTTAACAGTTACTAAATTATTACATTTATAAAGTGTTTCATTATAAAATAGCCCAATTCAAGCAATTAGTCCTAGTGTTGCAAAAAAGTAGACCGTAAGGCTCCAAACCAAACCAATTCAAGCAAATCTGTAAAAATATTTCATGTAAAATTAGATATTTACAGCTATTTTTACAAATTTGAAATACAGTACTTATAATTTCTAAATGTTTCCTATTTACTTAAACATATTTAAAAAGTATTTCATTATAAGAAGCCCAATTCAAACAAGTCCGTAAAAAATTTGTATTCAAATCTTCTGTAAAATTAGATATTTACAGTTATTTTTATATATTAGAAATAGAGTACTTATAATCTCTAAATGTTTCCTATTTACTTAAACACATTTAAAAAGTATTTTATTATAAGGAACCCAATCCAAACAAGTCCGTAAAATATTTTGTATTTAATTCTCCTGTAAAATTAGATATTTACAGTTATTTTTATAAATTAGATATACTGTAGTTATAATCTATAAATGTTTCCTATTTACTTAATCACATTTAAAAAGTATTTCATTATAAAGAGCCCAATTCAAACAAGTCCGTAAAAAAATTGTATTTGATTCTCCAGTAAAATTTGATTTTTACAGATTTCCTTCACAAAATACAAATACAGTACTTACAGTTACTAAATATTCTTTATTATCTCAAACATGTTCATAAAGTTTTTCAATATAAACATCTCGATTCAAACAAATCTGAAAAAAGTCTGTATTTCATTCTTCTGTAAAATTTGCAATTTATAGATTTGTGTTCTCACAAAATACAAATATAGTCAAACCATGTTATAACAAATTCAACATATAACTAACTTTTATAAAAGAGATATTATTCGGTATTAGGTCTAACATTAGCAATCTTAATTTTAATTTTATTCAAGAAATTTTGGGTTTGGCAGTAAATGGTCTTTAAAGACTTCTAATTACATAAGATTTTGAATAAAAAATAGACTAAAAAGATTAAGTATATGATATTTTATCAAAATCATACGTGTAATTACTGAAAAAACTTGTTCTATAAATGGAAGTGGTTTCATATCTTAGGATGAAAATCTATCGTGATATAATTGCACTGGATTCTATCATTTGAGGATAACAACAAAGTTTACGGAATAAGATAATAAGATTCTAGAATAATTTTTTTTCTGGAATGTTATATGCTATTATCTCCTTGGTGAAGGCTAAAGTAATTGTTACTATTTTGATACGGAACTACATGTTGTTTTCAAACTACAAGGATGAATTTTGAATTCAAAATTATTTGAAGAATATTTAAAAACTGAAAGCTATAATAATTTGAACTATAAATCATATATTAGCTAAAATGAAAAGAAAAAATTAATAATACAATCTAATTTTTTAGAAATTGTTGAGAAAAACTTTGTATTTTCTGAGGATATTCAATATGATTTTTCTCTTTTTATCTTATCACATGAAAATGAAAGAAAAATCCTTTTGTGAATAGGTATTCTTAAAATGCTATTCTAAATTATGTCGAAAAATTCGCTCCTCATAATTCTATAAAGTAAAATTCAAGAAGTTTCATATGGATGAATGGGGAAGATAGGCTGCAAATCCATATAAAAAACATTTTTTGAAATACAGAGACAAAATGTTAGGAGATAAAAAAAAACAGGAAATTAAAAATCCAAGTCTATTACTAAATCAATAAAATTTGGTTCTTACCACTGTAACCAGACCTGCAGTAAAGCATTAAGGAAAGTTAAAGCAGTAAGTGTGAAGGAATGTTCATATATAGAGTTCCCTCGCCCCTTCGCGCTTTCTGTTTTGCGACTTCAGTGGTTCGCGGGTTTTTCCTAAATATTCATCAAAAAATAAAAATGGAAAAACATAACCATGTCGGCAACCACATTGCGGAAAGGAGCATTGTTTCATGTTGATGCGCGCGAGAGAAGGATCCCTGCATGTCAAACAAAGAGATGAGTTGACTCAGAATACATACCAAGGGATCTTGAGATGACAAAGTCTGCAAGGTAGGAAGAAAGTGAAGAGGAAGACGAAGAACAAACTGAAAAAAGTGGCCTTACCCTGAGAATATGCAACAATTGTGCGACATGGCAAGAATTTGCACAAGACATGACAATATCGTTCGAGCTGTCGAGTTCAGCAATCCCGCTGCCAGGGTTATGTCCTTGTACAGAGGAATTTTGAAGGAAAAGGAAAAACAAAGACAACAACTACCCACTACCATATTTCTCTCCAAGGTAAATCCCCCTGACTCTGCGGTTTGCGCCTCCAGCTGAAGAGTCTCCGAGTGAGCCTAAAACTTCTACGAGTCAAGTGAGAGCCTCATCTCCGCTACCAACACAAGACTCTTCGCCTCTCTCAGAAAGCAATGTTGATTACTCTATAAGGTTTTGTAATTAACCTTATTAATTAGCACTGACACGTTTAAGTAAAAACGTATACTGTTGTAATTTTTGTCTTAAGGGTAAAGTATAAATACTGTTTACCTATTTAAAAAAATCCTGTACCCGCAACTACCCACTACCATATTTCTCTCCAAGGTAAAGCCCCCTGGCCCTGCGGTCAGCGCCTTCAGCTGAAGAGTCTCCGAGTGAGCCTAAAACTTCTACGAGTCAAGTGAGAGCCTCACCTCCGCCACCAACACAAGACTCTTCGCCTCTCTCAGAAAGCAATGTTTATTACTCTATAAGGTTTTGTAATTAACCTTATTAATTAGCACTGACACGTTTAAGTAAATAGGTATACTGTTGTAATTTTGTCTTAAGGGTAAAGTATAAATACTGTTTACCTATTTAAAATAAATCGTGTACCCGCATACTCAAAAATTCCTAGGGGCAAATCCTACTTCACGGTTTTTCAGATTTTCGAGGAAGGTTCTGTTCTCCATTATCCACGAAAAACAAGGGATCACTGTATAGCCCAAATCCCAACATGCATGGAATACCGTCTAAAAACGAAGAATTCTCAATTGTTGCTGGTGATTTCGTACAAGTTTCTCAGTCTGTATGTGGCAGATTAAAAAAGGCTACAATTTTGCTGAGGTTACTGAAGTTTTCCGAGATAGATCAGAAGTAACATGAGTGATATGAAAAAAACTGGAACGTACTGAATTTGTACAGAAGAAAAAGAAACATCATGTGAAAACATGGAATCCATTGTTAAAGTCCCTAACTCTCATAAACAGCGGAATCAAATTAAATTTTATTGATAAAAGAACAAAAAATTGTAACTATTACAAACATGTTTGGTATGGTTTATTACTTTATTGTTGAAAACTGAACTTTTATTATAAGACTTTTTAAGAGTATTCTGCACTGAGTCACATCCATAACATTTTTTTCGAAAAAATCTGGTAATTAAATTTGGCGTTGAAAATTTACAAAAATGACACATAACATATATCCTTCGTTGTCATACATTTTTTAATAACTCTTAAATATTGCCCATTAGCTGAAAATTTAAGAGTTATGAATCTATGTATAACACCTGGTAAGATAACTGTCTCACCCGTCACAGCATATTTATAATTTTTTAAATATGTAAAGGAAAAAAAGAAAATTCATTAACTTTTGAAAAATGATACTTTGGGTGTTGTATTTTCTTTATAAAAAATATATATGTGAAATATAAAATTTGTAAATAAAAAGTGTTAAAAAAGGTAAAATATGTCATTGAAATGTGTTGTCAGTAAAATTGACTTGCAAGGTTTTTCAGTTATAAACTACTTGGTAGAATTCATTAAAGGGACATAATCGTATACGTAAAAACATAAACGTTCATTATATCAGTTTATTTTCAATTCGTCATAAATTTCTTAAAGCTTTGCTCCTTTTACAATGAGAATATATTTAAAAAAATAATAAAATAAACACCAAATAAAAAATGAGAAAATTAACTTATACTAAGATAACTTTTAAAATATGTATGCTGCAAACTACATTTTTAATTTAAATTGAGGATAAATATTTTTTTTTGTTCTGTAAACCTAAAAATAAAAATGTATCCGAAATTTTAAACGTTCAAAAATTGCAAATGAACATAAAATTTATTTTTAAAAAAAGTATGCTATTTCATGCTATAAATTCAAATATATCGTTCGTATTAATATAATTGAGGTTCACAGAATATAAAAGATAATTAGGTTCTAATCTATATAAAAAAATGTTTCTAATTTACAAATTTAAAAATTAGTTTGCCTTTAAGTGGATTTTTTTCTCTTAATGTACATATTTTGTGTATTTTAAAATAAGTATTGCTTTATATAATAAAATTAGTTAATTTTTATAAAATTAGATCCTTATTAATGAAATGTTTAAAATTGTATTCTTAATAGACCTGAACTTTTATTTAATATTGAATGAAAAATTAAGCTTTTATAATGACTTAAAAGCTTGAAAGATACTATGTTCTGTTAAAATCGGAGGTCAAGACATCACTTCATATTAGTAGTGGCCTCCTAAAATATTCTTATTATAAAGAAAAGATAATATGACTTTTTATTTTGTTTATATTTACTATGTAGTAGACTAAACTCAGGTTTCGAGAATGGGAAAGAGCGATACAAGTTTCAGTTAGGAAATAAAAAGTAGATTTTGTTTCATAGTTGCATACAATTACGGAAATATGCTTGATGGAAATAATTTGTTAGGTAGCGAAACGTAAACAGTAAGGGATATTTTTCTCGTAATGTCTCCGCTACTGTTTCTTACTGTTAAAATTAAAGAGTTCGAATAATAAAAAAATAAAATTTTTACATGTTGTAAGCTTTAGTGTAAACTTACACGAATTCAAATAAATAAGAGTTCTACCTAAAAGTTGCTTTAAATATCAGATATTGAAATATCGATATTAGTTTAGAAGTACATTCATAATATATATCTTTACGAATATTTTTGTATAAATATCATCAGTAAGATATTAATGGCAAGGACAGCCGTTGGATACAAATCGAAATTAAATAAAAATTGAAAAGAATTGTTTATTCAGTGGTTTACTTTAAAGTATTGAGTTCATACTGAAAGCACTTTAAATACTTTAAATATGTTCTTTCTTTTGAAAAGGACTTGTTTAGCATAAAAGGTAAACTGTTTTGAAAACATAAAAGGCAAATTAAATTTCCAAAGATCAACATATAAGGAAAGTTATGTTAATAAGCAGTAAACAGATTAGTTATGCATTGCTGGGGTTAAAACTCAATGCATATTTCGCTCTGACAGTCAAATGATAACTGTTTTTGTGAATCAAATTACTTATATCTCGTATTTTAAAATAGTGTAATTTCAAAATATGAAAATGTGATATATTTAATTTTCTTTATGAAACTAGCTGTAGTCCCTTGCTTCGTTATATTAATTCTGTGGTATGTTTATTAAGGTATTTGAAAGAATCTTTTTAACCAATCGAAAACCTTTCGTTACATTAACTATAAATACCCATAACATTTTACAACATTTTTGGATGTAACACTAATGACTGAAAGTCTATCACAACAGTATATATGTCTATGTAATACATTATAAACCACTGAAATGGTAAGTTGTTTCTCAATATCACTTCTCTATTCTTAATATTGTTTTAAAATTTCACTTTAACGTTAAAGTTTTAAAAATTGGTATCGACCGAAACTAATATAATGCATGAAAGTACTACAAAGCAATATCACATAATATGTGATTATAACTGGAATGAAATTAAAATTGTATTTTACTGCAATAGTATATATGTGTTCATTTAGGAACCGAATCATTTTTAAACAAACATCTTGGGAATAAATAACTTTTATTATTTCATCAAGAACACCCATGATTTTATCCATGATATAACTATTTTGGTATTTACAATACGTAATACGTCTTTCAATTTGGATTTTAGGGACGAGTATATTTCCCCAAAATAAAAGTTTCGAGGTGAGATCACTCGAAAACTTACTTTAAAAAATCTTTAACACCAGATTTACGGACCGAGCGAATTTGACAAAAATTTGATCACTATATATATATAATACGTAACATACGTTGGGTAATAAAATATATGTAAACTTTCATTCCTCTTCCCCGCAGACCACTTCATTTCGCATTATTAAATATGGTATACCTATTTTCACGGTTATGAACCAATTTGACTCATAGAATGTATATGAAAATAAATATAGTAATAAATATAGTATAAAGTAAATAAAGTATAAAGTATATAAAGTATAGTATAAAGTAAATATAGAGAAGAAGTCGAGAACGCTTCCATTCCAATGACAGAAATTCATGCTACTGACGCACGGAAGAATTGTCAAGTTCAACAATCCTGCAAAGGAACAGATGTAGAAACCATTGTGCTAAATGTAATAGAATTGTTTGCAGAAAATGTGCTTCAAAAACAGATTTTATATGTAAAAAATGTTTTCCAAGAATTTTTTGATAACAAACATTTCATTTAAATTAATTTGGAACTATTTTCTTTGCAAAAAACTTTGTATGAGTCAAATTGGCTCATTCCGTAAAAATAGGTATATGATCAACATCCGGAAATGTAGTGTTAAAGGCTATTATTGTTAGAAATTGTGTTTTTGTGGTGCAGAAAACCTGTATTATTAAAAGTAGTTAAAACTCAGTGTTTTTCAGTAATAATAAAAATATGTAATCAAAATGTATATTTTCACAATCCGGGAACGCATGTCTTTATCAGTATCATTAATATAATTATGATTTGATTTGGTTAGTGCTATCTACTTTTTGCAAAAATAATGAATTACAGTTAAAGCGATAAACGTACGACATCATGTTGTATTAACGTTCGGTAGAAGGCCAGTAACCAATGGCATCGTTCGGCGATACTTCGGATTAAAATCTATGTAATGTTTTAATGCATAGGGATCTCGATAACATAAAAAAAATTCCCTAATTCAACTTAGAAATATGTTAAATTCTGAAAAGTAAAATGAAAAATGCGGAAGTGATTTAATTTTCAATTAAAGAGCTTCTATTTTTGTTTCATCTTTGGAATACAATTTTTCAAATATTGAGACACCTAAAACCACAGTCACCAAGACGGCTAGACATTTAAATGAATTCGAAAGAACTGTAATCCTCTGCGTAAATACTCTTTTTCCTTTGGTGCGACTGTCCAACCGTATTATTTCAAGGTCGACTTCAGCTGACACCTAAAGGCCCTTTCTTTTGATCTCGCTTACCGCTTGTTATTATCAGACGGCACGTGCTATGAAAACGAAAGAAACTGTGTCTTTCAACATAATTCAGAAAAGTTCCGCCTCAAAAGCAATAATTCATGTTTTATCGCCCTAATCGATAACAGCTAGTCAGTAATTACGCTTTTTGTTGATATTTTTCAGTTTGTTTATACTTATTTTCGTAGCAATCCTTGAGTTCGCCGGCGCCATGGATAGCCGTATTAAGTGAAAGCTGACCAAAATCGATACATATCAACTGAAATCGATAATGTGACACTTGCTATTAAAAATTTCCATGGATGCAACTCCAAATATTAATTGATTGTGTCACACAGCACTAATACTTTAATTCTGTACATCTTTAGCATTTAGAAGTTCTTCTTTTTTTTCCACACAAATGGCACTCTCTTTTTACTTACTTAAGCGTTAAGTGCTTTGAAAGAATTTATTTGTAAAATTAATGAACCGTAACTGAGATTCTGTCGTGATACTTGAATCAAAATTGCTAACTTAATTATCCTATTCAACTAGTAACTGCAAAGACTGTGATAACATCTTATGACTGACTGCCTGAAGTACTTGAGTTATTTTTTTATTATGTATTAGAAAGAATTAATATATTCTAAACAAACAACCCAACTTGAGGAAATGTGACATCTACGATTATGAATGGATTATTTTTCCATTGCCTATATTTTATGTATCCCTACTGAATAATAGAATTTGGTTATATTCAGTGACGAAGCGTTAGTGGAAGCTACGGGTGCTTCCCATCACAAGCCAACAAAGTTCAAACTTTTTACTTATTTTTTCTTATGTAGATATTTTTGTTTAAATTTCTTTTCTATCACATCGAGTGCATTCAACTCCAACAAACTGTCCCATTGTGTTAACACTAGATTTACGGATCGAGCCAATTAGACTCATTAAAAATTAATCACTTTATATATTAAAATTTAATATCACCTTTCAAAAACATACATTGGTTTTTAGTTAAGTAATAAATATATGTAACTTTCATTCCTCTTCGCAGACCCCTTCATTTCGCATTGTCAAATGTGATACCTATTTTCATTGTGCTTTGACTCATAAAGTATTGAAAATAAATAAATATAGTAATAAATATAGTATAAAGTAAATATAAAGTACAAAGTATTAATATAGTATAAAGTAAATATAGAGAAGAAGTCGAAACGCTTCCATTATGACAGATTCATGCCTGACGTACGGAAGAATTCTCAAGTTCAACAATCATGTAAAGAAACAGATGTAAATTGTGCTAAACGTAATAGAAATGTTTGCGGAAAATGTGTTTCAGATTTGATATTAAAAAGTTTTTCATGAATTTTTTTTAAAATAAACATTTTTTAAATTAATTTGGAACTATTTTCTTTGCAAAAAATTTAATTTTCTTGATGAGTCAAACTCACTTAGGTAAATAGGTATATGATTAAAATAGGTATATGATCAACATCCGTAAATCGTGTTAAACGTCCTCACTATATTTCAACTGTCAGCCGCATTATGCTGCTAGCATGGGCCACGCATTTGTGTAGCCGCCTGGAAGCGCCAAGTATGAACGCTTTTTAGTGAGAAAATTAAATACGTGATTCTTTTTAGGGAATTCCTTTTTTTCATCATTTGAGTGAAATACTCAGTTCAATGTTATAGAAATGACTTTGTAATATGTTTAAGTGGCGCTTTAGTAAAAATTTGCAAAATGCAATTTGAATTCATTAGTGGTGAGGTTGTATTTATTGTAATTTTATTTATTCTCCCAGAAGTATTGAACGCTGTTCGTGGGACTTGTATCTGTTCTCTGGGTTATAGAAAAGATCGCTATAAGTAATTGTTAACTTATTAGTTAACGATTGCAAATCGTTTAAAGTTCTTGTTTAGATTAATTTCATATGCTGAAAAACCAAACTTAATACAAGTAGACAATCCTAAGCAAGCAATCACTGCCAGTGAAAAGATATTCATTAGACATTTTAGATCGTATGAAACAGTATCCTTAAAATTGTGCATAATATTGAGGTTGGTTGGTTAATATAGAGCTCTATGGTTTACTAAAATAGTCTTTTGCTAAAAAAGGGCTATTGAGACCGAAACCTACTTCTTAACGCCAAATCGGAACAGCGACGAACATCTATGACAGCAGTGGAATTAGATAGAACCAATGAACTCCGGTTCCAAAAAGAAGTGCTTCGGTCATCGTTCCATTCGTTCATCGTTCGCTAGTAATGTTAAGGAAGATATTAATAATCTTTGTTCCTTGAACAAAAACATAGATACAATTCTTAGTTACCATTTCCTTTATAAACAATTCACATACACACACACGCATATATATATATATATATATATAATATATATATATATATGTATATATATATATATATATATATATATATATACTCTGTGTGTGTTTTAATCATATTTATATTGACACAGAGCTTCTTTTATATTAGAATATAATACGTTATTAATAATTACATTAGAACTTAACCACTGGTTATATTGGAATGACATACTTCATTAATTTAATATTTCTAATAACATATTTTCTCAATCACAGTGAAGTTAGTCCTCATGTTGCAAAAGAGTAGTCCGTAGCACTCCAAAACAAACCAATCAAGATAATTAAAAAGACTTAATTTTGACCCTGCTCATAGATAAATTATATGATTATAGGACTAAATGTATATTGTCCTTATGAATATTTCTGTCATTTCCTTACGTTTAAATCAATGTACACATAAGTAAGAAAATTGTTAAAAATATTTTTTGAACATTCTATGCACATTCTTCGTTTACGTTTAAAGAAAAAAACCTACGGCGGTAGTTGCTGCAACAACAATCCATGTTAAACGAGCTTATCAAAAGCTTAAATATTACTTAATAAAATAAATTTATGTACTCAACCTTTAACAATCCCATTTATCTTTTTTAATGTCCCCATAAAAAAATTCAATGTCAAGAATCAACGCGGCATGTAAATGGAGGGTCTTACAAAACCATGGATATGATAAGTTCGTTGATAACAGTGGTGAAAATTTTGAAGACTTTTCAAAATTCAGTAGTATCACGCTTACAGATCATGAACTCTTCAAGTGCAAAGGTTAATTTCAGTGAGTTTGAAGTCCTTTTGTTGACAGAAGTAATTCATATCTGGGCCTTATTTTTATCCAGATATTATTTATTTGTAAACAAACTTCTTATTTGTCCGGGTAAGAATTTAGAGAGATTTGTGTTATGATTGTATAGGATGATTTCAGCGGTGATTAACAGCTGATTGTAGAGTATAAAATAGAGCTGATTTTTTTTTAGTTTCAGTTTTTCAAACAATTAAATAGGTATGGAGCTGCTTTTAGATAAAACTAGCTGCTTTTAGTTTTTATATAATATTAGTTTATCATTTATTCCGACTTATATAAATAACTGTCTTCAGTATGCAACATATTTGTAATTCAGTACAATAACATTTTGTTTTATGTAGCAAGGATGATAAAAGAAAATTTCTTGAAAAAAATTTGCTGTTTAGCATTTTTCTTTTTAGAAATAGATTAGATTCTATTTAGAAATAAATTAAAATTAGATTTCCTAAGCCATCTTTCTTTGCCAGACTTAAAAATATGCTTAAATTGTTTGAAAATAATCTCAGTATTTAACTATAGTACTATTAAAGTCAATTTTTAATTTTAAAATTTGAATGAGTTTTGAAATTTAACAAATGAAAAGAAATTTTGTTTAACTCTACAATACTATCCTTCATTTAATTCATTCATTTTAGAATATTCCCTTTTAATTCAATTATAATTTTAATTAAAGATTTTCCATTTAAGAATACACTGTCAATACGTATATGGACACCTATGCAAATGACTATATCTGCGGTCCTGAGGTACGTCACGGCTTCCGCCAGTATACATCGTGTAGCAAACAGCATTGGCATTAGTCGAATGCAATATGCCGCGCAGTTCGGAGCTCTCTGATTTCGAGAAAGGTATAATTATCGGGTATCACAAATATAAATCAAAATATCCTTAACCCCTTCCCTGTTTTGCCCGTACGCCGTACAGGTTTCGGGCCTTTATTGATTTGCCCGTACGGCGTACGGGCAATCTGATTTCTATTTCGCTTGCACTGTTTCGGCCGTATTTTTTCAAATTTTAGTAACAAATTATTCCAGTAAATGATAGTTTGCAGTTTATTGTATTTTTTACTCTGATTGGTTTAAAAGCGCGGGTTTTTTTTTTGCATGTTTTGTTATCAGAAGACGAATTGTTATCTTTCAGTGTATAGCTTTCTGGTTATATTTTACTAACCGCCTGATAATTTTATTGATGTAAGAATTGAATAATATATTTTTACTTTTAAATAATGGATAATTCAGAGCGTATGGAGCTAATTTCTTGTGATCCGAACTGTGACTCGGAATCAGAAACTGAATTACCTGTAAATGATAGTAGCGAAAGTTTACTAGATGACCTGGATAGTAGTGACTCTGAGAGTAGTACAGATGGAATCAGTCAAGCAAGATAATTTTTTGAAATAATTGTGATAATCCTTCGGATCCGCCTCCTAGATTTGCTTTCACTGGAATTCCAAAAATTAACTTGGATATCGATGAGACAAAAGGTAAACTTCAGTTTTATGATGCTTTCATAGAAAGAAAAAAAGTTGTAATAAATGCTTAAAAATATTAGAAATGTTAATTTTAATAACACATCTTTACTTAAAAATGTAAAATGAACAAAAAAATGCAATGAAAAATGTGACATTTTTTTCCCGAATTCTGGAAAAAAATGAAACTGTCAAAGGGTTAAGGGACATATCTAGCGATCTGACGTACCCAAAATCGACAGTGGCCTGTGTGATTAAGATGTGGAAGGTGAGCGGCGATTGTCGAAATGTACCCCGAGTGGGCAGACCAACGAAATTGGAAGATAGCGGAGAAGCTGTCCAGAGAAATTCGGAAGAACCGCATCCATCTGATGGCCCTCATCCGCGAGGAGTTTCAGAGTAGAAGACAATGCGACTAGCTGTAATACAAAGATTTGTGGAAAGTATGACCTGGAGGGTTCACGCTGTAATTGTCTCTCGTGGAGGCTCTACCAACTATTAATTTTTAATAAAGTTAGTTTTTCTTTTCTGTCACAGGTGTCCAAATACTTATTGGTAGACAGTGTAGAATAAACTGAAATATCTTACATTCGGTCAGATTTTCAACAATCTTAGGCATTTAAAATATGTAGGATAAGTATGTTAAAGTAAGTGAATGCTTTTGCTATGCCCTCTGTTTATATACCAGATATTGTGAGAGAAGCACATGGTGGAATTGTAATCGCCTATCTGCTACTGGTCAGATTTCAAAATAGTACTAGTAACTCTATCACCCGTGTTGCATGTCTACAAAATAACCAAAATTGATATCATATACACAGTCAACTTTAAAGAAATAAGCTTTCTATTTCTTAAATAAAAAACGTTTAGACAGAAGAATTAGATTTCTTACAAAGGTATCTTCAAATTCTTTTATAAAGATAAATTTTGCGTAAAGTAATGTATAATATGTATACAAAAATGTATTTTTCCTTGTAGAAAATACTTTTTTACTAATAAATTTTAATTTGTATGCTTTAAAGTCTTTTAATTATTTTTTACTTCAAGGGTTGAAAATCGTATTTTATACTTTACAGATTTCTTTCTTCTACTAAAATGTATTTATGGCTATATCATTTAAGGACCATTTGTCACTTTTGAAATTTTATATTATGCATATTAACAATGATCCTAATATCCAGGACTACCTTAGCAACCTTTATTTTCATTTTCATGACTTTTTGTGTTACCTTTTTTTTCTGCTTTCAGCTCCTTATAGTTTCTTATGTGAAAATTACAATATTGTTGACAGTATGGAAATAATGTTTTCATAATAGATTTAGCTGCTGACGTATTTGACAAGTTTTAATATTCATGATCATTAAAATATGATCTGAAATATTAAAGCCATCAACTATTTATCAATCTCACTCTCACTTATATGAAAATAAAATATCATTTTGCTGAAATTTTATGCTTAAAATGGTATTCTAAATTATAAAAGAATAAATTTATTCATCATAATCCTATTAACACCTTACTGCCTTGAGCGCATATATATATATATATATATATATATATATATGTGTGTGTGTGTGTGTGTGTGTGTGTGTGTAATAAAATTATATCAAAGTACAATCCTAACTTACATTTTTCTGTTTCCCATTGAAAATCTAGATTCCCTATGAACAAATTCTAAAACACATTTTTCATAATAATGGCGGCATACACTCATTTCCTAGCACCTTGAATTTAGAATCGCAGCCCCATTGATTCATTTTTCCGCGATTTGTGACGTATTATATCTTCTAGAATAAACTAGAAGTAATTAAAGTGAAGTGATTGGTTACAATGCCACTCCCCATCTAAAAGTTAATAAATGGCCTAGCACACAGATTTCGTGGGTTTTCCTTTGAGATCGCGATGTAATACATCATCAGATATTCTCTGTGTTTTGTGATCTTTTTCCCTACGGGGATTTATCTGTTATCTGGTGTTCTAAATAAAAGATGTTTGTATTTTAAATAAAAGAAGTTTGGTTTGGTTTTGGAGTGATACGGTCTACTTTTTGCAACACGAGGGCTAATAAGACCGGGATCTACAGCTTAAAGCCGATTCCGAATGGCTACGAACATCCATGCCACTGTGGAATTCGAACCTACGAACTCCGGTATCGAAGCCCAGCATCCTAACCAATCGGCCATCGTTCGGCCTTCTGGACCTTAAGAAATTGTCAAAAAATTATGTGAAGTTAGTTATGAAATAGAGAGAACTACCACACAAAGAAACCTACCGAAATTGTCCATGTTTCCAGGATAAGACATTACCATGACCCTAAGAAATTCAAACTGCATCATGAATAGACCAAATAAATATTTTTCCTGCTATCCGTAACTTTCCTTTTAGCATTCTTTTTGTATCGTCCCCCTAGTAAAGTTAGTGAAACCCTTTTATAATTTTTATCTTAATATTCTCTTAAAACAAGATACAACGAATATGTATATGACAAATGATAAACGAATGGGGGTTTCCAGTCACTTTCCACTCTGTCACATCGCGCTGTTCAGTAAGTTCCCCCCTGAGCAGTATCCCTCTCTCACCTGTTGGACAAACTTGCCACCCCTCTGTCTTTTTTGAGAAGTTTTGTCTGACGTGAGTTTTAGGTAGATGCACTTTTCCTTTGGTAAAATATCAAATGGGGTTGCTACTATACATCACCTTTTCTTATTAAATGTTTAACCTCTGGTGCGTGTTGTTTTGTTTTGTTTTATTTTGAATGCTTTCCCAACGACATTGATGACATTTTTGTCAAAATACTATTAGAGTTGAAAGTTACGTTGTACGACTATTCATAAGATTCATTGTAGATAGTAAAATTTTGAGTTAGAGTATAAATGGAGATGTAATGAAACTGTATGAGTGATATTAATTTAAGACTTTAATTTATTTTGAGTCATGACACAAAACTGTTAAAAAATGTGTAAAATTATTAGTGTTGATGTAAAATGTGCAAATGTGAAGTTAGAAAATACACAAGAGTGTTTGAATATATGTAAAATTATTAGTGTTAATGTAAATGTAGAAATAAGAAGTTAAAAAATGAGTTCTAATACGAAATTAAGTAAGTCAAAGTGAAATAAAGCAAACAAAATGAAATTCAAGTGAACGACAACTGGCCAAGAATACAATAATGCTGACTTCAAGGAGCTAAATTTAATTTTTCTAGCCTAGTGCTAAAATTCAATTTTCAGTACTAAGTCCAATACAAACTGAAATAAATTTGTGTGAAAATATTAACTAATCTGAAGAGTATTAACAACTTAAACAGCAAGGATCCAGAACTGACTCGACTCTATTTTAAGACAGGTTTTTATCTCACTGCTGAATGTACAAACTGTCTTATTTCGTATATATTTAATATATCAAAATTATTTAACTTTAATATTTCCTTAAAAATCTCCTCTCTCCCATTCTAATCCCTTTAAATCTTTTTACCGGCCTCTAAATAGTTTAATCAAAGGAGTGTTTTCCTCTTAAAATTCTTCATAAAGCTGTCTATCCTAAAAATGTAAACTTTCTGTCTATTCAGCACGTTTCCCAGCTGTCGGCGGCAAATGGTTTCGCGTTTTGCTGATATTGCATTTAATTCGCTTATTAAGGTTTTTTTACCGTGGGAAAATTGTTTCTGTCTTCGCTCTTGGGTGCACCTCTGTTCGATCAGAGTGATCTCTGTGGCTTTTCTTTGTCTGTTGTCCAGTAGAATAGATGTGCGTTGTAGCTGCTCTGGAATAAAGTTTAAATTAGACTGGTGCCGTTCTCTTCAATGTCAGCCCGACTGCATATTCATTACTGCTAGCTGTGGAGTTAACTCCTTGTCAAGGAGTTCTATAAAAGATTTATTATATATATATATATATATATATATATATATATATATATATATATATATATATATATATATATATATATATATATATATATATACGCTTTGCGCTTGGATGCATTAATTGTTCCGTAATGCGTATGTGTATTCCTTATATATGTCACATGTTGTATAAGTTAGTGTACTTAATGACAATCAGGAAAGTACTAGCAGACGTATTGCAGGCAGACTTATATATA
Source organism: Pardosa pseudoannulata (assembly GCA_032207245.1). NCBI lineage: Eukaryota > Metazoa > Arthropoda > Arachnida > Araneae > Lycosidae > Pardosa > Pardosa pseudoannulata. The sequence continues at coordinate 12,147,015 of CM063503.1, read as the reverse complement.
AGCCCAAAACAGTTAAAGCACTGACTGTGCAAGACGGAAATATACGCCAGCGTCAGTGAAGGGGTTAAGTAAAATTGTAGGAGCTTCATAGCAGGATCGAATGTCTAGAAGCTTCAAATGTATGTGCATTCAGAAAAATTAAACAACACAGAGAAATTATATATTTTATTCTTATGATAATAGTTTACATTTCTAAAATGTCACTTGAATTTTAGCAGTAGTGCAGAGAAAAAAAAACACAATTTTTTTTCTTCTTTAACTTCTTTTAGAAATCTAATATATTAACATTAACTGATAACTGTTATAGAGAACGAAATCAAATTTGAGCCAACTTGCGAAGTCTTGATCTAATAAGAGCTATAACTGAAGAAAAATGTTTCTTGAAAAATTATTTTAAACTATTTTTATTGCCTTGAATTCGGAGCCTGAGATGAGGTTCACTTGAGCTAGGTGTTTAGGCCTGTCCATAATCAAGATCTTTGGATTGAATAATTTTAATATGTACATCTAACAATATAACATTGAAGCAACTGACACATTACATAAAATAGCAAAAATTTGACTATTATAAAAAAACCTTCCTTTGTAACTCTTTTAATATCTGTTATACCACACTGTTCTGCAGCGCTATGCTTGAGTGGGAATTGCCTGCCTACTTTACTGGGACAGATGTGTTCGGTCTTCTCAGAGGATGCATGAAAATACCTCAGAAAGCTTCTAGGACAACAAAAAACATTTATTTACGAGATTGAATAAAAAATTAAAGCATAACAAAATATCATATTTTGAGTTTTGGCGCCTCAGAGCCTGACGTAAGTAGATCAGATTGTCGAGCGTTCCAAATCGAAATATAACAGACGTGGTGTTCTCTCACATTGAAACAGATAGGTCTCTTCCAGTCGCAGGCTCTGTGCCGACTCCCCCGAACTCAACTGCTCTCTTCAGATCTTTCCTTCCTTCCTCGGGGGGTCAGCTCATTCGAAACTTGATTTCTTCCGAAAAGGGAAATCCTCCCTTTTCCGATGCACTGCAAAAAAACGACCAGCGACACATCCGAAAACCTTATCAGCCCCTTTAGCCGGCCGACTCCTATTTTCCCCAGGAACGACGGGTGGAAAGGGTCAGTGGGGCGATTTTGCAGGTATCAAGAAGGGCACACATAAGCGAAACACAAGTTGTGGGTGAAAATACCTTACAATATCACAAACCGCAATTGCATTGTTCAGATTTCGACGATTAGTTTTACAATGTTTTCCACGAATTTCTCTTAGTAAATGTTATAAGAGAACTTGGCCTAATGCTTTTAGTTTAGACTAATAAAATTGCCATATGGACTCAAACAACTCTTGTATAATGCACTGCAGTGTATTATACAAGAATAAATGCTAAATGATTAGCATTTCCTAACTGATATTTAAAAACACAGAAATAAAACAGTACTATTGCACTATTTGGCACCTTTTGCAGTTATGCTAAAGAAACAGTGTGGCTCCGTAGAATTTTAGTGGGTTTTAGAATTACTTCTCGTACTAAGAGATTTAAAGAATTATAAAAAATTATTTCTGTTATTCTAAAAAGGAATTTTCCTTCAAAGTTTAACAGTTTTAAGATCAATTAACTAATTAGAACGAGACATACTGCTTAAAGTGGGTTCGGAACGGCTATGAAAACACATACCGTGATGGAAATATTCGAAACCATAAAATCTGCACTCAGGTTTAAATCTGTGTAAATCACATAGCAATAATAAAAATAGTTTCGTTTTCAAAAGCCAATTTTAAGTGGGTTACTTTAGCACTCCATAGTAATCGTTAAAATTTACTTCATTACTACCCCTGACTGCAAAATGATCATCAAGTCGACCTTTAAGTTACAGCTTCACCAATACATTAAAATGTGCAAACTGCCAGGAAGATCACACTGCTTTTACTCAATCTTATCAGCAGCGGACAGATATGATATGATAACCTAAGTCATGGCGGAGCATAAAATAGCTTATCTGGAGACCAGTAAATTAGATCATTTCAGAATGCTAAATGTACGTTTGTTGTCAGACAACTTAGATTGGATTTACACAGAAATAATCTCCTTAATACTTTAAAAATGTAATCTGAAGCTAATTTGGTACCTTAACCCTTTGTATCACCATGTTACTGCTCTAAAACATACACAGAGTCACATTTCCTCTTTTGAGCTTTCAGAGATTGTTTTATTTGTTGTCGCTATCAGACAACACATGTAATCAATACAATTTGTAGAATCACCAATAAATGGCAATACTAAGTTTACATTTCATACCAAATTTTATTTTATCTCTTGATCATCTTCAAATGATTATTTCTGAAATATTTATACTCTAATTTAAAGATAACACTTAAAGTTCTTTACTTAAAGTTAAAAGATTATAATCCATGTATTTGGGTATATATGATGATAAAATATATATATAAAAAAGGAAACCGGCCTCTTTCTTACAGTTTTTAGGTTCTCGTAAATTCCATTATTCATTTCTGGCCGTCTATAAAAGGTAAATTTTTTCCTGTTGGTTATTTTAATTTTTAATTCTTGTAGTTTTTGTATTTTTTTCTAACATTTTATCTTAAGTATATTGTATTTTTCTAAACAATATTAACGCCCGACTCATTTATACTGAATGAATATATATTGAGGAATTTAATAAATCTAAACTATTACGGACTCCATAGCATAAACGCCGAACGGTGGCCGAATGGTTAGAGTGCTGGTCTTCGGTAACGGATTTCATAGGTTCGAATCCCACTGGGACATGGATGTTCGAAGCCATTAGGAATCGACTCTAAACTCTAGGTCCCGGTCTTATTAGCCCTCGTATTGCAAAAAGTAAACCGTAGCACTCCAATCCAAACCGTAGCGTAAACAAATACGAAATTTTAGCGACTTTAAATATTGCAGCCTCACTTCATTAGTTATAATTTGTAATTTTAAGCAGCATAGGACTGACTTCGACGATGAGAGGTTTTTTTTATATAATATTCAGAATACTGTAAAGTGAAGCTTTATAATAAATAGAGCTATTCATCATGATTTTGGTTAATGTATCTATCGAAGCATTAAATTAATGTATGAGGCTTAAAAAATCCTACAATTTCCATCCAAATGAAAATAAAAATTTAAATAACTGCAGTGGCTTGAAATAATGTAGGATTGTTTATAAGTTTGCAATCTACTTTGACTACTATTAGCTGTCGTTATCAACGGACACTAGGAATTAATGGGTTTAAATTTGTCAGAATTAAAAGTAAGAGCTTGAAGACCTGTAGAATATATTCAAAATAAGCAAAGTTCATCGAATGTTATCAATATTTAATATAAAGAGGACACTTAAAGTTCATCTATGACTCATGTTTTTGTGTATGTGTGATGATAAAATAGAGCATAAACGGGGCAAGATAACCTCTTTCTTAATCTGGACTCTCCTAAATGACCATTATTAATTTATGCCTGCTTACGAGATAATTTTTCTCCCATTTAGTTATTTTGATTTTTATCTCTCTTACATTTTTATATTTATATATTGAATGTTTTGTCGGCATTACAATGTACTTTTCTCATTTTATACATAATATAATTTACGGCAAAACATTGTCTATATATTAGTTATACCTTAAATTTGTCACAACTAGAATGAAAATTTCATAACCTATAGAACAAGGATGTCAAACTCATGCCAGATAAAACGGTAGTTTATAAATTACTGATTTTGTCATACTGTTTTTGAATGTTGTTGTTAAACATAGTAGAAAATTTTGTAAATGAGAAACAAAAGGGTATGTCATAATTCCTTTCTAAATTTTAGAACCTTCCCTCCTTACTTAAAATACATCGTTTCAGTTTAACTTATATTAAAGTTATGAGCCATAACTCAAAAACAATTAGCCGTAAAATGTGGATATTTTTCTTAATAAATCGTTTAACCTTTAATCTCCCTCCTCACATTTTGATAACAATCTGCATTCTATATGAGGAAAAATTGTAATATAACGGCCATTAACGCTACCGATTAACAACATTGCATATGGAATATATCAACATATTTATATGCAGTTGTGACTATTCTTTTTTAAACGGTTGAAAAAAATGATTTTGAAGTCCATTTTTTAATATAAAAACAATTTATTTTATGCAGAGAATAATTGTAATTTTTTTCTGTTTATTATTTTCTGATAGAGTGAAGAAAATATTTGCTTGAAAAAATTCGATTTTGGCCGCTATATATATGTAAAGAAAAGTCTCACTATAACAAATATTAAAGTTTTGATTCTCTGCCAGATGGCAGTACTTGAGATCAACTGAGACAACATGGTTAGTTCAAGAAGCGAAACCTACTTAGAATCTTGAAGGGAATGAGTAAAGGATAATTCTGATGGACCATCATACAAAAGGAGAAAAAGGATGTAATAGTCGTACAAGAAAGTCATATGGTATCTATATCAGATTTTTAATTCTACATAATTTAGAATACCATTTTAAGTATAATAACTCACAAAATGTCGTTTTTAAATATGAATGAGTTAGAGGAATTAAACTAGCTTCATATATAAATGCTTCATACGCATCTCTTTTATGCATTATATAAAGTTATATTTTATTTAAAGGACTTATTTTTAAAATCTTAGTATAAAACTTAGTCGTTATCCTAAACTGTATGATGTTACAATAAATATGAAAATATTAAGAGAAAACAATGGTGATAGAAAAAAATATTCATTTTTTCTGTACAAAATACTCAATAGTCCTTCTGAAAACACAATTTGCAGATCAATCGCTTCGAATCCTATAAATTTTACTAACTTTGAAATATCTTTGAATTGGTTTTAATTAACCCTTAATTTGACAAGATGTTTTTTCAAATATTTTTTAATTTTAATTTCTGTTACTTTCCCATGTCTGCATAGACATTAGGATCTCTGTAAAATAAACAAAAATAAATATATCATTTTCCATTTTTGAGATAATTAATGTCCGCTGTGATGAATACTGACAACTATGTTATAGTAGTTATAAATATACATGTCCGGTGTAGCGGACTTTGCCAAATTAAGGGTTAACATAAATATGTGATGTTTTTAATTACTAATGTACGAGGGAGCACCATAATGTTTTAATTATGTGTAATAATGTAAATAGCTCATAAGTTTTCAAAGGGATACCACAATTTCATATGCAAATTAAGTGCCTGAAATTTTCAGGACATACAATTTTTTAATACTTTTAAATTTATTATAATAATTGTAATTGATTTTTGGATAATAATCATATCCATTTTAGTAAAGGAATATTAAAAATCTTTTTACTATTCATTCTTAATTCAACTTTATAATCCGTTACTCAAATATCAAATTTTTTAAGTCAGATTTTACCGGACTAAAATTCCATTGTCGCTTTCAGATGTTGATATAGTTTAACTTCATAATATGTTTCAAGTCTATTTTCACACTATATTTTATGTTTTGTCACAATAAATCAAAGGCTGATTTCACTACTTATATATCCAATCAAGCTATCACAGAGTTATAAATTTCAAAAGTGTTGTTTTCTTTTTAATTTTAAAAAAGGAAACACTTTACTATCGAGTTATGTAAAACGAGATTTAATTCGTTCCCTTAATCACTGGTTCTTATGCATGTATAACCAGAGGCGATTTATATAGTGTAGTGAAACATAGAGAATTACATTTGATTATATACTGCCAGCAGTATAATCATGTATTTCTAAATTACTGTGACCATTTATATTATGTTTGACAGGTTAATCACACAGTTTCGTTTAAAATATATTGCTTTCAAAATACAAAAATAATGTACTCCTAAACGTTAAGTTATTGGTTCTTTAAGTATTTATTATTGTTCATATGAGAATTAAAAGTTTCTTTTCTAAAGCGAATGTTAAAATTATCACCTCGTATAATGTAAAAATGTTTTATTGATAATATTTTAATATATTTATGATGTATCTGTTCTTCATATATTTCACAATACTTTTCTTTGTTTTTGAAAAAATACTTACTATGACCATAACTTTTGTTTTATTGTAGAACCTTTCATTCTGATTCTTGTTAATATGGAGTTTTTTTATTATCAATCTACATTCATTTTGATTCGGAAAAATATAATACCATTCATCTAGACATACTTTTAAATCTGTAATGTTTTATTCGTGACTTTACCAAGAAAAACATTATCAAAAATAAATTATAGTTTTAAATATATTTTGATATTTTAATTATTTATTTAAAAGGTTAAATATTATATGCTGTATAATATATTCATCTCTGATATATTTCAATATTTTTAAATATTTTGTTGAATTGTATTGTATTGTCTAACATGTTATGTATATTCTATCAGCGATCTTGATAAAGTTCATTCCCTAGAAATTATCATTAGTTAACAATTCTTTCTTGATATGTTATTAGAATTTTTTCATATTTAAAAATTAAATATAGTGTTGTTCCACCATTCTGGGGCCGAACGCTGGCCGATTGGTTAGGGAGTTGATAGTCGGTACCGGAGTTCGTGGGTTCGAATTCCACTATGGCATGGATGTTCGTAGCCGTTCGGAATTGGTCTAAAACAGTAGGTCTCGGTCTCATTAGCCCTCGTGTGCAAAACAGTAGACCGTAGTGCTCTAAAACCAAACCAAACCAAAACCACCATTCTGGGTTTAAATTATACAGCTAGGGCGCTGCTTTCCAGTACCGTAGTCTGTGGGTTCGAATTTTAATGGTTTAATGGATTTTTTTAGCCGTTTACTTTAGTGTCCTTATATCTATTTTAGTTTTAAAAATTATGTGTAAAAATCTGTGTCAGTAGTTTGAGTTTTACTGCTTCTAGGCTCTTAATTCATTCAAAACGAATAACTAACAAGGAAAATAACAAAATAAAAAATGCTAACTCTAATAATAATGAGTATAGATAAAAGAAGTTATGTTTCTATCCAAGAAAACAAAATAGGTAGCAAAATGTATTATGATTTATTTCAGTCATTCAAACTTATAACTAACATAATCGCTGATTAAGAATAAATTGTTTCATATAGGAAAAGAAATTCAGGTAGATATGAGCATGGATTAAAATCTTCCATTGTAAAAATTTGCATTGCTTAAACGAAATTCTTATTTATAAAGTTGAACAAAATTTAATAAAACGATATTACGAATCAATAAATTCATTGAAATAAACAATCGTTACAACGAAGAACGAACGTTCATTATTTAGACGATGCTGTGGTCCTAATTTTAGGTTTTATTGTATTTTAATTCCATTTTGCAAGAAAAAAATTAATGCATTAGTTTGATAATTTAGCTTATTAGTGAAGCCCAGTGTCGTTAGGGTAGCGCTTTGCCTCCCACGACACAGGTCCGAGGTTCAATCCCCGGGCTGGGCAATGTTAACTCAGCCTTTCATCACTTCAGTGGGTAGATGAACTGAGGACCAAGCGTGCTTGGGAACTAAACACTGGGGGTTCCGCCTAAGATTGACCCCTAACCGGAAAATATGCTTCGCACTACAGAGCCCTTGGTCACGTAAATGGAGATTGGCACCGTAGGCCCTGGGGCCTACTAGGGGCTGTTGCGCTGAGGAGTTTAGTTTTTAGCTTATTAGTGAATGTATGTTATTTTAGAATTTTTTATATCAACTGTTTTTACATTTCTTGGCATCTAACAATTGAAGTTTAAATAAGTCCAAGGTACAATGTCATGATTTACGTTGGACCTATTGATATATTTTGTAATTTTGAACTCATAAATGCATGAGTACTTGTCTCTAATGTAATATGGAATTAGTATAATTTTAAAATGATATTTAGGTTCAAGAAACAAATTATACCTCAATACAACCAAAACTTATATACATGTACGACAGTTTAACGATTGACGTTCTCAGAGAAAGGATATTTTTCAAATTGGAACACTAAAGAATATATTAGTTCTTTAAAACTAAAATGTTTGCACAAATAACTGATAAAAAATTAGCATGGAAGCTTTTGTATCTTGGGTCTAAGCTTTGATGAAACAAAGACGCTGGTCAGAAGTATAATACACTATCCAAACATTTGTTATTTAAACTCACCTAGAAATAAAATTGTCACGGATGTGAGATAAAAAATTGTAAATAGTATCTAATTCATTGTCACAAAATAAATGGGGCTTAAACAAAATAGAGTTCGACTGACAAAAACAAAATAGAAAATCAAAATACATTAGGAAATGCAGCTTCTTTAGTTTCAGTATCGAATATACTGATAGAAGCCATCCATCTTTTATGCTATCGCATATTCTACACGCAAGTTTATAAATAAAATCAAAATCATAAAAGAAAATTCAGTAGATATCATTGAAAACTCACGCACCAAGGTACAACCAGCCAAAGCTGCAACAGGTACTTGTACACATGACAAAAAGTTAAGAGAATGTACAGTAGTTATAAAGATACAAGGAAATTGATTTTTCGTACTATAACGCATGTCCCAAAAGTAAAAATACTTTATTCAATATTTTCAAAGGAGAAATAAATTTTTTCTCTTTTATTGAATCCTGAGGTGACATTTAAATTTTTCCCCGACAGATGAATTATAAATTATTAAAATGTTTGACTTACAGTTTTGAACATTTGACTTCTATAAGTGAGTGTGCTAATGTGTAAAAGTCATTTTATATGCTCTATGATCTAAATTAGATCATAAAAGTTTTTAATTATGTCCTAATTATCCTAAAATAAAATTTTCCTCTTATTATTGCGTTTACATACAACTGTGAAATAGAAGATGGGAAATTTCTTTTTTCACTTCTAAATGTCCTTTGACTTATTACTAGTCCTTTGTTCTTATTTTGTCTATTTCAGTTATCTGTTTTTATTACATGCTACAATACCCATAATGAGAGAAATTTTCATATATTGCTTTATTGATCATTTTATGGATTTTTACTAGTTTTCTGGTAGTCAATTTTCAACTTGGAATACAATAACTTCTAAATGAAAATTTTATCGAAAGTTTCCATTGTAGACATCTTTATTCTTATGTATCCTGTGTAATGCTTTCTATACTTTAACATCATATATTTTGCAATTTTCTTTATACGTTTGAGACGATATTGAGCTTAATTTGACCTTGGATCTGCAGATGTGGATCTAAAAATAAAATCTTTGAATTATACTTCTCTTTGACTGAAACTAAAAGCTCGTAAATGCTTCATTTACTTTCCTCAAATTAAGTTAAACTAACATCTAAATTGTTACAAATGTGCTTTTTCCTTATTTAACAAAAGATAGCATTGATAATTTTAACAATTTAAAATCTCTGAAACTGATAGATTTAAGTCGAATGATTGTTTGGTTTTTCCTAAAAATTAAAGTTTATAAATATAGCATCACTTATCCTATACAGCATATTCAAATAAAATACCCACATAACATAAGTTCCATAAAACATCCCGTCGACGCCCCAAATGTCCATATTTTGACATAGACCCTAATATGACGTTCTTTTGACATCCTGAAATAGATGTCGTTTGGACTATGAGCCACATAACGTTCTCACGGCAGCCATCAAAAGACAGAAAGCCACACAACGTCGTTGAGATAGCTAAAGTTTCGTGGTCCATTAACGAAAGTTATGATGATATCCAAAAGTCGACCTGTTTTCTTAATGTTTTCTTTAGAGGACATAATAATTTTGTTTTGAGCTAAAATCTTTAATATATATTTAATGTCACAGAATGATGATAATTTGTTCTTATAAATAAAACATTTTTTGATTTAGAAACGCCCATTACAAGTTTGTATCACAAGCCCTTTTTTGGACATGCATTTTTAAAGGTTTTTAAAATGGAAAAATCATTTTATTTTTTTAATATAGATAAAAGTTAACTTGAATTTCGTGATCCTTTTTTATGAAATTTGTTGGTTTAATTTTTATTGTATACGCAACCAAGGAAAAATAATTTTAAAAGATGTTGTGATACTTATGACAAAATTTTATGATTGAAAAGGGTTTATACAACTTTATGCCCCAATTAAATAAACTACTTTAGTGTTAATTATTTAAAGTAATTACTTTAAATTGATTATAAAAAATATTATCATCTGGAGGGGTATTCACTTCTTAAGAGAGGGGATGGAAATAATTTTGTATGAGAGAAAATTATTTAAAGATTTTCCTTGTTTTAAGATAATTTTGTTAAAAAGTAAACGTTTCTAAATCATAAAATTTCGATTTGGGTAAACTTGATAATAGGAAGAATATGACCTTTCTACTCAAAAGACGTGGAGTTCATGTGAAGGGCATGGAAAATTAAGATAAAAATCCACCCAAACTCAGATTAAATGACACTAGAACCCTAGTATTCTTCTAAAGAGAGATTACCAAATAATTTTATCGGATAAATTAATCACGAAATATCACGATGAAATGCTAATTTTGGAACGACTTCACTCCTGAAAGTTCTTAGCCGAATCCTGTCTTTTCCAATACCTGTTGCATTATCTATTTAATAGTTTAGTCAAGTCTTGCATTCTTTTAACCGAATAAGATATAATACTTTCTGAAATTTACAAGCAGGGAACGTTTCAAATAATAAAATACAACAAAGAATAGGGATTAATAAATACCAAAATTGAATTTTTTAAATTTGTTCAGAACAGAATTGAAAAATGTGTTCTTTTTAACCCCCTTTCCCTTTCACTGTTTTATGTACACCTTCGAGGAAGCAAGTTTGTGTTCGCTTCCATATATGGTCCGAAGGTTTTATGCTTTGCCCTAATAGGGAGTAATTAAGTATATATCATCAACAATATATTAGGCTCCTGAGGTTCACGCCATCCATTCTACTTCCGTCGTCAAGGGTATGATATCCATTAGAACATCCAGATCAAATCCTACATGCTATATTACAACGGTCGCAAACCTAAAAAGTGCTGTCTGTTTTATTAGTAGATTAGTTGAAATAATCATTTTAATTTTCTATCACTCTTTTGTGATTATGCGAAGGAGGCAGTTTTATGCAGTGGTGTGTTACCTATTACTGTAATTGCCTAATATGTATTAAATAATCTTATGAATGAATTAAAAATGCGAAATAAATATATTAATGAACTGTGATTGATACAGATAAGATTTGTGTATTCAACGTATGGTACCTGCCGTCCTGAAATTTGTATGATCTATAACAAAATGTAATGATCTTTTAATATAGATAACTGAAATGTTTGCTCTTGGATGCTATTTTTTTATTATTCCCCAAACATTTTCGATATTAAGTCAGGATTTCTCTTCACCCAGGAAATCACAGGTCGGCAAAGCATACAGAGCACTGACTTTACATAACTTTTGTCTGCATATAATGTGGCCCGAATGTTATTTTCGATTTCTTTGGAGTCAGTTTTAAGTAGTTTTAAGGTCAAATGAATAGTGTTTTAAAACACGGACTTTGACGCTTTGTACCAAGGAAAACAAGAACCAGATGATCTTAAATTATTAATTTTCCTTGAATCAGTCTTGAACTACGAATGTGCAGTGGGGGATTGCATTAAAATCCATCTCATATCCGTCATTTTCGGATTAAAACTGCAACATTGCAGAATGCAATTCGGGTTTTAAGATGTTCAGTACTGTATAATTGATTTTTTACCTTCTCAAAATACTAAGTAGCAAATTCAAAATCAGGACAATAAACCCCACAGTATGATACTTCTGCCTCTTTCATAATGACAAGGTTGATGAATGTGACCTATAAATTCTGTAAAAGTAAAGACACCAGTTCTACAACAGCATGAAAAACTGGAAAACATGATACTTGAATCAAATCATTGAACTATGCAAACAAATACTAATACCGGAATTCGTAGATTTCTTTACAAAACTAAACCCTTTTAATCTCTTTAACTACTGAGTTTAATGTGATTTTTCTCTCCGTTCTATTTCACCCTTTTTCTGCACTCAGATATTCATTCACTTAACATCCTTTTCGATAGAAATGTAATTCTTCTGTTATTCTTCAAAGAAATTAACTGTTTTCTCCCTAATAAGTGGCTGTATGTACAAAGTATCTGGCTTAATCATTCTTAATATAAATCAATGGTTCTCATACTTTTTCCGCCGCGGAACACACGGCATGTGCTTAAGGCACTCAAGTGTATCGCGGCGCACAGATTGAAACATACATATAAAGGATCGGCTACAACTCTTAATGAATATAAAAATAATTCTTAGCCCGATTCAACAGTGGCACATTAGCTTAGAAAAAAATTAAATTTTAAATTTCTTGTATCTTTGATCCTTCTTTAATAATTTCAAAATTATTACCGCATCACCCTTGTCATATGGTCATATTATCCCAGGGTGCTGCGGCACCCAGTTTCAGAACCTTGGTTGTAGTTAACCGTACATAATAACGGTAACTCTATGATTGTTACACATTTTTCTTTAATTAGTAATCTAGACATCACGAGAAAACAAAGTTATTGTTATCCTTATAATGAGTCCAGATTATTTGTACAATTTCAGAACAGTGTAAACAAGGTAAAATTTCAGATAAGCAAAAATATGTGCCGCCATGTAATTATTTTCTTATAATTTGTAAAGTTTAGTTTTTCTACAAAACCTGCTTATTTTTAGACTCATAAATACTTTTTTGGGGGTTGAATATCATTTTTGACTGGTACAAGTCCATTTCTTTTTTTCCGAATACTTATCCAATAACAACAACAATAAAAAAAAATCTAATAAAATGCTTGTCGGAAAAATGTTACCTTTCGCTAATGAAAGACATACTTTTAAAGACTTAGTTAGGGAGAGTTCTGATTTATTTTTCTCCAAGACATTTATCTCATGCAAAACATAAAGTTGAATGCGAGATTTATCAAAACAATATCAGTTAATTAGTTTATCTAAAAACGTGAATAATTTTTCGGGTTACAATCGCATCTTTCTCAAGTAAACACGGCACTATTTGACAAAAATAAAAGCGTATCTGGTACAGATAGTTCTGATCTACCATCCTCCCCCGCCGCCTGTTCCGCTGATTTGCAAATGTCAGATGTATGGCCGCGTGACCAGCAAACGTAAGACCCTCCATAACAGTTAAAAGTGTTCAAGGTTCGAAAACAGATGTGACCTTCAGACTTGAAGTCGTCTGTGATAACGAGTCGCTCTCCCCTCTAAATCCCTAACGCTTCTTATATGCAAAAAAATTTTAAGTTTTGCGGACAGCTCTAAATCGAATGACGCACGTGGCTTCTTCTCCAAATGGATAAAGAACCTACAGCTACAGATATATATAATTATCAACTTTTTCCTTCAGAGAAAATTCCTATCTGAGCCGCGAGTAAATGCTTCATTATATACAATTAGATTCGCCATAACCTTTTGAGACTTGATTTACTATTCAAATATACATGTGAAATTGCTAGGCTTTTTCAGAGCAAAAAAGTGATTTTTTTCTTGGATCTAATGAAGAAACTCTTTGAGAATTCAAATTTCCGTCAATTTTTTATACATCCAATAAAGATTCGTCCTTTACAAAGCCCTGATTATCACAAGGGAAGGCAGGGATATACACTTGTATCCCTTAAAATATGGGGCCCCTAGATTTTGTAGCTAAGTTTAATTACTACAGTTCCGTACCTGGACATTCTACATTTATCGTTGACATTTAAGAAACAGAAGTATTTTATTTTTTATCAATGTAAATTTATTCCATACTTCAAATAAATATATTATATTTTTGTTCTGATAGTCAATATGTAATATTCAAAAGAGGATAATATTGCATAAATTTTTCAGGATGTATTCAATGTTTTTCTGTTCTTAAGTATTTTGCGGGAATACTCATTGTCCAGGAAATGCAGTTTATTAATATATATGAATCGCAAACACAGCTTATAGTATGATATTTCTAATTGACTTTATTTTGAAGTGGCTTTAAATTTAAAGAGTAAACATTAAGTTAATATCCACTTGTATTTACTGTTTCAGATGCTCAGATAGAATGGGACCCCATGCAAGATCAGGCATTAGTCACTTATCAGTTCTTTGTAATCAAATTTATATAATCAAAAGATTCTCAACGATTGTTGTACTTCAACTAATAGCACCCAAACATGTGTTAGCGTCTCAGAATATATCTTAATTGTGCACGAAAAAACTTTATAAACTTTTATCTAATAGAAACAGATATAAATAATTGTATTTGGAGAATACTTTCGATGGAGAATATATTAAAAGATCTAAAAATGAGGCCTTCTGCTTAAAGCAGATTACCAACGGCTACGAACGTCCATGCCAGCAGTGGGATTAATACCCACAAACTCCAGTACTAGAGAGCAGGGCCCTACGCTTTGGACCATCGTTCGGCAGAATGACTGTGAATGCATTACAGTCAAGTTTATCATTCTAGATGTATGAATTACAGAAAGCTTAATATAAGCACATTCATCAATTTCATCCTCTATAAATTTTCTGTTCATCATTTTGCAATAAAATATCAATACATGTTCCATTTTTAGTTGGAAGGTTTAAATAGCATTTACAATTTTAATTAGGTTATCTCTTTTTAAAATTAAAGTTTTATAGTTTTATACAAGTATTTTTAATTCGTGATTTAATAATAAAAAATGTTGGTATTAATTCTGCATTCTTATCATTGAAATACTTAAGAACATTCAAAAAGGTTCCAGTATATTTCTGCTAAAATAAAAATATTAATATCTATAGTTTTTTTTTAAGAATTTGGATTTTAAAATGTGGCCGCAAAGCCATGGATTTAAAAATAAAGATTTAGGATCCATAGTTTTAAAAATTTGGGGAAAGAAATATGAATAAGCCATTCTAGAATGTCTGTAAATGAGAGATTTTTAAATAGGTTTTTTTTGTATTAAAACCTAACAAAACTTATGTTTTTTTTTCGTTGTAAAAACCTGTTTTTATTAATGTAGCGGGTCGAGGGTTAAAAAGGTAGTCACTGTCTTTCGGTACCGTGGTTCACGGATTGTGATCCCGGTGCAGGGATGAATATTTGCAGCCGTACTGGAATCAGTTTTCAGAATCAGGTGACGCTTTTATTAACCGTTAAGCAGAAAAAATAATCCATTGCGTACACAAATATGGCGGAATCAAAGACGGCTGATTTTCGATGCTGCTATGAGCGGGTTTGAATCCCACTATTCACATGGATGTTTGTAGTCGATCTTAAGCAAAAAGACCCAGTTTAATAAGACATCGTGTAACCAAAAAAGTGGATCATAAGGTTCTAAAGCAAACCCAATTAACAAGCTAACTTAATTTGTGCTGAAGCTTTTTTACATGTGATTAAAAACTTTGAAAAAAATAACGTAATGTAGATATATTTATTCCCAAAAGTATATATAGTAAATTTATGAAAAAGACAAAATGCAATATTTTGATTATTTGAAACTCATTACTTCAAATGAATAAATATATTCAGTCTGCAAAGTATTTAAATGCATCAATCTTATAACCGTAGAGTTTCGAGTTCGAGGCCCGAGCAGGCCAAAGATCCACTGTGTACATTAATGGCGGCTGAAACACGTAAAATAAGTTCGTAGTCTCAATGTCTTCTAAGTTCCCAAACGATACCTCTCTAGATGGCATGCCAAATCTGAGGGTGTTCAACTTGGTCACTGCTTTCGAATAATCCTATGATCCACTTTGTTTTGTCCTAGAGAGTAATGTTGGCATCCTATATGGTACTCCTCTAAAAAATGAGCAATAAATTTCTACGGTTTGGTAATGAAGAATGCTGTAAGAGTAAGTTTGCACTGGAAATAATTTTCGTATATTTAGGTGTAACAACAAGCTATCAAACGTACTTTGGCAATAGATCCTTTCACGAATTTTATTTGCATAATTACATTACCTGTATCTCAATACCTGTGTCTCATATTAATTACTGATGAAACCAAGCTTATAGACAGTAGGATCGCAAATATAGGGCTCAATAAATTATAGCCCTTGTATGTCAAGCTTTTGGGTCGACAATTTTGCGTTTATTCAAGTCAGTTTGATGTATAAAATAAATTACAAAAAAAAATATATATAATAGCATTTTATTTTAGAGGATAGTAACTAACTGTACACCTCATCCAAACTCCCTCCTATTCTAGAAGGAGTTGACTTGGCATAGAGCGCAACTTTTGGTACACGAAGACTAATTAAAACGGGAACTACTTCTTAAAGGGAATTCTTAACGGCTGCAAGCATTCATGCTAGCATCGGAAAATATTAAGTAACAGAAAATTATTTTCTTTTGGTGAGGGGCATTATTAGAAGCTCACGAGCTCCGAATGGTCTAGAACATTTGTAAAAGAAATTTAATTTCCTATTTGTAGTAATTTAAGTACTTGAATCTTTTATCTTTACTTGTTTGTTATTCAGTTTAACCTTTAACTACTACTGATGACGTATTTTGTGACTACTACTGTGATGTATTTTGTAATTCCATTTCTATTTCTTCATTGCAATTAAGTTTTAACTAGCCTTCAACTTGGTAAATGATCTTGACAGCAAGTTGCAGGAAGATCCTGAGAAAGTCACGAATCAATTATGATTTAGAGTGATGAAAATGCGGAGATAGTAAATCTGTGCATTATTTAAGTTTTTAAAATAAATTAAAAAAAATAAAGATTCAATCTGTTAGAGTGAATCAATAAATAATTGGAAAATATGAGTAATACATTGCGTATCGTAAGGTAGGTCCTTTAATGATTCATACTTAGAAAGAATGCAGTTTTCTAATTTAATTATCTGGCTTATATCCTGCTCCTATGCATTTGATATCCTGTCAAAAAAATTGCAACTACTTTCACATATTTATTTGCACAATCAAATTGCCAGTATGTAGAAAAATAATCAAATACCTTGAGTAAGCGTACGAGGTAATAATGTAACATAGTATTACTGTGATTACAGTCAAAGTAATGAATATGACTTAGCTAGGAGTTCAAGTTGTTAGGAATAATAATACAATCAAACCTCGTTCTAACGGCAGTGGCATATAATTCTCCGGTATAACGAACAAAACATTTTGGTCCTGCAATGTTCCTGTGTCTTTTTATGTTATCTTTTTATAGAAAACTCCCAAAATCTTAAAAATCGGTTGTATCAACCTTTTTCAGTCGTTTACTGAACTTTTGCCCTCACGAACTCTGGAAAAAATGTATTGGAAACTTTTCTATTGAATTAATAATTTCATAAACTTTTTTCTTAAACTCATCAGGATTATAATAATTTCTGTATTAAGACAGGTAATAATACTTAAATGAAAAATTAATTTTTTCATTTGTGTTCATTTTTAGTAAATTTAATTCTTGTGTCAATGAAATATGAAATTAGTCTGAATTTCCTGTTAAATCCATTAAAACTTATAGGATTATTAAAATTTAATCAATAAGTGATTATTAAAATTTAATTAACTAAACTTTAACGTTAAATTTAATAATTTTCTATTAAACTTTTTTCTATTATCTTTTCGATTGCCTCACTATTGAAAACACTTAAAAAATAATGAGTTTTACATTTTGTTTGACCTAAGATTTTTCTTAATATTTTGGAAATAGCGAACAGAATTTTTGGACGTTTAATGTTCGTTATATCAAGGTTCGACTGTATAAATATTTGTACTCTTGAACGTCCTGCTTTTCTTATTGTTGTATCCAGTTTTTTATGAGGGTTATTTAAATTTACAGATAAATGACAGTTATTGAAGTTATTTATATGCATTAAGTTGGAATTATAAACAAGTTGGCAAGTATGTCTTATCCATTCCATATCCCAAGGCAGCTATTTAATTACATTTTATTAATTTAATAACCTTTTTTTATGTCCTGGCCTTTTGCATTTTTAAGATTAGATGTTTAAATCATTTCTTTCACCTGAATGCATAATTTGTGTGTTTCATTTAAGAAGCGGCTACGATAATACCTTTAATCAATTGTATTTCTACATTAAATTTTAAGAGGTAGCGAATTTGTTCTATTTTCATAAGCTTTACGACCTTGCATCTGCTGGCCTCATTTTTTATGTCTTTATAGTTGCTTTTTTTAAAGATAAACTATTTAAATATATATTTCAAACGCACACAGCCAAATCGACTATACATCAAATATTATCATGATGTCACATGAAAAAACAAATGTGTGATTAGGTATGTGACATTTATTAACCTAATGAGGATTAGGAATAGGTTCTTGGACTGAATTGCAAAAAAATATTTTGCTTTACACCCACGTTCACTTCTTACTTCAAAATGAAACAAGAAAACTTTCTTGTAAACTCTTATACTTAAGATGTTATTCTAAATTATGTAGGAAATATAATTTTTCCACTATGATCCTATATATTAAAATTGAAAGAATCTGATATAAATCTTGAATGTTTTGATGAGGGGTGCGGGTGCATTGTGCTACTATAAAAAACTTGTTTTATTTTAAAACGTTATACAGCGTGCATAGTAAAGTCTTTGACTTACCTTTTTGTTCGCCATCGTTAGACGTAAACATATTTTCTATTTTAAAAATATTTCAGATGAGATTAGCATTCTTTCTATAGTATTTTTGAATTCTGTAAGGTACTTAGTGTTGTATCAACAGTAATCGCCTTTTGTCCCTCCAACTTGAACCGAACGGTAACCGAATGGTAAAGCTTTGCTCTTCGAATCCAGAATGCGCGTGTTCGAATCTCGCTACGGGCATGGATGTTCGTAGCCGTTTGGAATCGGCTTTAAACAGAAGGTCCCGGTCTCATTAGCCCTCGTGTGCAAAAATGTAGTGCTCGAAACCAATCAATCAACCCTCCAACTTGATGTCTTGTGGTGTCAACAATCATCAAGTAGTTTTAGGGTTATTTTGCAAATCCTGATACTACGTTTTTTGGTGATTCATTAAATTATGAAGATACCAACGCAAACTAATTTTTTGACCGCCATTCTTTGTGAATAATTTTAATTTTTTTTCATTTATTAACTTCTCTATTTATTAATCAAATTAAAAATATATTAACTTTTTAATTTATTATTCAAATAATTAATTTATTAGCTTTTCAATTTACTATTCAAATTTTAAATTTATTAGCATTTTTTAAATAATTTTTAGAGAAATGTATGTGTTTTTTCTATGATTTTTATATTAATTTATTTGTAATGAGTAGTTAAAAAAACAATTTTTCAGCTATGCTTGCACAACTGAGAACTGTAAAGGGTAATATTTCGAACTTACGTATATATGTTCTGACGTATGATGACACAGCAATTGGTGGATGGCATTTGAATGCATGGGAAAAATGATGATTCATTTTGACAATTCTTTAAAAATATTTAATTACGTATATAGTATTTTGTTATTTTGCCTTACTGCTGTTTCTGAGAACTAGAAAATATAAAACTGATTTTAAATGCTTCCGAATTAATAAAGTGAACGCTTTTTGTATGAAACTGAAGATATACCCACTTATAATCAGAAAAATTCTTTCAAATGAAAAATGCAGTTTACAATAGATTTAAAAAATACTTTCATCTTTAATGCCAGCTTTTTTATATCTAGATCTAATGTGTCGCTTCAAATACCATTTAGTACTGAATAAAAATTTATTCAACAAAATTGTAAGGTATATAACACAGATTTGCTAAAAAAAGTGAATACAGAAACACATTTATTTTTTATTTTTACTTCTTTGCTAATATTGCTTTTTTAATAATGTAAAATGTAATTCAATTTTTAACAATCTAAAATGTTAATATTAATATAAAGCTCATCACTAAAATGTGTGATATTCTTATTTTTTCTGAATGTACGCGGATTTGTAGCCTTCCCCAAGTCATTAAAGTCTTTTATGAGGTTCCTTGAATTTTATTCAATAGAATTATGCTGAAAAACTGTTTTTATTTCTTCCCAATCTCGATACCATATTTAAGTATAACTATTTAAAAAATAGTTATCGTCTAAAATGATGACAATTATAAGTGAAATCTATTTTAGATCATTAATGTCACTCGTTCCTTTTCATGGACAGCTAAAAAATAATTTGTAAAATATTTGTTTTCTGAAAACGAGTTTTATTTTCAGCGAAATAGATGGCAATCCTAAAAACAATCTACAAAATTTCTGAGTATCTACTGCTACTTGTAAGCTTGTTATTTGGATGGGCACTTTAGTAATTTTCAAGTCTCGGTTATAAATTTACCTTATCGGCATATACAGCGGCCAAAACCATGACAAACAGTTTTATCCATTATAAAGCTTTACTTTATACTATATTGTTTATATGTCATATCAAATAGATCTATTATCACGATCTTTTCTTTTTATATATAAAACAGACTGTAATATTCAAAGTTGCTTAAATTTCTTATTCATTTTATTCTGTGTAGTCCGTGATAATTGAAAATTAAGGTATTCATAAATACGTATTTGGTAGAAATGACTCTGACATTGGTGGTTTATTAAGTGAATGATATGTTAAAAAATGCTTTTTAAACGAATATTACCCCTGCTACAATTTTTAAAAGTTGGTATTAACTAGAAAAAAAAATTTAACCTACGAAATATCTTTTAAAGGGATAATACAAACAACTTTAAGATAAATAAATGATTTTCTCTTACTAAAGTATCTCGATCTATAAAGATACTAAATCGTTTTCTACCATTTAGAAAAAATGCAGTGCCTAAAATAAATGTCCACTTTATGACTCAACGCTGTCCAACTGCTCTCAGTCCTCGGACCACTTTAACTTCCACAAGCTTTTCAGTGACCAAAATACTTTCTTAATAATAGTTGTTTTATGCCTACAAAGAAAAAACATGTGAATGATTTTTCTAGTACAATTACAATATTTCTTATGTTTTTAAAATATAATAATTAGTACAATTAATAATGGTAGTTTTGTGGGTGTAATTTTTTAACAACGATTTTTATATCCATACCAATATTTTTGCTGGGAGAAGAACTACGTTTTTAAGCGTAGTCTCTTCTCAAATACATACTTTGTCAAGTAGCCTTACGGTTTCCTTATGGCCATTAGCTATTGTGCAGCAAAACAGTAGATCTTACTTCTCCCTACCAATTAACCAAACAAATGAACCAAATAGCTCTGTTCGAAATGAAATAAGGTAATACGAGGTGCATCCAGAAAGTAAGTTTTCGACTTTAAAGTAAACGTAATTAGCAGTGTCAATTGAGTATGCGCATCAGATTTATGAAGTATCAATCATATGCCAGCTGGACAGGTCCTGTCTCGTGCCAGTAGCGTGGTAGCAGTGATGTTGAATGCACAAAGGATTGCGCCAATTCAAATTCATCGTCAGCTCTGTCAGGTCTATGAGCCGAAACTGACACACGAACACAAAATTGATCTTGCTCCCAGCGACTTGCCCGTTTTCTTGCACTTCAAGAAATAGTTTTCCTGTGAGCATTTTGGCAACGATGAAGTGCTGAACACGTCTGTCACACGCTGGTTCCATTCACAGGCGGAAGAGTTCTACGACAGAGGGATACAAAAGTTGATCCCACAATACAAGTATCTCAATTCTGGTGGTGTCTATGTTGAAAAATAGCCGAAACATTGCTGTACTTGTTACCAATAAATATGTTTCTTAAAGTTCCTGTTACCAATAAATATGTTCCTGAGTTCTTTTTTTTTCTTTTAAATAGGGAAACTTATTTTCTGGATGCGCCTCGTATCTTAGATTGTTCATTTCGTTTACGAAGGTTGGATCATCTAAAGACTCTTTTTAATCCTATGCTGCAAATATATTGTTTTATTTACAAATCTCATGATCTCGCGTGTAAAAATAAATACCCTATATTTTAACGAGATAATTGAGAAAATATCATTATTTAAGTTTTTATTGGATAACATAGATTTCCTTGGTGGACCGTAAAAATCATTAGAGAGCCTCCAGTTGGAAGTGCTATTATTTAATAAGAAATGAAATCAAACGAACGTGCGAAAACTCTTCCTACTATGACATGTTTTCTTATTGGCATTAAGTAATATTCTTTTTAATATCTAATTTTAATTTTCTGAAATCTGGATTTTTTTTAAATTTAAGTTTATTATTAGCATAGAATTTTCATAGAAATATTTAAAACATTTTTAGAGTCGATTTCATTCGAAGATTTGAACACATTATAAATCGGTCGCAAATACTGCAGAGGTAAAAGATAAAGTTTCAATACTGTTTAGAAATTAAACCTTGAAGTTTGCTGCATGCAATTCTGTCCTTTAAGAGGATTTTTTTTTAACTAAAATTTAGAATGCTTTTCTACGAGTAATGTGACTAATATATCTGTTTGGGAGTAGAAGTTTATATATACATACACACACACACACACACACATATATATATATACATACATATATATATATATACATACATACATATATATATATACATACATATATATATATATACATACATACATATATATATATATATATATATATATATATATATATATATATATATATATATATATATATATATATATATATATATAGTTGAGGTTATTTGTAGATGTTTAACAAAAAGGAATAGGAATGATAATGATTTACAAAAATTGTGTTTTAATGTTTGATAACTTTTACCAGATTTCATAAGATCTTCAAATTAACGAATCTTCATTTACTCATTGTATTAATGTTTTTCTGTGTTTAAATCAGGGAGACTTATTTTTGTAATTCATTCCTAATATGTAACAGATAGTTACCAAATCATTTTAACTTCTCTATTTTTTTACTCCTTATATACGTTGTTTAAACAGGTCTCTAACTATCTGGCTAATTTTGCATTGTATGAACCGTTCTCTATGCCAGTGAAACAAGCAATTATTCTAAAGAAAACTTTATAAACACTGTACTTGTAAAATCATTTTCAGAATCAGAAAACTTTCAGTTTATTATATTTTCTGATTCTGTTTATTATAATTCAAACTTTAATTTGAACTAATAGCGACTTACTAACAGACTGATTTAAAATTCAGGCGTCAGACTAGGTCAATCTATAGCTGAACCTCTGCGAAAAACTCATTGTTTTGAAAAGAAAAAACACTCATGTTTTGACATAGCAGACCAGACTTTGAGCTTGCGAAATAATACCAGACATATATAATAAATTGTCTGTAATAATTTTTCCTTTTAAACAACCTTTAGTAACAAAATATTAAACGTCAAGTCTTATGTGTTTTCCAGTGGAACGATAAATAAATTGGGAGGAAAATCTCTCTAGTAATCAATGTTAAGGAAGTAGTTAAACTGAAATTCCCGCATAATCATTATAGACTTATTTTCAGTAGATCTTAAGAAACAAATATACTAAATATGAAATCAAAAGCCAAAATGGATCTCAAATAAAATATGCAGTACCAAAATTAAAATTTTTATACCAACACGATTGTAAAGGTCTTTAAAACCTTTTGTATAAATGTGTTGGGTATCTGCAACACAACCCAAACTTTATGACATTTACATCGCGAACTTTAAAACACAATTTTCTTGATTGTTCCTGGCTTGTAACACTACAATTAATACAATTTTCTAATAGAATCCGTACAAAATGGCGATATTAAGTTTAATTTTTGTATCAAAATTTCATTCGCCGTGAAATTAGCTCTGCATGATTATTATTAAGATTAACATTACAAAACAAATATTCTAAATGACAAATATATGACAAATGCTTCATTCTATTTACATAGTGAATTTTAAAAGGTGGTTTTGTTAATTGTTCCTATCTTACTACACTACAAATCACAATTTGCTTTAAATTTCGTATCAAAGTTTCATTCGTCGTTGATTAGATGCACATAATCATTAATGAGATAAACATTGAATTTGTTAAATTTAGAAGAATAGGGAAACAACAGAATTATATTTATCACAAAGATGGTCTCAGGCTGTTTATATAAAGATAGTTTTTGTGGAAAATAAATTACAATATTTTTAAAAAAATTGTATTGTTTTATTTGTAAAGATATGCATTTTATGGAAGTAGGTGTTCATTTTTGTGTTTTAATTTTTAAAATTATTTTTTACACGTTTGAAAGTATGTATTATAGCATTTAAAGATTTGTTGTTTTAATTGTCGAGTTATAAAGTGTAAATTGGGGAGGTAAAATAAAGGAAATTATCGCATTTAGCATTAGTTACAATGGATTAATTCATTAAACGATTGGATTAATTCATATAAATAAATATGAAAGTAAATCAAATATATTTTTGATGCTATTTAGTTTTTGAAAAAATTTAGTAAACTTCTTCTGACTTTTAAAATTTATCGTATTGATGTGTTTACCAACTGCTTATTTATAAACCATATTAAGATACTATTCATTTAATTATATTTTATAATGCATGTACCTATAGTTTAATTCCCTTAGTCTGTATAGCACTCATCTCAGCGTTAAGAGGTATTTTTCCAATGTGGTTAGCGAGACAATGGCCGAATCTGTAAGATGCTGAGTTTCGGAACGGAGTCAGCGGGTGTTTAATTAGAAGTTGATATTTAGCGCTATTTTGCTAAACTTATACCAGAATACCAGCTAACTGCTGTTATTAATATTAATTCTAAAATCTCGTGAAGTGACATCAGCCTTTTTTATGGGAATGTATAACGATTGAATCACCG
This sequence comes from Pardosa pseudoannulata, assembly GCA_032207245.1. Lineage (NCBI taxonomy): Eukaryota > Metazoa > Arthropoda > Arachnida > Araneae > Lycosidae > Pardosa > Pardosa pseudoannulata. Next base: position 12,122,341 of record CM063503.1, on the reverse strand, counting down.
TAAGATGCCCAATGACAAAAAAGGGGCGTAAATCTCCTTAATGGATAATGTTTGATGGTAATATCGTGAACAAATCGCACATAGACTACTGTTTGTAAAATATGAATGCGGTCATCATGGTGTCCTAATTTAAAGCGAGATTCGTCAGAAAAAACCATATGTTGCCAATATGCTCACCAGTGTCTATGTTCACCACCTCGTAGCAGGCGTTGATATTGTGAGTGAAAAAAATCCTACGTAAAGCTGTTATTGCACGCTGTCCACGGCTACACCTGTAGCTGTGGACCAATGTTCTATCAACTCTCGTGATGAAGTTATACAGTACTTATAGCTACATACGGTCCAGGGCCACCCCCGGACTCCTGAGCTTACTGTAATATAAATGAGTCCTACAGCGGATGAACTAACATTAATTTTTCTCCGAGGCAAAATTTGTGTAATATGTATCTTTCAACAAGCCCTGGGTGTCTGCATACTAGATAGTTTTCATCGCCACCTATAGGGGTCCCATTAAATTGGGGTTCCTGGCTCATAAGTTCTCATCATTAATTTGAAATTTCCTGATCCGGTGCATATGAGTTTTTTCCGACCATTACATCCACACTCGCAACATTGTTCTATTGTTACGTGGCACATTAGCTGGTATTGCACGATAGAAATATGTTCCTTTATGAAACCTGATGATTCTCCTCCGTTCAAACTTCGTAAGCTGTTGAGGTATTGCACCCTTTCTTATGCGAGGCATAGTTTTATCTCGCCTGACGTTTACCAAAAACAGATAATTATAAATTATTTTTAAAATCCCGCTACAATCCTCTATTTATATGATTTCCGAGAAGTTCAGAGGGTGCTACTCAGCTTGAGCGTGCATGGCGACTCTGAAATGTTAGTGATTTGCTAAATATTTCAGCTTAAATGCATAATTTTTCTTAGTGTTACGTTTTGCATTTTTTTACTATTTTAGTTTCAAACTGGAAAGCTAATCAAATTAAATCTGAAAGCTAATCAAATTATGCTAGCATTTACATTTAAATGGTCACACCCAAGTTCTTTTCTATGTCCCAAATTCAGTAAAACATTTCTTCTTTTCAGAATATTTTTTATTTTAATTATGAATATTTTATGTTAAAAACTCGGATCCTTAATAGTTATGCTAAAGGAGTAAATTAACTACCAAAAAAATACCTGGCACTTAATCAGCGATTAACTATAATCAACTGTAGTGTAAAGAGACGAGAAAGAGATTTTGCAAAATATACAGCTTATCAAATAAAATTTGTTGTGTTTTTCATTTATCCTGTTTACATACATTCAAACAGTATCATATCCTTTACGATTAGAAAATTTAAACTTTAATTGACATAATTTTTGCAAAGATTTTTCTAGTAGATAATAGTTCTAAAATGCAACAATTATTTCTAAATTTTTATTTATAAAGCACTTTATAGAATGTAGATTCATGTTTAACTTCAGAACAAACTGATTTTAATTTGGCCCAGTTTTATATAATATGAAATTTAAAAAATATTTAATTATAACAGTAAAGAATTATCAGCATTCTACTTCATCTAAACTATTGTAATAGCATCGTACAAAAATAAACTAACATATGGTTTTTTTTAACAGATTACTAACACATAAAGAAACTAATGCAATACATTTCTTACCACATGCAATAGATTTTAGAGCATATTTTTCTCACTCCTGTCTGAACTCGCAGTTCCAAAATAGATGATATTATAGTATCATTAATTTTTAACAAAAATTTTCTTAACAAAAATGGTTGAATTGTTTTGTTGGTTTTCTGCGGTTTCGTTATAGTCATTAAATAACAATTCTGTGAAAACGCCTTCGATTGTAATACCAAGTAAAATAAGTGTTTGTGCTGAAAAATTGATTATTGGAAAGTAAAATTCTAAGAAGTTGATAAACGAAAACCTACGTAGTATGAAGAAAAAATATAATGTCTTGCATTTTGTACAGTCCCAGAATTTATTAACAGTTAAACAGCAAATTAATTAATAGTTAGTCATTTATACTTAATATTATTTATCTCATTTTTGCCTATTTTAAGTAATTTGAGCGGAATTCTGTAAATTGCAGGGGTTTTTAATGAAATATAAATGACTTACAAATGATGGGAAACCTAGCGTCAAATATACAAGAGAAAACACAAAATAATTCCTTGAAAATGTCATAGCATTCCAAAATACAAGCGTGAATTAACCCCCTTATTATCTGAAAGTTAAAGATAAATATCACTTTATTTGTTATACTATTACGCACCAATGACTTATACCAGGTTATGTTGATATAATACAAAGAGTTAAGACACCAGATACAAATGAGCGAAGACTTACCGTTTTGCAGACTTTTTTTATTTATAATTTCATTATTTTTTACACAGTTTGGTGACGCACATAAAAAGATTCAATCTCAATATGGAGCTGTTGGAGTATAGATGCCAATATATCCAATCTCAATATGGAGCAGTTGGACTATGGAAGAAACTCCCGCTGATGCCGCTTTCCTGAGATGAACAAAGAACTGAGATTTTTCTGCCTCTGCTGAAGTAGACGAAGGGGCCTCCAAATCTGCTGAGTGAAAATCCAAAAACTCTTGTTGCCAAGGCCAAAGACGACTGACCTGCGTCAGCCACCCCTCCTGTCCAATGGGGTCGAAAGGGGGGTCACTGACATCGCGCTCGTCCCTCGGTAAACAGTGTAACTCACTTTACATATACCCAAAATGACATTCTTCAATAAGCAGAAAAAGATAATACATTCATCATGATCATGTGAAGGTAGTTTGATATCAGCCTTAGTGAGTTGCTCTAGCTCCATTTTAACCTATGGAGAAAATTGTTTTACTACTGCGCGGTTTGCATTTCAAGATTTATTTACATGTATATTTAAGGTCATACTGTGGAGAATTTTTCAGATATATGCATAGCTAAATTTTTAGAAAAAAATAGAAAACATATATTTAATTTTAAATATATAGAGAAAATGTTCGATCTAGTATACCTTGAAAGAAAGTAATAACATTTTACCATTAAAAAAATCTGATGTGGACACCACATGATTTTCTTCTAAGCTTATTATATTACAGATAATCTTTTATTTTGTATGATACGTCATCAGAATTATCATTTCCGTATTTTCGTCAAGATCCAAAGTAGGTCTAGGGGACCTAATGGCTTCCTTCTGATCCAAAGGTTGGAACTCGTCCCTTTGTGAATCAAAAGATTGCGAAAAAGTTGAGTAAATGAATTTTTATAACTTTCTCACCTCAAACGGGCTTGGCTTGAACCGGTTCTACGGAATATGTATGAAATACAGAATGACGTGACCCTTTTTAAAAAAAAAAAAAAAAAAAGATTAAATAAAACAAATATTAACATTTTTTTTCAAAATATAATTGCAAAAGAAATAGTTGAAGCATAACCGTAGAACTAACTCTCACAACTGTGTATACATTGCTTCAGTAAGACTATATAAAATAATCTGATTCGCTGGGTCTCTTAGCCCGCTCCCTGATTCCTCTAACCGTAGAACTAACTCTCACAACTGTGTATACATTGCTTCAGTAAGACTATATAAAATAATCTGATTCGCTGGGTCTCTTAGCCCGCTCCCTGATTCCTCTTTCCTCTTCTCCAAAGAAAACTCTGTCCGAGAGATCGCATCCCGTTTCCCTTTTACTTATGCCAGCCGGGATAATCCCCAGTAATGAAATCTCCCTGTAATCGGCTGCCACATAAAAAACAATCTTCCTAACATTTCCCGAAATTTCATTCCCGTAATGATTCCCATTGTTAGAGATAGTCCAAATGTCAATAGAGATCGTGAACGAGAAAGTTAAGAACTTTCCATCCGCCAATAGGTTGATACTAGCATATAGCCCGTCATATGACGGGATCGGTAAAATTTTTAATTTTACATAATTGTAAAGTACCCTATGAGTCAGGTAAGAAAATGATTTGAGTTTTAGCTAAAAATTATCTTGCAACAAAAAATAATCTAGGATTAAATTTAAAATTATCACATATGTACCTAATGTATTATTTAAGCCAAATATAAAAAAAAATTATTTACGTAATATCTAAGTTCAATGATAAAACGTATGAAAATAATGCATACGATATTTAAATAATTTAAAATAAAAAATAATTAATTGAGATGGTTGAAGGAATAATGTCATAATGCTTCAAAAAAATTTTCTTTTTACCTATTTATTATGTGATAAATTGATAAATTTAATCACCTGGTCTTAACGTGGAAAATAGGGATTGATATAATGGCATTAAACGCTCGAAAAGGGGGAAACGGGTGGATTTCGACCATTTTAAAGAGGATAGTATTTTTTGCTGTGATATGAAGCATATTTATACCAATTTATTTTAGAATCGGATCGATAGTTTAAGAGAAGATAAACTATACTCGCTTTGAATTTTGCTAACCCTAACTCATCAAGAATCCATGGATACCTCTATCCATTCCAGGTCCATCCGCTTCATAAATTCGTAGACAGACGGACAGATAACTTAGGCTATTATTATATAGGGGACATGTGTGACCTATTGTCCGGTCTGAACACGCGTTTATCTTCGGTTCTTTATTGTCGGCGCGTATCTGTGCAGTAGTTTTCGTTTCTCAGGGTAACCCTGTTGGTTGAGTAGAGCTGAATTACTGCCATCTGGTGGAAACTTACAGTACTAATGTTTGTTTCATTTCTTTCTCAACTGAAAGTTCCCTTGATTACAATACTGCTTATTCTCCGTATCAAGGAATAATAAACAGTAAAAATTAAAATTATTATTTGCAAATAACAGATTGTTACTTTGCCTTCCAAGCACTTAAAAAGCTTTGCTTTAAACACTTAAAAATATTATTACAACTTCATATACAAATAAAGGTATATCTTTGAGTTGCTTTGTAGCAGGTCAGCGGCATTAATAGCAGTGATATTAAGATTTCATTCTATACATTCCAGATTGCAAATAAAATGGAGATTCACAACTATATATTATAACAACCTAAATATAAAATTTCAGTATTTTACAGCGAATTGTTTATGAGTTATGCCCATAGGTTACTATTATTATTTCCAATTCGAAATTGGAAATAATGATAGTAACGGTATTACTATTTCTAATATTGCTCATATAGCATTCGGAACTACTAGGCCGAAAATACTTGTAGGTCATTTTATTATGGTAACACTGTATAGGGGACCAACCTTTCTTCCTAGGATAACACAAATAAAGTGAGTCCTCGTAATTAAGAAGAAACATCAGACAGCCAAGCAGAAAACATCAAGACTTGCCCTAACACCTCCAGAATTACTGTTTAAGAACTTAAAGGGCATTGCGACCACGAACATATTTTACGTGCCCCAGCGCCCATTAATGAACGTGGCAGAACTTTTGCGTTCTGAGGCCTCAAACTCAAAAGAAACCACCTACTAAATCACTGCCTTTGCCGACCAGAGGTACCACGGCTCCCGTTAATATATATTATATTGAAATTTGCCGTTATATAGAGTGAAGATTGCAATCGAAAATGAAGATGCACAAAAAGACTATATATAAAAAATATTTTGTAAGAATTCTGCCAGAGTCAAGGAAAAGTAACAAAATACTTTATTCCAACACGAACGATTACAGTCAAGATAACTGCTACTCTGTTTAGTAGCAGCCTCGTTTTTATTTTACATTTGGGCAGCATCACTTCATTTCAGTTGAAATCTTTTCATTCTCAACACCTCCCCCTTCATGAACTCAGAGGGGTTCATCAAAACTAAAAGAGCATATATTGCCGCATAAAGAAGCCTATCTAACGAGCTCAGTGGCCTAATGGTCAAAGCACGCGATCCAGACCCGAAGATTGTGGGTTCGATCCTTGCCATGGCGGTTTATCCGAAGTATGGATTTTTAATTTTAAAATGTTATTTATTGTTTCCTTATGTTCTTGAACATTCTAGATCTTTCTTTAATATGTAAATTAGTTATTTCTCGAATATTCTGTTCGGGTATAAAAGCTGATACCCATTAGTTGTAGGCAAACGTATCATCGTCAGTATTCCAGCACTAGAGGGCTTGGCCCAGGAAGTGCTGTAGTCAACTCTTTCTGTGAGCTTCTATGAGCTTGTAGGCAACTTCTCGATCTTGTAAAGTTGCGAGTTGCTACTTAGCTTCAATAAATTCGTTTGTTAAGTGAGACGGTGTGTTCATTCGAATCTTCGTGACAATATTATCAATATCATTAACCCTTAATTTGACAAGATGTTTTTTCAAATATTTTTTAATTTTAATTTCTGTTATTTTCCCATGTATATATAGACATTAGGATCTCTGTAAAGTAAACAAAAAATATATCATTTTTTATTTTTGAGATAATTAATGTCCGCTGTGGCGAACACTGACAGTTTATGTTATATAGTACTTATAAATATACATGTCCGGTGTAGCGGACTTAACCAAATTAAGGGTTAAATAACTTCAAGACAAGCTACTCCATTACACGTTAACAGATTCTTACACCATGATTCAAGAAATTTCAATCTGAAAAATAAAATTCGATAGTAAAAGGTAATCAAATTAAACTGACCTTAATCAAAAAATGAAACACAACATGCAAATTCTTTAGAAATAGATAATTATAGGTTAATAATATTCTATGCTTAATGTAAACCAATTAATGCAGAGATAATAAACCTTAAATTTCAAATCTAAACCTAGAATATAAAGTACAACAATAAATTAAAGAAATAGTCCAAATACACTGCAGTATTACCTGCCGAAAAAAATTACTTCAAACAAATGATAGTCCTAAATGTAAATTGTCCTTTTATAGATACTAGTTTGTGAGTGGTGTGAGATACGTACTTAGACGTCAAGACAAATTAGTCAAGTGAGTTAAGGAATAGTCAATATGAATATCTAAACCTTCAAAATGAAAGTTTCCTTGTACCTACATAAAGACTAACTCTGTCTCTACATAACTCTGTCAATATTTATTCAGGCATGGTTAAAATGAGTTGAAATCGAAACACAGCAGTCTATCATAATGACAGTATTTCCTTTATTCTGTAATAATAAAAAATTAAATAATTAACAGAAAAGTAAAAATTAAATAGGAAGTAAAACGAGTCTCGTAAACCTAGTGAATTATATGCTCTATTACGTGGTGTCTTGCGGTTAAAATTTCTTTACAGAAATCTTTAAACCCTTTAAAGGTCACTATTATAATTTTTTTGAGATTTAATGAAATTATTTTATAAATGGTATCTATGAACTTTATATATGTAAATGCATATATTTTTTTACATTTTTTGAGGGGGGTAGTGGAATTTGAGGGGTGGTTAAAGTGCAAAATCCAGTTCCTTGTACGGAGTGAAAATGCTTTTTTAAAGGTTTAATTATGCTGAGGGAACAATGATTATTATCTAAAAGGGTATGATAAAGAAAAACTAACCAATTTACAGGCCATATGGAGCGCTGCTTTTAGGTACCGGAATTCATGGGTTAAAATCCCACTGCAGGTAGCCATTCGGAATCAGCCTTAAGCTGTAGGTTTCGGTCTTATTTACCCTCGTGTTGAAAGACAGTAGACCGTACCAAACTTTAACAATTTATAAGTGTTGTTTGGATAGACATTTATTTGGGTTTATAAGTGAAAAAATCATATTACTGACTTTTCCAAGTAAAGCAAGTTTAACCGCGTATATTTCAAATGAAGAATAGAGCTCTTTTATACTCTCTGTTGTGAGTTGGATAAACCTAGAAAACCTAAAAGTCCATCTTATGTCTTTCAAAAGCAGAGAAAGAATTTAACAGGTGGTTTCGCTCCGAAACCACACATTCCAGGATTGGAACAATTTCTCCCATAAATTAATCCTTTAGTGGTTCATTTATTTCCCTTTGGAATTCTTCCCAGTTTATTGTGTTTTTATTACCAATTGAACAAAAGCCAGCAATGAAATGTATGATTCAGTGTAAAAAGGATATTTTAATATTTTCATTTTTTAATTAAAAACCTTTTTTTTAGTTTTAAATTATGCTTATAAATAGTGGTCGATTGACATAAATTATCGAGTTAACTCATTATAGTTAGTTCATTTATAGAATCTATATTTTATCGATAAACTAAATTAATACGAAGAGGACATTTTAATATTCTTAGTACTTTTTTAATTAAATTAGATGTTATTTATTTCTTCTTTCAATTTCTAATGATGTTTGTAAATAGTTGATGTCACATTTATTATGCAGTTAGTAAAGTCTATAGGTAACAAGTAACAAACATTAAAATATGGAAACTTTCCAAACTTTTATTTAATAGATTTTTTAATCGTATGGACAGTGATGAAAGTTATAGTTTTAAGAACTGCAAAGTTAAACAACACATATGGGGCACATATAATATACTCTATAAATAATATTCTAAAAAATTCAGTGAGATTTTTTTATATGTTGAGAATGAATTACAAATATTAAAATTTGTTATAAAACCTTTTCAGTGTTTCGGACGATTAAAATATTGAGATCTCTTAATACGCAGACACACACAACAATAAGAAAAAGAATGTATGCTTGGATAGAGGGAAATAAACGGTGGATATCTCTTAAACAAAACAATTTTAAAGTAAATGAATATTTAATCTTTGTTCATTACTAAATATTTCTATAACAGTTACTGTTATCAAAGGTAAAATTAATCGGAAAAATAGAAGTAGCAAAATTATTTACTTTATCAATACTATAAACTCAGTATATCTCTAATCAGAAACTAAATTAGATTTCAAACTACCGGTCATGCTCTATTCTTAATAAACCTTGGCAAATTTAACCTTATCAATTTCCTTATATGTTTTAATGCCTTTTTGTACTCGACCTGCTTCCACGTTTTTCACTGTTAAATTTATTAATACATGGAAGAAATACTTTTATCTTTATGTAATACTTCTAGAGTTAATATTCATAATTTAAAGCTCATGTGAATTTGAAAAACTAAGTTTTCATTACATTTTATTATTTCCTCTTGCTGTTAAATAAATAAAGGATGAAACTGATGCTCTAACTTGTATCGTGACTTACTGTCTTTAGGTTCTTTTGCAAGGCCATTCTGCGACCATTTAGCGACTGTTATGTCGCTTGATTTATTTAGCACATATTTCCCCGGATGTTCTTGGATATAGACACAATTCTCAGCCAATAAACGAGTCGCCAGAGCTTCGGAGACACTAAAAAGAACGTCTGTTTGTGTTATTGGCCGAAGGGCATGCTGATAAACGACAGGTTATTTCGGGCATGTATTGAAGATAACAGGCCCGGGACTTGTAGGGAGACATCACATATCACGCGTCGAGCAAAGCATATCATGCAAGATTGCGAAAGATTGTCCATTAAGACCACTACACCTGCGTTGTCTTCGGGTCAAGGGTGTGATTTATGGACGACCAATCATTACATTATGAGGCAATCGACGGTTGTTGTCTTGTTGTCAAGATTCACTAGTAGTTTCATTTGCTTTTAATATTGCGCAAAATTTGCAGTGGGTGGAAAGTCTTAAATTAATATAAAATTATTAAAATTGGTATTTGTTTACTCTATTATTATATAAAAGAAGATATTAATATATTTAAAATCAATATTATTTCTCTTTATGCAGTGCAGTTATTTAAAAGTAACTATCACTAATATTGAATAAAGTTTTCAGATGGTAGGACGCTTCAAATTAATCAGAAATTATTTAAATTACAATGTATTCTCTGTACAACTATATAAAATAAGATATTTATATATTTAGAAACAATATTGTTTCCCCTTTTATTGTGCACATATATGAAAGTAATCAGCACAGTTCGTGGTTTTTTAAAATTTATTTATTCCTGATTATCATTCATTTGTTCTTACTTCTGAGTTCATTATCTGTTGATATGCCTGTTACATTGAGTTCCATTATCTATACTTGATTTTATCTACTGCTTATGAATGCAGTAAAAAAATACGATTTTAAAAGTGTTATTTCCCATAACTACAAAACACTTGATAAAAATGCGAAAATTCTTGCATAATCATTTATATTTAAAAAAAAACTAAATATCATTTGGAAGTCATTTGGACCTGTAAAAAGAGACAGTGATGAAAGTCACGTTCATTACGAACTTGGTGAATATACTCATACTTATATATGTATTTTCAAATAAAATATTAGTTATTTATTAAAAATGATAAAGCTTCATATATAAATATAAATATAAACATAGGGCATGGACTTCTATTTAATAAAAAATAAATACTTTTTCTTTTAGCTTTTTATTTGTTTTTAATACTTGGATCATAAGCAAATAATTAATGAGATTTGAACAGTGATACAAATGTAAATATTTATGGAAATATTTTCCAGTTATATTAAAAGTAGAAAGTTTTAAAAAGATGTGTTAATGGAAGAGTGGATTTTATTACTTGTGTCATCTTGCTGTCTTAGTTGCACTATAGACGTATCATGGATGTCAAAGTTCTTGATAAATCTTGTTTTCCTAGACCTATCTATTCTGTTAAAAGAAACAACTTATGTAATTTTGCGAGATTGCTAGATTCTGGTTTTTATTACATTGTACAAACACTAAATATAGTCCACAATCCAATTTTTGTTGATTCTTCTTGGAGAAAACTAAACACGTAAAGACAAAGTACCTTCCATAAGAAGGATAATGCTAGAAAATCCGAACCTTATCTAGAACTTGAACTCTAACTCATGCTGTAGTACTCTTCAATCTTTTATGACTGCTGATAACTTATGATTGATCAACAATGGGATATAGATAGATATTGGCCTACGAGACAAAGGAGGTGAACTTTATTACTAACTCCAATATTTGTTTATTAAGCTCATTTGACTGTTAAAGTGCAATACCGCAAAAAAAATTTAGGTTTTTTAACATTTTATTTTTAGCATTATTTTTAGTTTTTTTTAGCATTTTCGGCTACCTATTTCGGCATCTCACAATCTGAAGTACCTTTCATATGCCCTTCAGAATACTTTGCTGTATTTTATGCAAATACTTTTAGATTTATGATTAGGAAATAAAATTTTTTTATGAAAGAATGAGGTAAAGATAGGCATTAACTTTTTGGGATTAATTAATGGCTCATTTAAAAATTGTTTCTTCTCAAAATTAAAAAAATAATTCTCAGTTCTGAGTTATTTAAATATAATATATTTCAGGTAATATTTTTATCTTGCTTAATCGGAAGTATTAAAAGGGAACTGAGTTTAGTTCTTTAAAAATTTTTTTGAAAAGTATATAAAAATTATGGAGAGTCTGCAGAAAATGCTCTATACTGAACTTTTAAAATTTGCTAAATTGTATCACTATAACACAAGAAAAAATCTTGTTTTCTTTCAAGAATGCATTGGTTATTAAAAGTCTGCATTTGTAATACATATCTTCTATATTTCTATCATTTGCTATACATATCTTCTATAAAAGTCGACGTAACAACTTTATTTAAAAGAGTATTGGACGAGCCTAATATGGAAGTTAATTATTGAGAGTATAAATTAATGTACTGAATGTTCTTTTTTTCTGTAGATAGAATGTTGAAATCTCACACGCTTTAACCTTAAAAATTGAGGACCACTTTCTAGTTTTTGAAGTTACCTTGAGTGCATCACATAGTGCATAAAAGGGTAAAAATTTCACTAACACTTAGTAGTTCTAACACTTAATAGTTAGTAAAGCCTTATAAAAAATAATTTGAAAAAGACGAAGTATTAAAGATACATGTATAATAATTTAGATACTTCGGTTTACATGCAAAACGTATTTTTAAGCTAATTTTTAGACTAAGTAATTGCATAAACTGAAAAACAAGACAAGCAAATGGTGGCGTGTTGTAAAATAAACGCTATATTTCCATTGTTAAACTGAGTCTAAAGAATAATCTTCAAGCATAGTTTAAAAAAAGAACTGAAAATTTATAAGTCTCTTATCTTAGGGAGATAACAAAATGCATTGACACTCTCATGAATCGTGTACCTGTAATTCCGCGCAGGACTAAAGACAGCTTTCAACACTTAACACAGACAACAAAGAAGATAAGCGATGGTGAAAAAGTATAAAAATGTCTCTGATTTCTTTGCTTCGTGCTCTGGGCTTTCGTTTTTTTTCTTTACTAACTAATGAGGTTATTGTTTAATCAAAGTATATGATGACATGTATATGATATTACACAATGCTATACAAATATAATTCTATGCAAAAGTTCTTGTTCTGTAGTTGAAAGCTTTAGGTTTTTACGATGAGTGGAAAGTGATATATTGCCTCTTTTTCTAAAAATAGAAAATAAGCATTCCAATGTTAAAATACCACATAAAATGATGTTAGAACATAAACATGATTTTATGTGACAGGACAACATACAAGGCTGATCCATATTCCAAGGGCTTTTTTCCGGGCATTTTGGAGTAGTTATGTGCAAAAATATGGTTCATAATCTTGATTGAACCCGGTTAAGCAGCGTACCAACCAATTCCGAATCAGATGATAAAGAATTTATATTTTGTTCACATAATCCTAGAATTCAGAATCATTCTAACAGTGCTAATATTTGTAGTTTCGAATCCCCTTATTATTTTGAAGGTTTGTCCGGAATCGGCTGTAAGCAGTAGAATGCTGTCCAATTAGTCCTAGAGAAGAAAATATATTGAATTTGAGTACTTACAAACAACCAATAATATCATAAGAGTTTTTACTGCTATTTCAGGGAAGCATTTATAAACACAAAAGTGGAGGTTGAATCCTGAATATTGATTAGGAATATGTTCACACTAGCATGAAATCAGACAACTTGCAAAATGTAAAAGGCATTCTTCACTCTTTTATACTGCTTTACTTTAAAACAAAATCACCTTTTTTAATATAATTTCATGTACAAGTGTTATTACAGACGTTATTGCAGACCATATAAATGTTCATCCTAAAGTTAGAAAAAAAATGTGAAAATATATTTTTCGGTAGAGCACCAGTTAACTACCGTCCATCTGAAGTAATCACTGAACCCTCATTTTAGGAGTTCTGAACATTTATAGAGTTTGGGTGCATAAATTTAGCACATTTTGTCTCTTCCATTTTCCCTGTATTCATCTTTAATTAAAACCTAAATGTTAGTTCAAGTATTACCTTAGTCATCCTCAGAAGCTTAAACATAACAGGTGCCATAAAAGCTTAAAAAATGAAAAATAAGATATTAAACACATTGTCCTAAGTAATTTAAAGAACTTACATGTAAGAAATTCTATGAGCAATATTAAAATTTTGTCAATTTAATTTAGTATTTAGTTTTCATTGGAATATTGCTGAGGATACATCACCATACCTGTTTTAACTAGGGTTATGAAAATCTCTGAATTCATTAAGTCTTTATATTAATATATAGGCTTTTAGGAGAAAAATCACCTCCTATTAAAAAATACATTCCATGTTCTATTTGGTTACAAACTATTATTTTGCTGTTTTTTTCTTGTCTTTTTCTTCTGTATATATCATTTTTTAAAATAATGCAGAAAATGATCTGGATATTACAGGTTATATTTCAATAAAACTGCCACGCATAAGAATTGCTATACAAACCTAGAATAATGATTTATTTTTAGAAAGACACTATTAAAATGAGGAAAGACAAGAAGCGGAGGTAGGTAGAATATCGCCTCAAACTTCGAGGTTCCAGTTCTTGACTTAAAAATGGTTTTTAATGATGGGAGAACATCATTAAGCGTATGCGACAGTTTTAAGTCGCAATATAAATTAAAATTTTTAAAATGTATAAAAGTACTGTCATCAGCTGGGAAGAATATTTTTATAGTAAAAATTAAAATTTTATTAATTTAAATTAAAATCACTTAAATTCAAATCATTTAAATTTCTTTATTAGGACCTTTCATTGCTTTTCAGCCTCCTTCATGCTTACAATCGTCATAGCTTAGTTAGTAAAAGTAGCGATCTCGTATCCAGAAGGTTGTAGAATCAAGGTTTGATCAGGTCAAAGATATTCCGTGTTCAATAATGGAGGCTGGGGCACTTAAAATATGTTTGTGATTGTAAGGTCCACCAAATTCCCAATTGATACCTCTGAAGGTGGCAGACCAACAATGGGAATCTTCTTTGCACCTGCTTCCAAATTAAGAAGGTGGGACCAAGAAGAAAAAGAAGCATGGACTTTTTTCCTCTCTTGGAAGACCAATTTCTCAATGCTATAGCAACTATCTTTCTATGAAAAGTCATATGACTTAAAAAATGGACAACAATGGACTCCAACCAACCAATCTACTATTCAAAATCCTTCACAAGGAAATTTCACAAAATATTTTTGTGATGTATTTATGTAATATTTTTAAAAATCTCTGACAATCCTGTTAAATTTGTATTATTACTCTTATGTTGATTAATATGTTTTCTTGAACATTATAAAATAATAATAATAATAGATCCCAAAGCTCTTGCTCTCTGGGCCAAAATATCATTGTTCTCTTATTGCTTCAAACCTCTGCGACAAAATGTAAAAACATTATTCTTTCTGTATAATTCAAACAAATTGCTAACTCATTATTAATGATAATCATACTTTACTTTTCTTATTTATAAATTGTTATACGTTTGAAAAAAAATATTTTAAAACATCAACAAATTAGGCTTCGTTCTTGTAGCTAATTAGAATTATTAAGATGTCAGCATTAAGATATGTTTGATATGACATTATTATTGCAAGAAATAATTTGTTAATTGCTCTTATTTGTTACAAACTGAACTTTCTACTTAATAAAAGAAGAAAAAGTATCCTAAAAAATGACAAAGTGAAATTTATGTGTGATTATCACGAGTTCTGCTAATGAAGGAATTAATAAAATACTGATGTTGGTAATGCGGCTATGTATGACTATGACAGAAATACGACCTTAAACACTAAGTTTTTGAAGGTCTCCTTTGGAATGCTTGACAGCTAACCTAACACTACACTGGAGTTGGCTGACCTCAATACAGCGTTTCTAAAAAGTCCAGTAATGGGTCGTTCAACTAAAAATAGTTTACATAAAAATGCTTTTCCCCCCGGTTTATTTCTCCCCTAGACGCTGTTTTTTAACTGAGTACCATAATGAAAATACTGTTGCAGTTTGTTAAATATTTGTATTACTTAAATGGCATAAATTGTGTTCAATAATATTCACTTGAACAAGAGAAATTTGGATATCATCTATAATATTCTAAATATTAATTCCCCAAAACTCTTTCAAGATGCCCTATAGCAAATGTTTTTAAAGGATAACAGCTTTGAGTACATTTAGTTGGTTTACCATCATCTTAATATCATTAAAAACATACGCCTTTACATGTGAATACTAGTTAATGTGAGCTAATCAAGATTAAGTACAAAGAGCTTAAGAATATTTACATATCAAGCGAAAATATGATTTGTATAGAAAATATTTTAAGAATACTGAACTATTTTCTCGTGTACAAAGTTCTAGTTCTTACAAAAATGTCTTCAAAAACAATGCATGAAAAAAGCTCAGGAGCGAGTATAAGGTAAAAGCCAATTAAATACGACAAAATTATCGAAAAGTGTGATGTCAAGAACCGGTCAAGAGTGCAGGGATTTACGTCAGTGAGAAGAAATTCGTTTGATGAGGTATGCAATCCTGAAAGCTGGAGGTATCGAGTTTAATTCATGAGCCTATAAAGATGTTTTGAGGAAAGGAAAATGTGGATGAGAGAGTCCGGCTGAATGTTCATAGCTAGGCAGGAGCAGAATGAAAATGAAGTTATTTTGACCTAGAATCGATGTCAGCGGTCAAAAATATCTGTTTATAACCTTTTTCTAAATTTATTATAGATACTTCCTTATGTACTAAAATAATTCCCTACTTCCATTCTGTCAGTAACATAACATCATTATATCATTTTGAGATTGATTCTATATGTATAAAAGGACAATTAAGCAAAAAATAAAATAAAAAAAAATAAAAATAAAAACCTGAGTGGCTATTCCAAATTTTTTTTCCAGTGGAAGACACTTCCCCTCGAATAGTTTTGAGGTGTATAAACGAGGAGCAAAATATTCCTCTTTTCGATCTTTCTTTTCTAAAATAAATGAAAGAATTGTTTTTCACAGTTCAAATACGATCTTCAGATGCTGTTCCACTGTAAAAAATGCATGTAAGAACGTTTTAGAATTTCAAGTAATTGCATAATTTATGAAATTGAAGATTTTGTTTTCACCTGTCAAATAAAGCCTCAATAATTTAGGAACCATGGTTACATATAAAACATCGATATATTGATATGATTTAAAGTAGTTCAAAATTTTAAATAAATTTCTCTCATTATATGATTTTTAAATACCTCCCTACTTGAAGATTTTCTCCTCAAATGACGAGTGTAACTCGTCGTGGTAATAATATTTCAAAATATGAAAGAGCTACTCTTCATAAGAATTAATGTGTGTCATATCACAGTAAATTTATAGGAATTTTTTTAATTTTGGAACTGTTAGAATTGTAGTCCCTTTCTATTGTAATGTACCATGAGAAGCAATACATTTTGTATGTTTTTTTTTGTGAATATCGTTATCCTATAATGTCTGACCGAGGAAATTTTTTACGAAAGTGATAAAAAAAACTGTTGAGTAAAGTGAGTTTACGTCAAGGGAAGATGACTTTGATAGACTCGATGATAGCGATAGAAAAGTTAAGTCTAGAAAACATGCAAGACATATAATAATGATAACGAATCTTTTGGTAAAAATGAACAAGCTTAAAAGTGGATTTGGGAAGAAAGGAGAGAAAGTAAAATAAAACCATTTAGAAAGGTTTCAAGCATAAATTTACTTTAGTATCACACAGACATCAGTAAATCGTACGTCAGGGTATGATAATATTGTTGTAAAGCCACACGGTCCTGTATCACATAATTTTAAAAGTTGATCATTTCATTATTATTAAAGTCAACTACGTTTATGTTAATAAAAGATAGCAATAAATGGATAATACTGTTGTTGTTACTCCCACCCATGTTGCTGGAAGGCTTATCACCAAGTTCAATAGACTCCGTGGTAATATGCAACTATTCCATGGCTAAGGGTAATATTCAGTTTCATTTGAGTGAGGAAACACGAGGAAAAGACTTACTAAACCTTAGTTATGTCCTCGTAATTTAGAAATAGGTACCAAGCAAAAAACCTGAGGTTTGGCCTGCCACCTACAGAGGTATCGTTGGGAAACTTGGGGGACATTGCAACCCCAAACCTATTTTATGTAACCCAGCCACTATTAACGAACTCTGTGGATCTTAGTCCAGCTCCAGCCTCGATCCCGCTACCCTCTAGTTGTGAGATTGCTGCCTTATATCTAAGTATAATACTTATAAATATCTGTAAAATTGTTTTACAAGGCTCTATTATGACTCTAGATAATAGTGAACTTAAATTCGGGATTTTTTTAATGAAAATATCTCTTTTACATGGTTAATGACTGTAAACCAATTTAACAGTAATGTTTAAATAACTTTGTATGAAACTGTCGTTTTTTGTTTTTTTTTTTTTTTTTTGTTGGAAAGAAATAACGATTTTGACATTCATCTGTAGGAGTCTTTTTTTTTAACAAAATATAGTATTATAGCTTTCAGATAATATATTAAAAAGAGAAACGTTTAAATATGTTGGATACTACCCAGTAATGAAACATATGTTCTTTTGGCTTATATTGAACTGAAAAACGAACTTGAACTATTTTTTTTTCATTTCTTATTTTTATTTTATAATCGCATGCGTAAGTCGCTTTTGATTAAAAAAAAAAAAACATGTTTCCAATGATTGGAAAATTAAACAAAATCACTTATATACTTCACGAGTAAAAAAAAGTCAATTACAGCTACTGATTGATAAGAATTATTTCCTGTCAATCTAATGTCAAACAATGTGAAAGACAGCTACGCGCTAGTTACTATACCTTGCAGCACATTTTATTCAACCTCACAAAGCAAGGACAAGAAACAATTTACATTATAATAAGCGAGCTATCATAAAGTTTTCACTAGAATACAGTATTTCAAACATACTATTCATTGCTCATTTAGTAGTAGTTTTCAGTTTGGTCAGTTTAAAGATGTCTATTCTCTAGTATTCATTATTTGCTGATAAATTTATTGAAGTTAGTATATATTTTGTAAACGTCTTATTTATCTATCCATATTTTTTAGTTCTGTTAATTTAAAAGATATATGTAACGTCAGTACTGCTTGCTAGAATTTTTATATTCATTTCTCATTATAATTTATTTAGCTTTAACAACATTATCAAACTTTAATGCTGGCGTAAAGGCCGAATGATGGCCCATGAATGGTTAGGGTGCTAATCTTCCGTGTCGGAGTTCATGGGTCTAATTCGTATCGTAGAATGGATATTCTTCTTTCGATATCGGCTTTAACACTAGATTTACGGACCGATCCAATTTGACTCATTTAAAAATTTGATCACAATATATATATATATATATATATATATATATATATATATATATATATATATATATATATATATATATATATATATATATATATATATATATATATATATATATATATATATATATATATATATATATATAATATATCAAAATTATTTAACTCTAATATTTCTTCAAAAACCTCCTCTCTTCCATTTTAATTCATCTAAATATATTTATCAGCCTCTAAATGGTTTAATCAACGAAGTATTTTCCACTTAACATTCCTTTCTGTCCTAAAACTGTGAACTTTCTGTCTATACAGCAGTTCCCAGGTGTTGGCGGAACATGTTTTCGCGTTTTGATGATAGTGCAGTTAATTCGCCTATTAAGCTGTTTTTGTTGTGGGAAAATTCTTGTTGTCAGCGCTCTTGGGTGTACTTGTGTCAGAGAAGAGTGAACTCTGTGGCATTTGATTTTATATTGTCCAGAAGGACAGATGTGCCATGTTGCCGCTCTGAAATAAAGTTTTAAATTAGACTTCTGAGTTCTCTTGAATATGAGACCCGACTGCATCTTTGTACTTTATGAATGCTAGCTGTTGAACTTTCTCCTTGTGAAGGAGTTTTATAAAAAATGGATTACATATATATATATATATATATATATATATATATATATATATATATATATATATATATATATATATATATATATATATATATATATATAACTTTAATATCACTTTTCAAAAACATACGTTGGTTTTTATATAGTAATAAAATATATGTAAACTTTCATTCCTCTTCCCCGCAGACCCCCTTCGTTTCGCATTATCAAATGTGGTATACCTATTTTCACGGTTGTGAGCCAGTTTGACTCATAGAATGTATATGAAAATAAATAAATATAGTAATAAATATAGTATAAAGTAAATATAAAGTATAAAGTATATAAGGTACATTATAAAGTAAATATGGAGAAGAAGTCGAGAATATTTCCATTCCAATGACAGAAATTCATGCTACTGAAGCACGGACAAATTGTCAGGTTCAACAATCATGCAAAAGAAACATATGTAGAAACCATTGTGCTAAATGTAATAGAAATGTTTGCAGAAAATGTGTTTCAAAAACAGATTTTATATGTAAAAAATGTTTTCCATGAAATTTTTGATAATAAACATTTCATTTAAATTAATTTGGAACTATTTTCTTTGCAAAAAACTTCAATTTTCTTGTGTGAGTCAAACTTGCTCACTTCAGTAAAAATAGGTATATGTTCAACATCCGTAAATCTAGTGTTAAGCAGGAATTACCGCTCTCATTATCTTTCGTGTAGCTAAAAGTTGGACCGTAGTGATCCAATATTAACTTTCAAATCCTTACTTAGATCAGTGGAAGTCTACCAGTGTTGCTTAACATATTCATACTATTATTACAAGGATTCCGCAATCTTATAAAAATTTACTTGTAGTTAACTACTGACGTCTTATCCATTTACTGCTTAAGTAGATTTCCGAAATATTCCTAAAAATATAAAAATGTGCCAAAAATTTAAAAAAAAAAAATCCGAAAACAGATTAAGCTTGGATCTTTAGTATTATATTTACTATGTGTAAAATATTTATAACAATGAGTTATAAAATGCAGTCAGAAATTAAATTTAATATTACTACCGTAAGTAGGTTTCTGTACAGTGATTAAAGATTTACAACTCATGAATAATTGAGCACTTATACTGATCACTATGTTTTAACTTAATTACAGGAGATAGCCTTCTAACTCAGGTAACCCACAGTAGCAACCATATGGAATTGATGACGTTTGTCTTACGGCTTTATATTTTAAAAATTTTATAAAAACTATCTTCTATACTTAAGCTTAATTCCTTAAAGCTATAAATACAATATTTCTACTTAAATAACTAAGGCGAAGGTCTTTTTTTAAATCCATTGTTATAAAACTGTATGTTTTATTATTTTAATCACATATTCTCGCAAAACTAAAATGTATAGATTTTAAACTTTAGAATTTCCTGTATCAGATGTCGTATATTCATATCTAATAAAGTCTGTCAGCATTTCCTTTTTCCTATCTCTACCTTATAATGCTTTGCCTTCATTACTATAAACACCTTAATATTTAACGTTTAACGTTTATTAAAGAGAATCCAAACCTGTAATTTCTTGTATAACCTTTTAAATAAATTTAATGCGTTGCTAAAGCAGGCAGATTTACGAAAAGTTTTTAGTAAAATGTATAAACAAATGTATTTTTGAAAATACAAATGTAATATCAACAAAATTCCATATAGTAAATTGTTATGATTTAAACAACACTAAGAAAAGAAAAATATTTTTCTTTACTGAACAAAACTTAATAATTTTACCTTGGGAAAAATTAGAATCGATCAAAATGATCTTATCCTCATGTCTCGTATTAAACGCCGCATTTCAGTGTCCTTTTATTAGTAGTTTTAAAGTACTGTCAATTTGAAAAAGCCAGCCTTAACAGCAGCATATTTTCTGATAAATTTACCAAAATTAATTTCAGATTTAAAGTTCAGCAATACTGTTTTGCCAGTCTAATAAAAAGAGTTTAATATGAGTAAATTCAACTAACAAAGATTTTTTTTTCATGTAAAGGATTATTAGACTATTATTGAATAATTATAATTTAAAAAGTAAGTTAGTTATTACAATAAATTTTAGAATCAATGGAAAAAAGACTACATGAACATCAAATGTAAAGAAAGTATACATTTTTCATTTGGAGTTATAAAAAATGTAGTATTGATAATCGTCATGATAACCATCAGTCAACAAAGCACAGCTACAGTCAATAAGAATAAAATATCAAATTTCATAATTTTATTACTAAAGCATCAAAATGGAATAGTTTTCTTAAAAATCAAACTAATATTTTTGGAATATTTGACAAAAACCATGGAAGGTCTTTAAATTTAATTTCTATACTTATGGATTCTGCCTAATCTGCTACAAAAAAAAACTAAAAAAAAATTTTTTTTTAATTGGCCACCTCACGAATTTTCAATTTCTAGCTCTGCAATGAACATGTTAAGCAGCAGGTCCCGGTCTCATTAGCCCTCGTGTAGCAAAACAGTAGACCATAGCGCTTCAGACCCACCAAATGAACCAACCAATCTTTGGATCACTAGGAATTATCAAGTAAAAGGACCGGATCCATTCCCACAAGTTTGGGACATAAACAAAGGAGGCACTTGGAGGTGCTTTTAGCTATGTCTAGCTCACATTTGGTGGTATGTATTAAGATAACCACAAGAGATGATCCACAAGTAAGGTTGCAAAGTATGCAGTGATACATGTGCATTTTTTTCACTTAATCAATGCATTCAACTGATAGTATACACATAAGGCTATTTTTCCAAACAGGTATTTTTTCCCATAGCCTCGATATCGGTTTAGACACTAACAACTTCGTGGGATAAGTTTGAATATTTTCTCCTAGAAAAAATCCTGTTCCTCGGTGCTCAGCTACTTTGTCGCAAACACTTTCACCCCCTCGTCTGGATCGAATCATCGGACTCAAAGGTGCTCCTTCAAGTAAGGAAAGATGTGAAAGTCTCTTGGAGTGAGGTCGTAGGATTGTTGGTTGGTGATCACATCCATACCGGCCACAAACTTTCACCTCCATATTAACGAAGCATTGCAGTCACTCCTTATACTTCGACCATCCTCCAGTGAATTTTAACTGCGGTTACATGCTCTGCTCACTGAAATTAAATAACTGAGAGGATAGCTTCCCGAGACCGGTTTTCCAAACAAGTCGCTATTTGGACTAACTTTCCAACTAGTGCTATAAGTGGCAAGTGAATAAATTTCTGTTTTTCCTACCACCGATATTAGAATTTCCGTACTCTTCTAATTTCAGTATTAACAGAAGAAACTTTTCGATTATCTGCCTTTTAACTTTATTTTTTTTTATCTCCCCTAGTAGGAAAAACTAGGCGATCAATTTTAACAAATTTTGCCACGTTCGTAACTCACACGGACTACGCTTTTGCGATTAAAATGAATGGAGTTTTCAGTTTTTATGGAGCCTGTATCATTTTCATTAGGGAAACGGGGTATTATTACAAGGATCTTAGTGTACGAATATATATACCCAGTTTCAAACTTTGTCTTACACAGACAAATTATAAAATTTTGAAAAAAAAAATATATATATATAGCTATTTCTGATGTTGAATACAGCCTCATCATGTGCAGATAATTGTACACATTTTTAAAGTTTACTCATTATTTTCCTCTTACTAGAAACTGCTCATATTTCTTAAATGCTTGCAATGAAATATTTCTACCTAGTTAAGAGGAGCAAGAAAAGAAAGATAAAAAAAAATAAAATAAGATAATCAACAGTTTTATATTTAAAAAAAATTTAAATACAGATCAATATACAGTGCCTTTAATATTATTAGATTTAAATTTTATAAGTATTATAAATATGAATAAAAAATTAGGCGGCTTCTTATCAAATTTTGTCTAAATTATACAATGATTAAATATCTAAATATTTATAAATAACTTCAAATAAATATTTATATTTAATTTTGTTTTTCAGAAACAAGTGCTAATTTACAGATCTGAACATATATGAATTTCAGAAAATTTAGCTTTAAGTCTGACCTTATGCATGAAACTACTTCAACTATTCCAGATATTTGTTTCACTTGTGTAATTTAAAATATATGAATGTATGGATAACAATACGAAATTCGTTAACCATCTATATATGTAACCTAATATAGTGAACAATTTCTATAGACTTCTGCAAATTATATATAAAATTCATCCAAGGATAGGTCATCAGTACATCTCATCTGAAAAATGACGCTTTGTTTGATTAAAGAAAAAAATTTAGGGAAAATCTGTAAAATATAAAAGTATATAGTAGTTTTATTTTAAATGATTTATAAATGCAATGATTTCAAAGTACATTTTGTCAAAATTGTGCAACGAGTTATGGGTTAACGTTCTAAATAGTTATAATTAGAAAAAACAGTGCTACCTATATTAAATTTTTTTATGAAAACGAGTGATCATTTATTGATTTAAATGTCTCTAACCAAATCGGAGAGATGTGAAAAGCAAATACAGTCAGTCGCTAAAGGGAGAAACTCGCTAAGGAGCATTTGTCTAAGATTTGGCCCAAAGATATTTGTTTTTCGGATTCACGTGTTTGAAAATAATATCCAATTTTTGCCTAATTCTGGATTCGTTTTCTTTTTTACCATCGAACCACTGGACTATGATATTTTCTCTGATAAATTAAACAATTGTTTGTTCATGAAAATCTTCGAATAAAGACTTGAAATAACTACAAATCTACCACAAAATTTGAAAAAATTATATATATATATATATATATATATATATATATATATATATATATATATATATATATATATATATATATATATATATATATATATATATATATATATAGTATATAAATATATATATATATATATATATATATATATATATATATATACAGGGTGTCCCAAAACGACCGCATAAACTCTGCACAGCTAGATTCCTCGTTGGGAATACATAAAAACTGCCCAAAGAAGCGTTCCTGTACGATCCATAGTTTACGAGAAAAATAAGAAAAACAAAGTATGACGTCACTGCTGGTGCAACAAAAAAACATCTTATTGGAATATCAACAACAGTATTTGCATATCTTTCCAGACAATAATGTTTAAAACGTTCGCCTCGCATATCGCGTCATGCATGCGCCCACGCCATGGAATGACGTTAAGCCACCGTTAAACTGGTATTTAAAAGGCTGCATCTTGCAGCTACCGGTAGTCTTCGTATGGTGGCCATGTATTTCGTTCGTGACTACTGCGACATGTACCTGATGTACGGCCGATGTAATGGAAATGCCTTACGAACTGTTAGGGAGTATGCCCGTGCATATACTGCTGTTGATATGTTCAATAAAGTGTTTTTTCTTGCACCGGAAGTGACGTCATACTTTGTTTTTCGCATTTTTCTCGTAAACTATGGATCGTACAGGAAAGCTTCTTTGGGCAGTTTTTATGTACTCCCAACGAGAAATCTAGAAGCAGAGTTTATGCGGTCATTTTCGGACAACCTGTGTGTGTGTGTGAGAGAGAGAGAGAGAGAGAGAGAGAGAGAGATAACAAGAAGCAAAAGACGCTGTTTACTTGTTACGTTATGACTTGACGCACTCTTTCAGCAAATAAGTCAAACTTTTAAACAAAGTCGTGAGCATAATATAAACATAAATAGTAAGTGTGGGTACATTTTATTGAAAGTTTTAAGCTGTGCGGCGTTTCTGTAACGCTTCTTTTGGTAGCATTTTTAAATTTTCTTAAGATACTCTTCTTTTTGTTTAAAACCCCCCACGTTTTTTAATATTAATTTATACAGAGCGTTTAAAGCTCACCTAGCATTAGGGGGTAAACTTAGTGTGCTGATGACTGACATAACCGAAAAGAGTAAAAAATTTCCAGCTTTCCTCTACATAATCTCGTATTCAACTCCCCGACTGACTATTTAACTGACCCCAAATGACTATTTGATTTGTTTTAGGAAAAATTAGCTCTGACCATTCTGTCTAAAGTAATAAAGTCTGACCATTTCAATGTTTAATAACCCAGGTTAGTATCCTGGTCACCACACAAAAAAAATGTGGGAATAATGTTACGTTGATTTAGTGTTTGAGAAAGAAGAAATTAAAACTAATTAATGAAACACTTCATATGTCTTGATTAAATTATTTTATACAATTAGATGCTTAAGGAATACATCAAGAATACAACTTATCGCTAGTAGATGTGGAATACTCCTCTGGTCTCGGCGTCGGTCTCGCAAAAAACGGCGTCGCTTTTCCTTTTGTCTCGTGTCGCTTCGAAATGTCTATCCCGCAGGCAGCGGATACCAGCAGCGTTCACCCTCTTCTTTCCTCTGGTAACAACCTTGTCCTCTAAAAAATTCAGACTGCCCCGCGTGTCCACTCAAGAACGGAGGAGTGAGAATCCCGCTAAACCAACGGGTGCTTCTATTGGTTGGGAGAAGTCCGAAGTTTCTTCCTAGTCCAAACCGGTCCTGTTCTGTATTTGTTTGGCGATGGCTCACAAGAAGAGGTAATAAAAATGTTGAAGCACCAAATGTAACTTATTGCCACACAGCTATCCTAAACGTTTAACTCCAGTAATTTAAAACATCCGAATGTGTAAATAATATTAAATATGTAAGTATATCATTAACCATCTACATCATTAACCAAATGTAACGAAAGTTCTCCATGCGTATTTACAAATGAACTTCCTCCAATGAAGAGTCCTCAGTAGATTTCATTTCAAGAAGGCCACTGTTTAATTAAAGGGAAGAGTATAGACAGAAAATACCACGAAGAAAGTTTTACTTTTTGTAAAAACATCTTTTTCGCTTCATCGGGAATAATGAAGCAAATTATGTTAAAACTTTGTTCTCCTTAGATAGATAAGAGGTCATTTTAACAAGTCTCGTATTACAAGAAAGAAATAAAATCCTGTCTTAATGTTTCCTTTTCTCTCTTAAACGCATAGTTAAACAGTATAAACGCTTGTCCTCTGTAAACGCTCATAAAAATCTCAGAATAACATAAAAATTTCGAATTGTGATGCCATTTTCCGCTTGCTTTTTATTGAAGAGAAGATAAAGAATATCTTATATAAATTTGTGCATCGGAAATTGGAGGGTTCTCACCGTTTTACAACTTTTCTTGTCACACTGAAATAAAGATTATGATTTAGGATCTAAAAGAGGTAAGTTTCAGATGAGGAAATCCATCATTGAAAATTTTTATATATTTCAATTACTGCTGAAAGCCAATAAACGTATGAAATACAATAAATACATTAAAATAGAAAGCAGCACATTGTATTAAAATAAAATAATACATAAAAAGTAAGATAAACATACATTAAAATAAAAAGTAATACATTTATTTTTCTTGTAAGTGAAAATTGAAAATGGTAACAATCGATAGTATCATTTAAAAGTCCTTTCATCAAAAACTAAAACTCACAAAATCTAAAATAATAAAAGTGACCGTGACTGTCTTCCTCAGATTTATTGCATAGAAAAAAATTGTGGCCTAAAGCTAGCAAATTTTGCATATAAATAGATATTGACCATATCTAATCACGTACGAAGCTCTTTTTATATGATTTTAAATTTTGATTTTTTTGTGATGAACGTTAAAAATTTAAATTCCGGAAACCTGTAATGAGCGATGCCCTCTATGATTTATAGGTTATTTTCGGAAAAACCTAAAACCTACAGCACTTTATCTAAAATAAAATTTTCATTTCTGCTATTTTAAATTTATGCAAATATGTTACCTACTTTTAATACGAGGGAATATCAATAAATGACTCACATAATTTAAACACAATAATAAAAAGCACAATTAATGGTAAAATGAAATAGAAATGAATTCATTACCATTTTATTACTTTTCTACATGCTTAATTAATTTTTTGATGAACTTATCGCGGCGCTTCACTCGGAAGTTCACCCAGTTAAACCAACGGACCAGGACCAGGGAAACAAAAGTAAGCAGACTTACAATAATAAAAACCTCTAATTTTGGAATATGATATAACTTAACTTTAGGTATTAATTTCTTGACTATAGCAAGTTATTAATAACGTTGTTATTTACAACCTCATAATACAGAATATAGATAAAGGTTGAAAAAGGGATAAAGGTTGTCTTACATGTTATTAATAGGGTGGTCATGAAGTAATGACTGTTCGGCGTATGAAAAATGGCAGTCGAAATAAAGAAAATCTTTAAATTATTATTAAAATATATACAGAAAGTTATATATAAAATAAAAAATCAGGACAAAGATTGAAAATTTAATAACTTTTTAATTTTTTTCACATTTGTTAAAAGTAGAAACATATTTTACAGAACATATTATACAGAAATTATTGATACTTTCTGACTTCAGTATGTAGCGTATGAGGAGTAAATATGTAAATAAAATTTTAAAAATGTAGCATATCTAGTTTTTCAAGTAACAGTGAGCATAAATTCTAAAATTATGAATTTGAGAAAATCCAGTTCAAAGTGCTAATATCATACAGAGTGGTATACAAAGAGACATATAAAAAGTATATAACTCAGCAACTGCTACGAATTGTTTAATGTGGTTTCTTAGTAAATGTATAAAATTTTGGAGTATGTAGAATATTTTAAAAATTAAAAATCAAAATATTTTAAAGTTTAAAGATCCTGAATAGGAGATGGTCGACATTACTAAGTGGTTATACAAATTATTAACTTAGAGTTATATAATTTTGTTCATATATAATTAAATTAATCACATAAAAACATTTTCTTGAAATCAAAGAATATTTGAATAATTATTTTCTTTCTTTGGTTAATTTGTAAAATTCCCCTTGTGACATATCTTGTAATAGCTACCTACAAAATGTTTACATAGAAGTATAATTAAATTAATTACATAAAAGCATTTTCTTGAAATCAAATATTTTGAATAATTATTTTCTTTGTTTGGTTAATTTGTAAAATTCCCCTTGTGACATATTTTGTAATAGCTACCTACAAAATGTTTACATAGAATTATAATTAAATTAGTTACATAAAAGCATTTTCTTGAAATCAAATATTTTGAATAATTATTTTCTTTCTTTGGTTAATTTGTAAAATCCCCCTTGTGACATATCTTGTCACAGCTACCTACAAAATATTTATATAGAATTATAATTAAATTAGTCACATAAAAACATTTTCTTGAAATCAAATAATATTTTGAATAATTATTATTTTTTCTTTGGTTAATTTATAAAATTCTCCTTGTGACATATCTTGTCACATCTACCTACAAGATGTTTACATGGCACTCTTAATGTATATTAAAATAATTCTGGGTATCCATATTAAATTTCCATATTTAATTATTTAAATTGGTAAAAAAATTAGTTTAAGTGTCGGAAATCCGAGTTTTTTTTAATAAAAATATTCTTGTGAATTAATTATTCAATCTGTAAACAAAATGTTCAAAGGTCAATTTCAATTACTATCAAGGAAACATTGAAATCAAAAATTTAAAATGTGTTCGAAAGGAGTATTTCTTTTAAAAATTGAAAAAATATTTTAAATACTAAATATTTTAAAAAGTTATTTTAGTTTCAAAAGTTATTTTAGTTTAAGTGAATTGTTTAACTCAAATTATGTATTATATGTGTACAGAGTTCCAGAACTTGAAGTTAATACTTCCGAAAACATCTTCTAACGTTTAGCACTTCGACGATAAGAAAATTAGACTTCAGGACTTTTACTGTTCGTTTTTGTTCACAGATAAGCTAACACGATTCCTTACTCAAACGCCACAAGTGTAAAATTGTTGTATGAAATCTATTAGAAATCATACAAAATCAGTGCCATAGACAGAATTTTGTTTCAGGGGAGGAGGGATTTGAGCTCCACCCCAATATTTCATTAAATATAAACTAAAATTCTTAAAAATTCTTTAAAATGTTGTATAAAATTAATGGTGTTTAAAAATTAATATTTTTTTTATAAAATTATACATATAAATGCAAACATATATATGTGTTTTTGTGTAAGATATATAAAAACTATAATCTTTAAAATAAATATCCAAAATACGCCTATTTCCCTTTCCCATGTTTTAATACCCAATTTTCCAACCATAAAATGCCAGATAAAGGAGTGTTCCCCAAATTAAATTCTTTTTCTCCGTCTCTCAAAACTCACGTTGGAAAAAAATGCTAATTTTCTGTCCACTGACCACATTTTTCAGCTATCCCAGGAAATGGGATTGCTAATGCAATAATAAAACTGCTGCTTGTGAGGTATTTGATTTAGCCTAAATCATCAAGGCTTAATGTATATTATTGCCTTTCAAAAAGTACTGATCCATCTTTAGTATCATGAAACAAAATCCCAGGATTCACACGCTGTGGGGCTAACATCGTTGAAAAATGTGTATATTTCTGTAGAGTTCTATGCAGATTTGTTGTACTGGACAGACAATCGGACAACAATCTAATATCCTGTATAATCAGTAAAGGAATATTTTTAATAGTTATATATTTATGCAACGATATTTTAACCAATATTACCATCTTCAAAAATAAATTTTTGGTGATTCTATTGCTAAAACTACAACTTTGTACCTCTTGTTATTGTGGTAGACTTTGGAGATTATGAAAACACCAATTTAAATTTTGGTTTGCTCCACTAATCTTATACAACTCATTTATGTAGCTTAGTTTCCCTTCGAAGCGTCTTCCTGTTATTAATATAACTCTTATTGGCTGGCTCACTAGCGCCCTTACAGCACTTTGTAAGTGAATGTAAAACTCTTTTGGAGACCACCAAAGAGGGATTGTCTGAACGCACTCATCATAGTTTTATCTTTGAAATTTCGAGTTTTATTTTATAGCCTAACGACTTCACTTTATCCAGCATGAATAACTTTCTAAGATTGTAGTGGGTAAAAAACACCTATGACATATACGTATATACAGAAAGAATTCCTTTAGAAGAAACTCATACGAAATATTCAGTTATACGAAGTATTTCTTGTTCCTCGGCGCACTCTAATTAAGCCTATGTAATAAAGTCATTCACATATACGAAGGAATATTCCCTTCATGGCGTATATCTTTGAACACAAATTTTATTAAGTTAGACTAAGGAAGCAAATTTTTTTTGCAAACAGATTTGTATTGTGCATATAAACATTTCCTTGTGGTTTTTTCCCTTTTCTTATTGAATTATTGTTTATATTATTCAAAATATGAAGACAACTTTTATTTCGTGTTTTTCTATTTCTCTCAATATTTAATATTATTTTAGTTTAAAGATGTTTTATAAAAAATATTTGTTGTGTGTATTTATGTAGGCGTTAAATGAATACAGAAAACTGCTGCATTTAATTTAGATGAAAAAATAAATTTTTTGTTTGTATAGTTTACAGATATTCATGTAAATATTATTTTTACCTTTAAACAGCATTTATTTATTTAAATATTAAACAGAAAAATAGCACAGTATTTTAATGTTTTCATAGGTAAAGATGACTAATACGAGGTATTAATCTATGCGAAGATTTATCCCATTTAGAACCATTAACACTAGATTTACGGATGTTAATCTTATACCTATTTTTACTGAAGTGAACCAATTTGACTCATACAAGAAAATTGAAGTTTTTTGCAAAGAAAATAGTTCCAAATTAATTTAAATAAAATGTTTATTATAAAAAAATTTTTGGAAAACATTTTTTACATATAAAATCTGTTTTTGAAACACATTTTCGGCAAATATTTCTATTACATTTAATACAATGGTTTCTACATCTGTTTCTTTTGCATGATTGTTGAACTTGACAATTCTTCCGTGCGTCAGTAGCATGAATTTCTGTCATTGGAATGGAAGCGTTCTCGACTTCTCT
This sequence comes from Pardosa pseudoannulata, assembly GCA_032207245.1. NCBI lineage: Eukaryota > Metazoa > Arthropoda > Arachnida > Araneae > Lycosidae > Pardosa > Pardosa pseudoannulata. The sequence goes on along the minus strand of CM063503.1, from coordinate 12,091,317 downwards.
ATATTTACTTCTTAGCTCTTCAGCCAATTGGAAAGTAAAATCTTTTTGTGAAATATTTACTTGAGTCGTCTCTTTATACAGAATCCATACATAAACCATTACATAATACAGAAACCATTCTATGAGTCAAATTGGCTCACAACCGTGAAAATAGGTATACCACTTTTGATAATGCGAAATGAAGGGGTTTGCGGGGAAGAGGAATGAAAGTTTACATATATTTTATTACTTAACTAAAAACCAACGTATATTTTTGAAAAGTTATATTAAAGTTATATATATATATATATATATATATATATATATATATATATAGTGATCAAATTTTTAATGAGTCAAATTGGCTCGGTCCATAAACCTAGTGTTAAATCATTTAACTAGATTACACGGTCTTCGTATGAGTGAGTTTCTGTTGTATATATCTAAAAGTCCATGCACAATCTTTTTTGTGTGATATGCTGTATTTAGTGTATTATCAGACATGCCAACATTCAACCACTTGTGTCCGGAGCAATCGCGTGGTTTGAAATTTTAACATGCAACAGATTATGCATATATTACAGATTATACATAAGTACGCATCTTATTGGTTTTTAAATTAAATTTAAAATATTTACAGAGTAGTAAATTGCCTAAAGTAAATTAAAATTTATGCATTTAAAAATTTATGAGTAGTTTTTTTAGTTTTAACAACTTATTTTTCAGAACAGTGTTTCTTATAGCAACATTGACCCTGATTTAAATATTTCCATTTTTCTATCATCAGGGATTCTAGAGTTTGTCTACTCAAATTTGACAGTTTGGTTTTCCCGCACAGTACTGAAAACTTTTAACATGCATTACTGTGTGAAAAGAGTAATATTCAGCATTATTTTTTGAAAAACTCTGTATTTAATTGCTGAATTGTAATCTTTTAACTGTTCAAAAGTTTTGTTATTTTCTGGAAAAATCCGAGAAGTTTCTAGAGTTATCAAATTTTCTCATTTCTCCGGAGCTGCCCCGGAGAATCCGGAGTAGTTGGCATGTCTGTAAATATGAAACAATTTGAAGCAAAAATATTATAATTAAAGACAGATAAAAAAAATTTAATTAAAACTTTTATTTAAGATTTAAATTTTAATTTTTAATAAGAAGGCAATTTAAAATAATATTTATATTTTAAAAAAGAATTTATTCGCAATGTTGAACCCCTCGTCGGTGGAATATATTTGTGAAAAACGGGCTAAAATATGGAAATTTTTCTTTAATTTTATTAATTATTATCATCAAATGTCATTTCAGTATTATTTAGGTTGAATAAATCCAAAATTGGCTCTTCTGATATGCCCGAATGGAAAGGGGTTAAATGCTATGTAGTAAATTCCAGAATTTTGGAGTGGGAGAGCTTTGAACCCATACAACCCCTCCCCTCTGGCTACGGGCATGCACGTAATCTCTAATCTTTATCCCGTAAATGTAACAAGTCACACAAACGTTATTATTCTAAATATTTGTTGTGTTCCATTATATTGTTTTACCATAGCATTAGTTGCTACACAACCCTCTGTTATTTAAATATTTGCGTAGTTCTTACAGGGTTCAAATAAGTGTCTGAGAATATGTAAGAAATGATGTAAACAATTACAAGTACAAATTTTAGTATAAGCATATTCAGACTCTTTTCTATCAGATAAATTCTGCTGAAAAAGAAAAATGCAGTTTTATTTGCACGCAAAGAAATCTTTAAAACAATTTTAAAAACTCATAATAAATTCACAAGCTGTAAGTACTTGTAAACAAGTGATATAGAAATGGTTAATACTTTCAACAGTATGTACTTCTTTACGTCTGTAATATATAATTTCAATATGTATATACAATTATGCTGTGTAAATTTTCCCTGATTTTTTTTCTATGTTTTGAAAAACATTGCATTTGCGTGGTTTAGACATCAAAATGTTTTCTAGTGCTAAGGAAAAAATCATTCATAAATTGAATTTATTACTAACTGTTTGTAGTTATAAATAATGACTTGTTTCTGAGACATAATGGGCGTAAAACGGGCAGTTCACGTGATAATGATTTATTGATCCTATGCTTTTTGTATTTTTTATTTGTCCCGTTCGTGAATTAGGTACCTTTCATTCATATTTATTGGTTGCTATGATAAAAGAAAACTGAAAAAAGAAAACATTACAGCAAAGTGTTTTTATGAATGAATACAGTATGTAACTGGCTATGGTTTCATTTATAGGAAAAGCAATAATTTGCTTTGCAGTTTGTTCTAATCCTACAAGAAAATTTCTTTTCAATATATATTTCACTATTTCTAGAGATTAAGAAATAAAAAGTGTACTATGCAAAAATGCAATTATTATGAATTACATTCATTATGAAATATTTGATAAAAGGAACATAGTTAAGATGTCTCTTTTTATTTTTAATCTAACTAATCTGAATATATACATTGGTAGATTCAGTCTTATTTATTGAACAATACTAAAAGTAACGCTCATTTAAAAGATACTCGTTAATTTATAAGAAAGTAAAACTGAAATGCATTTTTCCTTTCAAAAACGCCTTAAAGTGTTTCAGTTGAAAGAAGATATAGCTTCCTTTCAGTACAGGATTTGGTGGATCCAAATCTAATTGTTAATATGCATATTTATGGCTGTTCTTAATCGGCTTTAAGCAGCAAATTGTATTCTATTTAGCCCATGTGTAGCAAAACTGACTGTGTTGCTCTACAACAGGTCAAGCCTTTTAAAAATTTAATAGTTAAAATCATGTTGCAAAAATAATTTAACGTAAAGCTCAGTCCATTTCAGAAGCTAAGTTATGTTACCTTGTCATATTTAAATCTTTATATATATATATATATATATATATATATATATATATATATATATATATATATATATATATATATATATATATATATATATATACATACATATATATATATACATATGTGCGTGTGTGTGTCGGTAGGTGGGTGGGTGCGCGTATATTTGTCTTTGCGTGCCTAAGGTTAACCCCCCTCTGCACTGGTACATTTTTTGTGTATAGTCTGTATAGAAAAAGAAGTCTTTTGATTGACTATATCATCAAAAAAAAAAGCAACAGTATAAAGAAATAGATCAAAATTTTGTTACATAATTTTCCTTATTCAGGTGAATTTAAAAGTGATTATATATATATATATATATATATATATATATATATATATATATATATATATATATATATATATATATATATATATATATATATATATATACATATATATATACATATATATATATATATATATATGTATGTATATATATATATATATATATATGTATATATATATGTATATATATAGATATGTATATATATATGTATGTATATATGTATATATATATGTATGTATATATGTATATATATATATGTATGTATATATATATATATATGTATATGTATGTATATATATATACATATATATATATATATATATATATATATATATATATATATATATATATATAATATATATATATATATATATATATATATATATTATGGAATACGGCGAAAATTAATCCACCAGTCACATCGATTTAAGCCTCTATCGTATTTATTTGTTCGGTCTTGCTGGGCAAGGAGAAGCCTAGACAGCTAGATTATTGAAGTAATAGGCAGTCAGGCCACATTGAAGAAAACGGCACAAGACCGAGTATAACTTAAATTTTATTTTAGAGCTGCTAAAAAAGACATGTTTAACAATCAAAAACAGATGAAGACATTAACATTAAAACACGTACTGGGACACGGTTTGGCTCCAGAGTGAGACGCAGAGAAAAAAAAATCTTCCCAGTAGAAAAGGAAACTTAGTCAGCTATTTAACAATAAAAGTAACTTAGATAAGGAGGAAAACTTAGCCATTTGCCAGCGACAGCTGGAAAAGGCAGCGAGTGGGCAAAAAATTTGCATCTATTGGAGAGAAAGCTTTGGGAAATGGAAGATTTTTAAGTCGAATATACTAATTTAATTAAGACATTTTCTGGCTGGGAAAATAGATTTGGTGGGATAATAATGGGAAAGAGATTTTTTTAGAGATATTAAAGTGTAATAATTTTGATATATTACATATATATTAGAGACACTGTGACGCTTGAACATGTATTTAAAACGAAATATTATGAGTTTATTTACCTATTGTTTTCATTTGCTAACATTCTCATAAACTTGAAATCTTATGAAGTTTGGAGCATTGAAAACATGGATTGTAAATGGTGTACTTTGATTTCTACTAAATATCCAAACGATGGAAGGATATTCTAAACTTTAGGTTATGACAATGTTTTCTAAATATTAGTGTCGGTTCTCTGATCACAGCATTTGAAAACATTTGTTTTACCTTTGATATATTTCTAAGTTCAAGTACGAACTTTTATCAAGATTATGACTCTTTTAATAAATAAGACAATCAGTTGTCACATGTTTGGACGGTATTGAAGAATCCGAAGGTCAGTATGTGGGTTAAACATTGCTTCTACTAAGCTCTTATGGTATGAATCATAGTACAATACCTCGATAGAGAGATTTTAGATAAAGCGATTGTCCACATCTCCCTGTTTAGTTCGTTAACAATATTTACCTTTTCAGTTCTGACCAATTTTTTTCATTTATTTTAATTTTGTCATTAATTTTGAGCGAGCTAAAATTCTTGTATATATCTCTATAATTAAATTTGTGTACATATGAGGGGTTCCCAACTACAGTGAACAAAGTGCATTTTTTCTTTTACTAAATGAAATCGCATACCAGACATGATAACTTGTTATTACATTTGTATATGTACATATCATAGAAATTAGCCTAGTTATTAAATATTTTAAAAAATTAGTTTGAATTTTCCGTATTTAGCGATGAGACAGAAACTTTAAGATGCAATTTCTGTACACTTTTCCGAAACATCTGGTTCCCTTTGGTTGTGAATCCCTCATATTATACAATAAACGAAAGTAATGCGCCTTTAAGGGAAAATTAAAAGTGTATATCTGACCTCGGAATTAGCTAGAATTATTTTGATTTATCGTTCCCGCATTATTTGTTTTCCACATTAATCATTCGATTCATTTGATCTTGAATTTATCCCCATAGTATGTCTTGTATTCACCTTTCCCATAATCTTTATTCACCCCTGTCTACCACTGAAGAATTTTGGTTCCGTCGCCTTGTCTTTCGGCAGTATTTTTTTTTTTTTGTGTATTATTTATAAGAACAGAATTAATGAGTTATTTTGTGTTGATAAGAATTTTTCGTTGATAAGAACTATATATAGACCATAAACAAGTTCATGAGAAATTAAAACCTTTCAGTTCAGTACCTACACGATATCATTTAAAAAACACATTTAAAGTATCAACATTTTCAATACAATTGCTAGCACTAATGTATGGTATTTTCCAGAAATTCAACATAAGTTCATAACACGCTAGAGGTTCTTCCTCGGGAGAACCTGTAACTTCTAGAGGACGTATTGGACAGTTTCAGGGCAGCTGATGAACTCACCAAACACATAAGAAAGCTAAGCAGCAATACTCATCGATGACGATGCAAATGCCGTTGCCAGATATAGACAGAGAGAGAAATCTCTTAAGATATGAGATTAATATAAATAGAGAAATCACCAAGGCCAAAACTGTCTGAGAACTCGGCACTTGGGGTAGCATATAGTTTAATAAAGGTAGTACCAGGACACAGAATTTGCAACAATTGTCCTGGGGATGAGCTGTTACTAGAAGACACATTCACATGTCTGGCAATATTTGCAGCTTTGCAAGGGTTGGGATATTTCAAAGAGGGTTGTATTCAAATATTATTTGGACTGTCACAGACAGTAACAAATCCACAGGAATACGTAAAACTTCTAGATGGACAAGTCACCAACTAACCGACCAGGTCTGAGCTATTTCAACTGAGCTATGTCTTCCTATAGTCAGAGGGTTTCAGGTATTTAAGTTAAAGATACATATTTGGATGAATTTTTATGGTTTTGTTTGAAGCGCTACGGTCGATGTTTTTTGCTATAAGATAGTTAATAAGACCAGGAACTGCTTATTAAAGCCTATTCTGATTATCCACACACATCCTTGCACGCAGCTGGGTTCGAACCCGTGAACGTCAGAACCGAAGAGTAGCACCCTATGCATTTGGCCATTTTTCGGCCAAAATTACTTTAGTGAAATTCCAAACCTACTTTATTTATAATAAGAAAACTATTTAAATTTACTACAAAGAATTAAAAAAATGTTTAAGTAAAATAAAATTTCGAAAATTTTTTTTAACTAAGTTGTTTACACACTATTAGTAAATTGTGTGGTTTTCCCATATGACGTCATAACAAGGCGATAAACTATGCAGTTGGTCGTAATATCCCTCAAGTTCCCAAAATATACCTCAGATGGTGGCAGGCCTAGCCTAAGGGTCTTCTGCTTGGTCCCTGCTTCTAAATTACATGGACCCACTTCGCTTGTTTGTGCTGACTTAGACAATATTCTTGACTTCCTATACACTTTTTATATAATAAAATTATCAAAATCCACGAGGTTGTATGGCCGGATGATTAAGAGGCAAGTGCCCCGAGTTATTAAAAAATTCTATCTTAGGGTAGGACTTTACCCTCCTTAGCAAGGTGACTGTGTCTCTGTACCCAGCTAACACTATGATTAGTATTTACTGAGCGACTGGAAGGAATAGTTTTAAAAACACTAGAACTTAACCATAAAGTACTATTATATCTATTTGAATGACATGTCTGTGTAACTCGCATTTCTTAGAAATATTCTTTTTCAAATTTTTAAATATTTTGCTCTCTGTAATACTGATTAGCCCATTAATACCCAAGACACTTTTGCCAAATATATCGTAGGCATTCAAGTTCAAAATTTGATTTAGACGTGATTTAGAGATAAATGCAACTTCCTCATTTTTAATCAATGTTTGGCAGCTATTTCATAGCATAAATCAATTATTAAAATATCAGTAAATGAGTGTTGTATTTAAAAATTTGTAAAATAATATTGACTATTTTTCATGGACTTATAAATTGTAATTGGCTATTTATCAATGTTGTACATAGTGACTTTTGCTTGAAAGCCAACGATGTATTAATGAATATCTAACATCTAAGTTATTGAGTTCCGCAAAGAAGAATACAAATATGAATTTTAAACAACTCCGAATACAATAACCTGTCTCCATTTAGTGATCAACTGTCATTTTAAATAACACAGGATGTTATTTATAAAAAAGAGAAGCATCACAACAGGTTCATTTGGTACACTGTAAGTGACTGTAAAGTATATAGCTTTATAGTACAGTGCCGGCAAAAATACCTTTACAGGATCAATGAAAACGCAGATTCTTAATATTCAAAAAGTTTTATTTGAGTTATTACATTAGTGTTTTTTCATGTAATTCTTACATTTTATTACCATTTGCAGTCATTTGGATTTGAATACAGCTAGGTTGTCAAAATAAGGGTATTGCATTGTTTCCTCGAAGTCCGCTTTAGACTATTGGTGTTGCTCGGCGGGTTCTTTTCGTTTTTCGTACAATTTCAGGCATTTTTAAGGGGTGAAAGTCAGGTTACTTATCTGGCATCTCTAAAATCGTAACGATTTAGTCACTGAAAAACTGACATGACCTTATCATCGTAGGCAGGAACCACATCATACATAAAATAATCACATTAATAACTAGCCTAAAAAAATAAGCAAATGTTCTTTCAAAATATGAGCTTAATTGCTTTCTTTCATAGTTGCATTGTTGGGGAGATAAATCAAACTAATTTTTCCGTTGCTTCTACTGGCTGATCGATGGTCGAAGATGCAAGATGTTCTTCTTCGGAATCGGAGTTCATGAGTTCGAATACCATTGTTTGCATGGATATTCGTAGTCGTTTGTAATCGGCTTAAACAGTAACTCTCCGTTGTCATTAGTCCTCGTGTATCAAAATAGTGCACTGTAGAGGTTCGCATCAAAACAAAACAAAACAAAACTTGCTTCTACTAAATGTACTCCCCCCCCCAAAAAAAAAACAAAATCGCACTGCCAGGGTGTTTAACAATATTAACTGTAATTTTTTTATTATATCGTGAGGCAATAGACGGACGACATACAATATTTTAACCTTCCTGCCCAGTCTTAAAATGATCGCGTTACTTAAAAAAAGTTACATTTAGAAACTTTTGTTTTTGCTCTTTTCAGGTATCCAATTTTCACATTTCTTATAAAAGTCCACATTTTCTTTCATAATTTCTGCTGTTGTGAGCACTGGCATGCTGCACGGCGACTTCATAAATCTAGGTTGTAATGGAGTCGGTGGCGATTTTTTCTAGTTGAAACGTTGTGGGGGAACTCGGGGTATTTGTTTTTGAGTGGCATTTACAGAAGGATTTTTCATTGCTTCACGCTTTGAAAACTTATTAGTCCTTGGTGAAATATTCTTAGGTGTGCCAGAGCCTGTTTTCCTTTGCGATGCCCTCCAGAGAGACAGCGAACTTGCCAACCTGTTAAGTTGATAAATTTCCTCTCCCCACACGCTTATATATCTCTTGCTACAGCAGTTGTCGACTGCTCCTTCTCTAGAAGTGGGAAGGATTTCTCTTCAATTTTAAATGTTTTAGACCCACTGTGTTCTGTGGAGTACAGATGTTGAAGTTCAAACTTTTAAGAGTTGAAAAAAATACCGTCAGCTAGGAGAAAAAGAAAACTGATCCCATTGTACAAGCCCACGGAGCGAAATAAAGATTGTCTACGCAGAGTAAAGGTCACTTAGAGGACGCCAATGCCGCGGGTTATCACTCGGTTGCTTCTCCATTTTGTGTCGGGTTCAACAGGTAAAACCATGATGTGGATTTTATCAGTACAGATTTTTTTTTTTTTTTTGCTTCTCAAATGTAAAGTTTTTTTTTCTTTTCGTTGCCACTGTAGATAAAACTATTCGCCATGATTTAAGTTGATGTAACTGCTGAAAAAGTAAGGTCGAGGTGTGAGGCTCCAAAAATCATAAAATTCTGATCCAAGTAACAAATTCTAAATAGTAGCAGACACTCAGAAATTTGGTAGGTTGATTACAGATTTATTATCTGAAAAGGAAAACTCGTTCCAATGAACCATAACATTTCTACTAGCTATTTTAAGCTATCCCTATAAAAGAAAGTCAGGCATTAATGGGTTAAGAGGAATTCAATGTATCATTAGACATGAAACCTGTAAAATTTCACATGCTATGTAATATTTTACAAAGGTAAGAAACTGAATCGTTTCAGGAACCTTCAAGAAACAACAACTAACAGTAGTGAATTGCATACAGCAGAGGTTTTGAAACAAGACACAAGAAAAACTTTCAGACGAACCTCTCTCAACCCTCGGAAAGTCTTTGTGTGCATGATCCTTCTTATCCCAACGAGATTACGTCTCTTTCAAAACATGTTTGTCTGTGTACGTAGGTAGATGAGTCAGAACACTTGTTCATCGGCTGCGATTGAATGTACAACTAATTTCTTCAGTAAAACAGGGTTGGTTGTATGGGTAAGCTAAGATTTTTTTCGTACACAAAGGCAGTATGGCATCGAGATTCAGAACTATTTCTGACTTAAAGTTTACATGGGGTAGATAAATATCTTATACAATGCAGAAATTTTAAATAATATGTAAAAGGTAGTAAGATTTTAAGTATAAGAATCCAAACTTTTAATCTTAAAACAGGAAATCATTCATATTAAAAAATCATTTTAAATTCGAACAAATTTTATAATAAAATTTAGACCTTCATTTATTCCGTTATACACGCATAATTTAGCTCAGGGGTTTAATTCAAATATTAAAATTCAATTATAAATTATTTTTTAGTTTTCCTTTTGGTTTATAATTGTATTATGACTATACTAGACAGAAATGTTTATTTCATATACTTTATATTACCTAAATAACACAAAAAATTAAACAGCATTTATTTTTTCCTTAAATCTATAAAATCATTGCCTACTTAAAAATGTTTTTCAATCTAAAATCTAACTATTTGGTAAAATCATGATTAAAAATTTTAATTATTAGTTAAGATTTTCAGAGTAATTCTAACATTTAAGAATAATATATGACATTTTGTTTGACATTTGTTGTTAATATATGACATTTTATTGATTGTATAGTTTATAAATATATTTGTAATCTATTGATAAGTAGGACGTCTACTCATTTGGACTAATTTGTTGCTACTATAAATTTTGAATACAATTTATTCAATTAAACTTGTTTCTCTAACGCAGCAATCAAAATTTATAGTAATGGAAGATTATTTTCTATCAATTATAAATTTGCTATAATCTTATTTATGATTAAAAATTACAATATGTTAGATTAACTACATTTTTGCAAACTCTAGATGTGTAAATTAACCTTTGAACACACACGTCCAGAAATCTAATGTTAGCCATATTATCTGTTCAATAAAATGTTTAACTTTTTTTATTTTTCTTTCATGAATATGCTTACGTATGATTACATTTAGTGGTTGATTATAGAAACAGTAAAAATTATTCCGTGTACGAAGCGTACCTGAAAAATTGTACAAGTAAATACTGTATTCCTAAATGTTATAAAAAATTATTCCGTGTACGAAGCGTACTTGAAAAAATGTACACGAGTAAATACTGTATTACTAAAGGTTATAAAAATTATTCCGTGTATGAAGCGTACCTGAAAAAACGTACACGAGTAAATACTGTATTCCTAAATGTTATAAAAGATTATTCCGTGTACTAAGCGTGCCTGAAAAAATATACACGAGTAAATACTGTATTCCTAAATGTTATAATAATTATTCCGTGTACGAAGTGTACCTGAAAAAATATACACAAGTAAATACTGTACTCTTGAATCTTATAAAAAGGTATTTTATTTCGTTAATCAAACGGATTTGAAAGCAAGTTAAATTTCCGCCCCAAACGGCTGGCGTCCTGGAGCTATAGCCAATTTAGCTATATGGATAGTGTATCACTGCTCTTGCATCATACAGTATGCAATTAATGTATTTAGTCTGACCATACATCTCTTGTATTTGTATGCTTAAAATCTTATCTCCTAACGCTATTTACTCTTATCATATTTTGGAAGAAAAACAAAACAATCCAGGTAGATTTTGAGCTTATTGTCATTAAATTTGAAATTCTCTAAATTAAAACTGATTTCTACAAGTCCTTTAATTTAAAAAAATTAATAACATTTTTTTCCGTAAGACGACTTGTTAAGTCATTTCAGGTCTTTCAGGAAGCTCTCCCTACTGTTTGGAAAATTGTATCAGGAGCGGTTCTACAGCCTGACAAACCGGACCCCTGATCAGGCAGGAAAATTTTAGGGGCTGCATTTTGTCTAGTATTTGTAAAATATTTTCTGTATTAACAAAATATTTGTATGCAAGTATTTTACATGTTTTAATACTTTTTTGTTGGGAAGCTTGAAATATTAATTATTTTTTATAGGATTTATTTGCGATGCTAATCAATGCAAGTAAAATGTTCAAGACAGGTGTATATAGTTTATTAGAAAATATTGCTCTGTGTAGTAATTTGTAGCAACAAATATAAAACGAAGTATAGGTAGATATGCTTATTTTAACAGGATTTTCACTGGCCTATTATAAGAGAAAAATGATTTTATTGTTTTATTTGTGCTACTACTACTTTAAGTGTGACAAGTGCTCACAAAACTGTTTCGTTTAGATATGATATGGAAAAGGTAGTAAGATTTTAATTATAAGAACTCCCATTTTTAAACTTAAAACAGGGAATCATTCTTAAAAAATCATTTTAAATTCGTACAAATTTTATAATAAAATTTAGATCTTCATTTGTTCCCTTAGACACATATAATTTAGCTCTGGGGTTTAACTGATATATTAAAAATCAATTATAATTTTTTTTAGTTTTCCTTTTGGTTTATAATTGCATTATGACTATACTATAAACTGATTAGTTATTCTTATTACCTTAATATAATTTAGGGTAATAAGAATAACTAATCAGTGTTGTAAAATTTTTGAGAGTAGTAAAATAAATATCTTTTACTCTTATATGTTCTTTTGCAAAAATGTCTGGAAGGGGATACATTTTACATCTTTGTTTCGGGCGGCAAAAGTACTAGAGCCGGTTCGGATTGTATTTTATATTTTTTGAATAAGATATTTTCTATATATAAATAGGACTGGTTGTACGCAAAAACAAACAGTGACAGAATATCATGCGGGCAATAAAAAGAAAAGAGTGATTAGTTTTCATCCTAGCAAAGTTCATTAGACACATGAAACCTCCTGGTAACATCTTTAGAGAAGGAAGTCCTTGTTTTGTCTTACGCACCCAGCAACAGCTTTTTCTCCCGAAACGAAAGCACATGCTTTAAATTAATTCTTTTTTTTTTTTATTAATATTATTCGCTTACAGTTTGGATTTAGCATAAGCGCTGTAGCTGAACACTTATTTTAACAGTTTCGTTATCTGTCTTTTCAGGCGGAGAAAGTCTCTCGTAAATTATCTCCACTTGTTCGAAGCGCGCAGTTCAAGACTGGCAGCTCCCTCTAACAGAGTCCAGCGACAACTGCCGATTACGTTCGCTCGGCATATCAGCGAAACGGTACATTTAATTCTTCGCTCAACTGTAGAGTTTGCCTCTCGTTTTTCCCAGCCACACAGAAGCTACGACTCACGTGCGGGAAGAGCGTCCGCGATCTATCAGCTCTACATTTACGCAATACAGTCGCTGAACATCTGAGGTTGAGACACAACTCTACTCATCAAGAAGCCAGCGACGCTGGTTGTTTCGTCGAAATTTAATTCCTTTTGTGCTTGACTTTCACAAAAACACGCATGTATTTTAAAATCAAAGACTTGCTCATGATCCACTCCTTCTACAGGGACTCATTCTGTCTGTTGTTATCTTGGTTAATATTTTCATCGTGCCAGTTTCTCAGCGTTTCTTAATAGTGTCTCCGGAGGAACTATTCCTCACCCCACTGAGGAACATTCCTCACCCAGCATGAAATCGGGAAATTTTCTAACGAACGATCCGTAAAGCCGAGGTAAGTCAAACAACTTTAATTATTACCATTTTTGGAAATGTTAAAAATATTTAGAGGCCTGAATTAGATGCCTATATATTATACATACATATATATGTAAATGTCACCTATTAAATGAACGTTATAGTAAATTAATAAATCAAAAGTGTTATAATATTGAGTGACTGAAATATGAGTGTAATGGTAATTTAGAATTAAATGACACAACAAAATTAAATAGATATAATGATTTTAATATGTTTAAAAGGACTAAAAGTGTAAAGTTAAAGTGGAACTTGTGGAGTTTAAAACTTCATCCTTAGTTTAGTATTAGTTAGTTAAAATATAACAGAATAATACAGTATGTTTGCAAAATATATTAATGACAAAATTTAAATTAGTTGACATTTTATATAAATCAGAAATTAAATTAAGAATACAAAATTATTTGATACTACACTAATCACTTCAAAAGCGATAAAGCGTGTTTAAAATTATTTTTATTTGAAACACGTATGCAAAAGTACTAAAGTTCCAAAAAGAGTACTTTTTGCAGGTGTTTTATGCTTTGACTTGCATATAAAAATATTACTGTTAATATTAGTAGTCCGGAACAGTTCAGAAACTACAAAGCGCATTTAAAGCTAGTGAGCGCATTAGTGAGCTACTTGTTTAATGCTCTCTGCAAAGGGTATAAATAAAGTTCTAAATAGAGTACTTTTATTTTTAAAGTGGTTTATGTTTTGACTTGCATATAAAAATATTAGTAGTAACCTGCATTGAAGGTATCAAGAATAAAACTCTTCTACTATATCGATAGATTTTAAACGAACACCTGCATTAACACACTGTCGTATTTGATCAACTGCATAGATATAAATGGCAAAAGTTGTAGAAGTAAAATAGTTACGCTATTTAGACTGGAAACAAACTGTGGAATAAAACTAAAATGCAGTTGTAAAAACGTCTACCGCTAAGAATATTTGTGTGATTTATTTTTAATATTTAAACATCTGGCATAATGTAAAAATATTTTTCTGTCTTCAGCCTATGCATCTAACATATTACTCTACCCAAATAAAATGTCCAGTCTTATGAGCTATTAAAATAAGTGCTACTGTATGAATCATTATCATGTTTAATTTCAAATCTCAACATTAAATTCATTAAATTTATATCCTTGTAAAGGGATATTTAAAGTTTTTAATTTATGCTAACATCCCTTTTAGGAACAGTTAAAGTATAGTTTATATTATTTTCAATAATTTTCTTGGAACAGTTTCCCTTTTTAGAAGGGAGTTTCATAGCAATCCTATAAACAATCTCCCAAATTTTCCGCTATCTACTATAATTTATAATTTTTTATATTGGATAGATATTTTAGAATTTTTTTATCCTCGTAAATAAATTTACCTTTTTTGCAGATACATCGATATAAATCATGACGAATGGCTATATTTGTTATAAAATCAACATTTTACAGTACTGTGTTTGTATGTGATACCAGATAAATCTCTTTTCGAGAAGTTTTTCTTTTTTTTTATAAATGGGATTTTATTGTGTTGGCAACTGATCACTGATTTATATTTTTCATTTGAATCAACATTTTAGGATTTTTCTATCCTCGTACATCAATTTACTCTTTTGACAGATACAGTGATTGAAATCATGACGGATAGCTATATCTGTTATAAAACTTCATTTTACAGAAGTGTGTATGTGATACCAAATAAATATCTTTTCGCGAAGTTTTCTTTTTTATAAATGGAATTTTACTGTGTTTAAAATAGCAACTAATCATTTATTAGACCAAGCTGTAATATTTACAGCTGTTTAAATTTTGTATTTGTTTTTCTCTCAATAGTCCATAATAACTTCGATTTAAGATATTCACAATATATATTCTGCAGAAATCAGCAGGACATTAATGGGTTAATGAAACTTTTAAGAACTTTCATTAACACATTAATTCCCTGCTCATTTCTGCAGAATATATATTGCTGAATATCTTAAATCCAAGTTATTTGAATTATTAAGAGTAAAACATATAGGAAATTTAAGTATAAATATTTCTGTCTAAATTTCATATTTTTTTTACTCTCAGTAGTCCATAATAGCTTCAGCTGAATATATATTGCTGAATATCTGAAATCCAAGTTATTGTGGATTATTCAGAGTAAAATATATATGAAATTTAAACAGATATATTTCTGTTTAAATTTAACATTTTACTCTCAGTAGTCCATAATAACTTCAGCTAAATATATATATTGATGATATCTGAAATCCAAGTTACTATGGATTATTGAGGGTAAAACATATATGAAATTTAAACAGAAATATTTCTGTTTTAAATTTCATATTTTTTACTCTTAATAGTCCATAATAACTTCAGCTGAATGTCTGAAATCCAAGTTACTATGGATTATTGAGAGGAAAACATATATGAAATTTAAACAGAAATATTTTTGTTTAAATTTCCTATTTTTTACTCTCAGTAGTCCATAATAACTTGCCTATAAGATATCCAACAATGTACATTCGGCAGAAATGAGCAGGACATTAATGAGTTAATAAATGTTCCTAAAAGTTTTAGAATATCTGACGGTGATATATAGAATGATTACACAGTGCTTATAGGTGATATACAGAGAACTGTCAGACTATTTAGAGCAATAATTTTTTTTATCAACATTGATTTTAATATATTCATATAATTTCGTTCTTATTAAACCCAATCGTTGCAATGCATTAGTCTTAAGTCGCTATCTATTTATAAATCAAACTATTCCAATTTTGCAACAAGCTGAAATTCAGCTTATAATGGAAACTCATTAGCTTTTTCAAATGCATTCTTAGACGCAGGAACATTTCAGATGGTTATCGATGTTTTACGTGCTTTCGCAGTATTTAATTCCTTTAAAAGATCTTCAAGGTTACGAATGGCTCATTTAAATGCTTTTTAACTCCGGAAAATTCAACAGGTGTGCATGTGAGATTGATTAGTGCAGATGTGCAAAGTGGAGTCTATTTCTGTCCAAGGCTTGGAATTTCACACTCATATCATACTGTTCAAAATATATGGAGCAATTTGTATTAATTTTCTCTTCGTCTTGACTACTAATTTTCTGTAGTCACTCTATATAAATATAATAAAAATGTAAACTAAAGCTTGACCTCCCAATTATAAACTTAATCAAGAGAACTTTAAATCTAAAAGCATTGAAAAATTTAAAAATATTTATTAAAATGTTCGTAGTTTATAACATATTAGAAAATTGCTTTCATATTTTCAGTGTATGTTTCGAATTTATGCAAAAACAAATCTGGAGATTAATTTGATTTTTAATTACGTTTCGTACAACTGATATAAAACAATCATTTACACTTGTTCAATCATTTAGCATTTTATTTCTTTACTTCACGGTATTACGTACTCTATAATGCGACAAATAAATAAATGATTTACCAACAGCATTTACAGATTTATGACAAACATATTAATAAAAGACCAAAAACTTGAAAGAGATTGAAAAAATTGAAATACGCCTGGAACCATGGCCCGACTAAGATATTTCTTTATTTCCCGGTATTACGTACTCTATATACGTACTCTATAATTCGACAAATAAGTAAATGTTTTACCTACAGCATTTCCAGATTTATGACATATTAATAAATGACCAAAAACTTGAAAGAGATTGAGAAAATTGAAATACGCCTGGAACCATAGCCCGGCTAAGCTACTTTTTTGCTCCCACTTCTCAATTTATTAAGTCGACTTATTAGCATACATTTATATAAAAATTATAACATTAAATTAGGAAATATTTTAAATATTTTGTTCCTACTTTCTTAATTATATACAAATATAAAATTATTTTATGGAATTAAAATTTAAATAGACATAAAAAAATTATTGATTTGGTTACCAAAGAATGCAAAATATGAACATAATTATCATTTGTCACCTCCATTTCTTAAAAGGTCCATAAAAATTTGTAAAGAAAAAAAAAAGGAATAAAGTACAAATGCCAATGAAAAAAAATGCTGCTTTATAACTACTCAGCCTAGAGCAAGTGACCCGGGGCCACGCGATAATCAGGTCTTGCCTAGAACGTTTGAACGTCACCGATAAGGAAAAAAAAATCTAACAGTAAAAATTATTTGACACGTTTAAAAACGAAGATATACGATTAAAAGACATGTTTTCGTACAATAAAATAATCTTACGAATGCAAAACTTTAGATTATTGAGTGAATGTATAGCTTGACTGTTTTTCCAGAAGTTGAAAAAAAATCGTATTTTTGATAGAATTGTCATTTTAAAGGTTACACACTTTAACGATATTTTACTTACTTCTAAAATGACGGTAAATTTGTAGAACGTTGCAATTACGTACAGATACAGCTTTAAAAAACCACTTATTATATTAGACATAGGTCAACATCTGGAATGTCTTCTGAACATCTACAGGACATTGTGGATGTTCTGAGTATATCAAATGGAACACGTTCCCTGTTAAAATATGCTTACAAGAAGAAGCGTTTTTCCAAATTAGTAATCGTGTAATGATATAAAACGTTTTACTTGTGTGCTATATTTTGCATGTTACACGCATGTTTATAAAAGCAACAAGTTTTTCAAAGTCAAATATGGGTCACAAAAATAAATTTAATGATTATTTTTTACATTATTTATTTTTTGACCTACAATTGCTTAACTGCATGTGCCTTTTTCTTTTACTGTGTTTACAATTAGTAAAAAATCCTTGATGTTACCTTATATTATATTTTTAATTATTAAGCTACTTTATCTATTGCATTTTCATTCAGTAAATAGATTAATATTCGCATATTATTTTTAATTATTTATAGATTAAGAGATGAAGGTATAAATAATTAGATTTCACACTTAAAATTAGAGGCTGAAGCTAATTTTATTTAAAGTCTTTATGCATATAAGTACCAAAATAGGATAGTGTCAACATGAAACTTTTCTTTAATTTCTTCAGCATCAAAAGAAGTTTTGGAAATATATTTCTTCGATTTTTATTTAACTGTAGACAGTGCGTTAATTTAATTTTTTTTCTTACAACACTTTAGTACTTAATTTTACAAAAAATTATGTAAGTTGTTTTATAAAAAAAATTTGGATAGTTATTGATTTCAAATAAGAGTGGTATATTCAAATAGACTGCAGTGGGATTGTAGCAAACTCCCGACGAAGGCTTTCGCGTATTTACGTTGTTGTTAAATGTTTGTGTTAGTTATGTTGTAGGAGTAATGTCGATCTCTTAAATAAGGCTCTCAGAATAAAATACACGGCAGAATGCTGACAAAAGGCATGTGCCTCAGCATCGAAAATAAAGGGATATTCAAACAAAAAGAAGGTATAAACAATTATAGTATACTAGCGTCCCTTGCCCGCTTGGTGACTTGCGAGTGAGTATAAAAATTTTAAAGGACATGTTAAAACAAAATGTACATCGATTTTGTTTAAAGTATGAAACACGTAATTCGCGCATTGCAAATAATCCACTTGGCAGACAAGCTAACCTTAAGTAATGCCTTGTCATTATATAAAATGCACGACGACCGCGAAAGATAAGCTATCTGTAAATACTTTTACATCTAATCCTGCTGATTACAGCAAAATTTAAAGATGATTATTTAAGTAGCTCTTCTTTTACTTCGACTATGTGAAGTTTTCAGTTATGTGATGAAAAGCTGATGAATAATTATCTTGTGTTGGTAATTATACTTATAAAAGTCAGATGATTGCTCAGTGTATGAGTGTTCCAGGTTTGATATCTGACGTTGTTCAAGAACTAGTTGCCATTCAAAAACTGATTGCAACTAAATTACAACCTGGGTCTAAGCAAACGTTGACTGAAACCATCAAATTCAGAGAACTGTATTTTTTAACTTTATACCAGACATGTTCTATCAGTATTTAGTCTACGTAGACAAACATCGACCATTGTGGGGTAAAAAATATAATTAAATGATAAAAAAAAATTTAGAGCTTTATTATTTGAAATTTAGAGCTTTAATCAAATTTATTTAATAACAATATCCTTCTTTTACTCGCCGAACGATGTCCGAATGGTTAGGTCACTGACTTTCGGATCCGGAGTTCGTAAGTTCGAGTTCCACTGGGGCATGGATGTTCGTAGCCTTTCAGAATCCACTTTAAGCAGTAGGTCCTGGTCTCATTAGCCCTCGTGTTTCAAAAAAGTAGACCGTAGTGCTCCCAACAAACCAACCTTCTCTAACTCATAGACGTTAACTAAATATTAGTAATAGAAAATATGGAGGAAAAGAACTTTATTGCAGTGTAATAATCCACCAGTTATTATTTCTAGATTTATGTCATGTAATTTGAAAGGTTCTGATAACATTTGTTCCTTTCTGCTTCTGCTTCCTCTTTTACTTCTAATTCTACCTTTTTGTCATTTTCTTCATATACTAGTTTCAAAAAAGATTTGAGATAAATATATCCAATTATGAAAAGTACACAAAATATAAAGAGAAACTGAACGAACAGATACAGAAAAATTAATGTACGTGCACACAAGTCAGTTAAGCAGATTAGAATTTGTGGTCAATGCGAAATGTTGAGCATGCTTTCTGGGAAAGAGAATTCCTCAGTAAAGAGAGACTGTTCTTCTCCTACTCCCTTGAAAAATATCTCTCTCTCGTCCCCAAAGCAAGACATTTCTTGCCTTTAAGACTATATATTAAAGTACAAAAATCTGACAGCGACCAGTAGTGTAAATATCCGTTACATTGAAACTTTTTCGTTACGCATATATTTCGTTATAAGCCGCAATTTTGCCCTAATACAATGCTTCACTTACTCTGTACCAAAGTGTAATAAAGGAAAAAAATCAAAATAATTATCTGCAAATAAAATTGCAAATGATATTTTGTTTTTACTTGCGTATTTAAAAGTAAACTTTAAAAGAACATTGTTTCAGCTGCTTCAAAACAGCAGTGTTTCAAGTGCACGTAGATATCTTTCTGTTTTCACTATTGTAGGCCAGTAGTTTTAATGCACGTTATGTTGAGATTTTTGTTACATAGAGTGCAGATTACAATAATAAATTTAGGCACACAACTTGATGTTACAACAACCTTAGTACAAAATTTCAGCATGGTACAACTAATCATTTTTTAGTTCTGTCCGACAGTATCCTATTATATAGAGTACTGTGTGCAACCAAAAAGGAAAACGGACATTAATATAGATGTTACAACAGTTCTAAATAAAAAAATTCAGTATTGTACAGCTAATTTTATTTGAGTTGGACGAAATACATACGCACGTACAGACATCAAGTCTAAACTAGTTAAATTCAGGGAGGATTAAAATGTATATAAAGTTTCTAACGCATGAGGTATTAATACCAAGAAGCTTTTAGGACAGAGTTTCTTAAACTGAGGGTCGAGACTTGTAACAGGGGTCTCCAAAAATTTTAGCAATTTTGATATTTCAGTAACTTATAGTAATTTTACAAGTGCTATATATTTTTATGGGCATGTGCATCAATGTATCTGAAAATAGATAAATACAATATAGACAAGGAAAAAACGAAAACGTTTCGAGGCATTTTTTATAATAGAAACGTTTATTTTACTTGCTTTGCACGTGACACTGTCAGTTTGTCAAAGACCCTGTGTATGCAAGATCAGAATGTTTTGGTAACACATGACCTCTGGGGTTTCTCAGTATTGAACTTCCAAGTGTACATTTAATAGATAGACTATAGTTAATGTTTGAATTCAACCAAATATTTTAACTTATTTTTATTATTGTATTATACTAATTAGTTTGTTACTTATATGTTCACATTGTTCTATATCTTATAATAATGGATTAAAGCTTATGAGCTAAAACTGTAATAGTACAAACGAAGAAACTCAGTTTCACTCACGCGTATGTCGGATTTGTACAATGCTCATGGGGTGCCACAAAATTTTCATAATTATCATAGGGTCCCCACACCAACAAAAGGAAGGGTTAGTCGTTCTGCCTTATTCAGAAAAAAAAAAATTGCATCTTTTGAATTTTGTGCATAAGAATCAATTAATCTCTGTAATTTAGTTAGTTTAGGGGCATATTAATTAACAGAGGGGAAATGTACTTCTATGAAATGTTCACATTGTTCTATATCTTATAATAATGGATTAAAGTTTATGAGCTAATATTGTAATAGTACAAACGAAGAAACTCACAGTTTCACTCACGCGTGTGTCGGATTTGTACAATGCTCATGGGGTGCCACAAAATTTTCATAATTATCATAGGGTTCCACACCAACAAGTTTAGAAAACCCTGAGTTAGGACAACCATTACGATTCAAAAGGAAGGGTTAGTCGTTCTGCCTTATTCATAAAAAAATTGTATCTTTTGAATTTTGTGCATAAGAATAAATTAATCTCTGTAATTTAGTTAGTTTAGGGGTATATTAATTAACAGAGGGAAAATGTACTTCTATGAAATGTCATTGTTCTATATCTTATAATAATGGATTAAAGTTTATGAGCTAATATTGTAATATACAAACGAAGAAACTCACATTTCTCACGCGTGTGTCGGATTTGTACAATGCTCATGGGGTGCCACAAAATTTTCATAATTATCATAGGGTTCCACACCAACAAGTTTAGAAAACCCTGAGTTAGGACAACCATTACGATTCAAAAGGAAGGGTTAGTCGTTCTGCCTTATTCATAAAAAAATTGTATCTTTTGAATTTTGTGCATAAGAATAAATTAATCTCTGTAATTTAGTTAGTTTAGGGGTATATTAATTAACAGAGGGAAAATGTGTCTTATATTTTATTAAACGTAGGAACTTCCTTCCTTGTGTACCTAGACAGCCATCTCCTTGCTTTATATATATTCTAAGATTTTACGCGGCGGAAATAAAAATTCGGATTACGGATTACTTAGTATTCACACTCATTGCAGCTATTAAAGTAAAGTAAAAAAAAAGTGGATAACACGTAATTACCTAGTACATTTATTATTTGTGTGTCATCACAATTATAATTAGCACATTCTCCTTACAGATTCAGAGTAGGTTTTGTGTCTAATAGTGTATGTATATTGTCTGTGTAGAGCTTAAGTACTGCCATCTGGCGGAGACCCGAAGCGTTAATAAACTTTATAATGAGACTTTCTATTAAACAGATATTTTGATCTAAACCGATTTTTTTTTATTATAATACTTGCTTTACTCCTTACCTGGAATCAATTAGCAGTAAAAATTCAAAACTATTCTCTGCAAGTAATAGAATTTTATCTTTATTTTGTATGAATGACTTTTACAATCATTGTTTAAATAGCATTATATGAACTGTGTATAAATACACCAATATCATGGAATTGCATCGTTTTAGACGGATTAATTTTCATTAATGGTCGTTTTATTGAGATTTCTCTTTGTATAAGGTTAAAATTGCAATAAAAAATATGGTAAAAATATTATAACAGTCCTAAGTACAAAATTTCGAGATTTTTCTTAATGTATACACTACGGCATTAATATATGTTATATTGTAATTTTTAAGTATATACAGAACACATTGCAATGAAAATGATGAACAATTGCAATTATAACAGTCCTAAATACAAAATTTGGACATTTTACTACTGTTTTTTCAGTTATGCCCCACAACGCTTATATACGTTACACCGAAGTTTTTCATTATGTAGAATGCAGTATTGCAATCAGAAGAATGGGAACAAAACTAAACATCATAATAGTCCTACATACAAGATTTCATTATTTTACGTTTGATTCTTTATGAGTTATGACCCCCTGGGTTAGTAAGGTAATATTGAAATTTTTTGTTAGAATTCACAATGCAATCAAAAGAGGTGGTGTACAAATAGATTTATAATAGTCCGAAATATAGTATATTGACTTTCTAAGACTAATCACTTTAGACTTATGAGAGATATAGACGTCAAGAATAAACTAGCCACAACCAGTTCAGGAATGGGTAAAATGAGAACTTAAAGTTTCAGAAATTAAAGTTTTCTTGTACGTACAAATAGACACTTAAAATGGTCAACATTAAGTAAGTGATGGTCAAGATAAGTATTTTCTTTGAAATTTGAGCCCTGAAAATTGATTACAATATTTCCTTTACTTTGTACAAGGAAGTAAACAATCCGTTATAAATTCCCGAGGGAATAAGAAAATTTGTAATTGCTTGTTTAGAAGCAGACTTAAAAAACATTGTTTCGACTGCATTCGAATACATCGGTATCTATCCGTTTTCTTTGTTGTAGACCGGTATACGTTATATTGAAATTTTTCATTACATAAAGTGTTGGATACATGCACTAAGAACGGTGCCTAACTGGATGTTACAACAACCCTAAATACCAAATTTCAACATTCTATTGATATTCGGGATTTTTTGGCTATGCCTGATAGCGTTATAAATGTTATGTTGAAATTTCTAGTTGTAAAGAATGCTGATTGCACTCTCAAAAGGATTTGGACAACAATATAAATGTTACAACAGACATAAATATAATATGTCAATATTCTACATCTAGTCTTTTTTCAGTTGTGGGAGATACATACGTATGTACAGACGTCCAGTCGAATTTTTCAGATTTTCAGTTCATTTCAGATTTATAGTTTACGTTTACGTACGTAGAAACCTAAGGCCGAAAGTAGTAATGGTTAAAAAGGGTTATTTACATTAAAATATGATAGCTAAAACTTTTTGAGAAAACAATACTACTTTTCTTCGTACAAGAAAAATTGTTGTTCTAATTTTAAAAATAGTGTAAAGTTACAAATGCAAGCGGTTATAAAAATTATATCTCTGACTTGTTTCTGAAATAATTTATTTGGAGTCTAAAAACTACAATAGTATCATGAAAATAATCATATACAGTTTAATAATATTTAATTTCTCTGCAAAATCACTATACCATTCTATTCATAATAGAAAATGTATGTTAACACATTGTGTGCGGGTACATTTCGCAGCGGAATTGTACCGGGAGCGAGCGTTTTAAGCGTAAATTTAGTTATTCAGTTAAATCTCAATAGATCAAAAGTATTTAATTTTTTAGCCAACTTTTCATATTTTATATTGAAATATATAAACAAATATATAAATAGAAATATATAAATAACAACCATAAGATTTTTGTAAACAAAAAATATATTTTTTAGTGGATAAATTTATAATAGTATCGTAAATATGAAAAATCAAATAGAAATATTAGTATATAGTTTTAATTTTTTCGAATTATGTTATATATAAACATTTTTACATTATAAAAAATTGAAAAGAGCAATCATAAAACTAATAATGTAAATCTAGTTTTTATTTGTCTAAATTTTTCCAGAATCTATGTAGTAGACAAGAACATTCGGCTTCGTTTTTCTGTATATACCGTTATTTTTGTACCCACAAACAAACCATGTTGTTACACTAACCCGTACTAGTACGTGACCCGCGTTCAAGTATCAATTGTCAGAAAACGCACTAGTACATGTCCCGCCTACAATGTGTTGAGGTATCGAGAACATTTATCTATACGTCATTGCTCATCTACATCACTGTGTTGCCTTTCTTGTAATGTTACAATCCTACAGAAGTAACATGTCATACGAAAATTCAAATATTTCCTTTAGTTAGTCTCAATAATATGTTTATTTGACTATTTATTTCTGAAAATATGCTTAGATGAAATTAACAGTTTATAAACAAATCTTTCTTTTTCAGCGTTGAACTAGTTTTTCCTTTTCATTCTCTAATTTAAACGTTAAATAACTAAACGACATTGCTCTGACTAGTTCTCTAAAGGTTAAGGTTCCATTGTAAGTAAATTAGTTTGTTATTATAGAAACCAGTTGAGAATATAATATCTAATGTCTTTATTTGGCTAACTTGGTCTCGACCTAATATAATTCTTTTGGAGATATGTTTAAAGCATAGGTTTAGCTCCTTAAAAAAACTATTCTATCAAAACGACCTCGTGTAAGTCAATTTCAGTACTTGATAATAGACTTATATACACAATTTAATAAGCTATTTAGCCTGAAAAGTAGTTAAAGTTTCCTTTTAAAATTATCTAAAGTTTGGGAGTAGATGAATTACATAAAATTTCTATGCTTACTTTGTATAAATATGGAATTGATGATATGGGACAAATAAAAACAAAACTAAAAAGAAATTGATTTTTTTATATCTTTTATTTACTTAATTTGTTAAAAGATCTTTAATAATTCTTAACCAACTGGAAAACTGTCTCCACATGTTACAATAGTGCCATGATACACAAATAATTAAGTTAAATTCAATCTTTTATAAATAAAATTATGTGTAGACACATTTTACCGGTATTCTACTGCAATGAAAAATAGTTGTCAAAGATATCCCTGCTATAAAGTAAGTTTTTAAATATTTTTTTTTACTTTCTGCAATTATTTATCTGTCAGGAGAAAATTACTTCATTTAGTAAGTGCGCCAAATATTAATTTTTTTTTAGACTTTTGAGATTTAACTGTTCCTATAGTAGGTTGTTGTTTAAGAATTGAGTAAATGTTGCACTATAATCCATGTTTAAGTGTCAATATATAAATTCAATTATTGAATACGATGATTAAAAAATAAGAAAATATTTCCTAATTATCTGGGTAATTAATTCCACTGTGGTATGGATGTTCGTAGCCGTTCGGAATCGGCTTTTAACTGTAGCTCCCGGTCTCAGTAGTCCTCGTGTTACAAAAAAGTAGACCGTAGTACTCCAAACCAAGCCAAACCAAACCATCTGTGTTTAAATGTGTAATTTAAAGTTAATATTAAAAATTTTAATTTTATATTTTGGTTTTAAAAACGTGAACTAAAAAATATCAAAATTGTGAAAACAATTTGGTGTTCGTATCGTTTTTAGAACCTTTTATGCATTTTTTATAATTAACTATTTGCAACCGGTTTTTGTAGACATGCAAAATTTTCAAAATAACTATTATGAATTTCTGTTAGTGAGCAGAAAGATGTGGAGTATTTGACATTTATGGTTGTAAATGTAGTGTAAGAAAATTATTTTTCCCCTAAAATATCAGGAGAGTTCTGCAAACATCATCAGGTGTACCATTGATTAGGACAGTGAGAGCATTATCCATCAAGATATAAAATGTTGAACATTAAGCGTCCAACTTCATTAAAATGTCCTCCACAAAAGTCATTCAACTCAGTGACGCTGTATGTGTGCTACGAGTAACCTTAGCATCGATAAAAATAATCCAATTCATTCTAGATAAGAAGACAAATGTATGGTTTTTATCATAACCTGTCTTTTGCAAAGTACTTGGTATATTTATTTGCTGTTGAATGAATATTTTTTAACATTTTTCAAAGTTTAAAGATACTACCGTAAAATGTCTATATTGTCAACAAACGTGTTACATCGGCAGGCAGATGTAGAATAGAGATTCAATTTCCTGAGCAAGCTATAGATTATAATAAATTTTTCAACACTCTCAATGTATTATCTCCAGTTTATACTTGTACTTAGCCTTAGATTTAAATACGTTGATTACAAATTATAAAACTGTTTGCAAAAAAAAGCAAGATTACTCCAAACATTTTCGTAGCACTTGAAGAGACAGTGCAAAATTACTAATACAGTAATTAATAATACTAATTACTAATAAGTAGTTCATTTTTACAGATTGAAAGCATTTGTTCGGAGAAAAAATCGTAATTACCTATGAAATCAAATGCATTTAAAGATTTTACACTAACTTCAGGGTTTACATCTGAATTTTATATTTCTCGTCTTTATTTTCAATTTACCTGTATTCTATGGGTGAGTTTTCAAAAATCTATTGATACATTCACTGCTTAAAATTATGAGATTATGTTAGCACAGTATTAAATCGGTATAATTGACTAGCAAATGTATAATTTAAACTTTTGTTTAAGTTTTTGTACCCATATTGCTTTCGAAGATATATTTTCTCACCTTCTAATTTAAATACTCCTTTTTTTGTCAACTTGTATCAAATTTAATCTTCTGTAAGAGTGAACATTGGGGAAAAAGTATTACTTTAATCAAATTGCTCGTCTTACTTCGAGGAGTAATTTTTGAAAATTTTACTCTTATAAGGATGTAGCAACGCATTAATTGTCGTAAACGCTGAAAATAATCATTAAGCTCATTCATAAATAAAACATTTTGGGAAAAAATATCAGACGAATCTGTCAAGATTTTGAAATAAGCATATGAAATGTATCATCATCAGACGATGAAAACGTTTTGAATTTAAGCAAATATCAATAAGTAATTATGGTGTTGTCAGGGCAATGTTACTATTCTTTATAGAAAAATGTCATTTAACATAATATAAATTTCACAAAGACATCTTTGAATTTGCTTTTTTTACATAAAATAATTTATCTATCAAGGACGTAAATATGTCATGCATTTAAGGGTAAAGGATAAACTTCTTGCTTTTATTTATCAATGGATTTAACAGAGATCTTATTTAAACTAATTTCTTAGCCACCTAGTTGTATTTTTGTAATTTTACAGAGATTTAATTTAACAGAAACACTTCAATCGGATTTCTTCATAGTGATGTAGAATCGGCTATTTTGTGCGGACAATAGAGTAGTTTGACTTCCTTATTAGGCAATAGAATTTTTACTTTCAGCGAGGTGGTTTAGACTCACGTCTAGATTTTCCTCATATTTCGCAAAAGATCAAGGAATTCATCTGGTAACTTGACAACTTGATTAAACAAAATTAAAAGTAATGTCTGTTTTGAACACGAGATCGTTTAGACTCGAGTTTGATTTTACCTCATACTTCGGAAAAAGATCAACGAATCGGATGATAACCAGATTAAACAAATTTAAAATAAACGTTTGTTTTCCCTGCTTGTTTAAAGTCGTTGCAAAAAGCAAATTCGTTGCAAAATAATAGTATTTTGAACTGTAAGTTTGGGGATCATTCTTTTTTTAAACTTTTTAAATATTAAATTTTTTAAATCCAAAAATGATTTTATAAGCATATCTAGATTTAAAATCTCTCTAGGGTATATTATTTTTATCGATTGTAGTATATTTTATTTAAGGAGAAAAACGCGGTAAGCAACAATATAACTGCATATCTGTTTATAGCCTCAATTAATTCTTTGTAATCAATGGTGGAATTATAAACAGATGTTTATTATAATGCCTTAGTGATTATAAATGCTAGGATAGTACTTTCAAATAATTTAGTACAGTCATTCTTATCGTCTTTCTTTTTTCATCTTTGACTTTTTCAAAAATGTTTCACCCGTAATTATATTAACGAATATTTCTTGCTCAAAATCTTAATATATTACTCTGTTTATGCCTGTACACACGGCGTTATCTATAATATTAAAAATAATACATGCTTAATTATTTTACATGTTTTTTTTTCAGTATATTTGTTCTGTTTCAGTTTTATGTCATATATAAAATTATTAAAATGATCCAAAATTGGTTTTCAATAAAATTATTTGCGCCTGATACTAAATACAGACAAGTGAAAAGAGCAAGTGGATTTCTCTAAATCTTTGAATCCATTAAGTGGTCTTGGTCTCATTAGCCCTCGTGTAGCAAAACGCTACCATAGTGCGCTCCAATCGAAACCAAATCAAACTAAACTATTTGGCATATAAGCAGGGCCTTAACTAGGTACTTTAGCGCCCGCGCAAAAAACTGGTCTGCGCCCCTACCAACAAATATAGTGGGAAAATATATAAACATTTTTATTTTTTCTATATCATATATTGAGAATGAACACAAAATATTTTGTTAATTCTTAAAATGTTCCTAATATATAATTTTAATTTTTTCTTCTATTTTTACCTTATTAATAATCTTAAAAATAGTTTTGAACATTTTAGGGATATTATTTTCCTGATAAACTGAATAGTTTACTTGAGGGGAATATTTTTTTATTTAAACGTTTAATTTTCATAAAAAAATTGGTAAACTTCTAAATTTAAATTTAGTTTTATTAACTTTAATAAACTCAAAATTTAAAACGTATACCTGGATATATTAAAGCATATTAGTGGTGTTTAGTAAATATTTTGTAAGAATCTATAACAAGTTTAGTCTCTAGAAACATTTTAAAAAATTAAGAAATTCATAAAAAAAATGAATTTTAAACAGATTGGATTTTAGAATTAGAGAACATTTTTTTTCCAACTTTTCCTTATTTCTATTCGGGGTGAATCATCCTCTTTCGGACTCCATTTTCCTCACGGCGCGGAGCCCCTAAGATTGATGTGCCTGTGGCAGATGCCACCTTTGCCACGCCCTAGTTATGGCCCTGCATATAAGAGTTTTTTTTTTTTTTTTAACATTACATTTAAATGATTGAGAACTGCAGTAGATGTTTTCCTACTCAAGGTCTAATAAGACCGGGACTTACTACTTAAAACTAAGTCTGTATGACCATAAGCACCCAAGGCATCATTGGCCGAACGATGGCCGAATGGTTAGGGTGCTGGCCTTCAGAACCGGAGTTCGTGGGTTCGAATTCCACTATGGCATGGATGTTCGTAGCCGTTCGGAATCGGCTTTAAGCAGTAGGTCCCGGTCTCATTAGCCCTCGTATTGCAAAAAGTAGACCGTAGCACTCCAAAACCCAACCAACCAAGGCATCATTGCAACACGAACCTTCACACTCCTTGTTCAAAAACGCAGCGTCTTAGTTATTTGACTATCATCTGGTTTTTTTACATTTGATTTAAAGTTCTGTATATATTATTTATAAGGCATACACATTAATATGACATATTTTTAATTCTATCTCTTCTTTTATAGGTTTACTCGACCAGAGGATTCTTGTGATATTTGGACATCAGCAACTGAGCATTGCCTTCTTCAAGGCTTCTAGTCTAGAGCGTCCCAAAGCAAATTTTGCTCTCAATGAGGCTTCCAAGTTTGAAATTCATGATTGATTATTGGAGATAAGAATTAAAAAAGGTATGTAAAATTCTCAAAGATCAAAATTTATCCCTTTTGAAAATGAAAATCCTATTAGCTTTTATATATGCATTAAACAAAACAAAATTTTAAGTTTAAGCAAATATGTAGGTATTCGACATTCAATAAAATAATACTGCTGGTATGTATAAATCAGGAATATTATTCTTCATTATTTTCTTCTAGCTAAATAGTAGTTAAGCCCTGTATCTTATTTCTATGGAGAATTAAAACTATTTTTGAGCTTAAGTTTGAATTCCAAATTTTAAAATGTTTTAGTTGGTGTAGTAACGAAAGATAAATACAAAAGTTTCATAGTGTAAGGCTGTTTGATGTATTATGTTATTTGATAATATAGTTTGATTCTGTTCAAATATAAAGTAGTTGCTACAGTTTATTTCTCTGATTAAAAATATAATTGGTTAATTTAATAAATTTTTTAAAACATGTTATATTTAACAGTAATCAGCTGGCAAGTCATCTTCTGAATTAGCTTCAAATTAATCTTTAACAACTCTAATAGTTCATCTTAAATGTCTGAGTTTTTATGTTTGCTTTATTAATTACTTATCCAATCTTTTAATTCTCAGTGAAAGCTCTTTAAAAGTATTTCTATTTTTGCTATAGTTCAATATGATTAATTTTTAAATAAATTCATCCCAAGAAAAATCTTTTAACTAATCTCTATTTCTATAACTGTTAGACATTAAGTCTAAAAAATTAACATTGGCTGCCAGTAAGAAATATAATTGAGTTATTGCTGAAAAAAGGTGCCCTTGTTACAGGGTTTGCGTTTAAATTTATAGTTATATTACAAACACTGCATTTCAAGTTAGATAAAGATTTTTTTAAACAAACAGAGGCAAAGAGATATAAATTTTGTTAAGTAGTATGAAAACCCCTTAGAGTTTTGGGCTCATATTTCTTTACCTTTTAATCTTAACCTAAAAATATATAACATGGTCAGTTTTAAGGCGAATGGAAAACAGTCTTTCTTGGTAATAATAAGTTTATTAAATCATCGTTTCATTTAAAAGCAAAACTTGCTCCATTTTCATTTGTTCGTGGCGGAGCTAAGCATGGAAAGGTGTTGACAGCTCCACGCGCTAACTAACTCATATTGGTTCGCTTAATCATCAAATACTTCAAATATCTTTCCGCTTCACCGGAATACTCCAGAAGGTTACGCAAGCGTGGGTCTTTTTTCATTTATTTTATTATTAAAAAATAGTTCATTTTTTTTTAATCGTTTATAACTCACGTAATTTCCAACTACTCCTATTTCAAACCTGACATATATATATTTTTAATTTTCAGTTTATGTGTATAAAATACTCTCTCTGTCTTCTAAAGTCACTTTTTTTAAAGTTAAGAAAAATAACCTCGTAACATTTTTGACTTCCACTGTGAATAAACTTTTAAAAAAATCGCACATGTAGTATGAAAACGTTTAGCTTTAAACAATGTTAAGATAAATATTGCTGAAATTGAAAGTTTATCCACAGATTATAAAATGCAGACATTTTTTGAGAGTATAAAATGTTGACGATTGTCGTGACACGATAAGAGTTTCTTAACTGTTTGTAAAAACTGCTAATAGAGTGTTTGGGGAAACTCAATACATCGACTTATCTGATATTTATAAACAAAAAATACTTTTCAGGCAACTTTGTGTAGTCTCATAGTCTCACAATGATAAATATTTGAACTACAAATTTCTATCTTACAAGCATGTAAGACTCCTATTTATTTAAAACTACTCACAGTATACATGTATTCAAAATATCCTTTATTTCCCAAGTTAGCGTGCTAATGCTGAAAACTCTTTTTTATAGTTTCTATAAATAAAAGCAGAATTGTTTTAATATACTCAAAGAAAGACTCAAACGTCAAAAAGAAAATTTATTTTAAAAGCATTTGTCTCTGGAATCTAATATTTTTATTATTTCAAATGCTGGGGCACTTGCTTCTTATAGTAGTCGTGAGTACAAAGCCACAGATAATTGTTGGTTTTTTTTATTATGGGAGCACCATATAGACGGTCAATATTACTTACTATAACAATACAAGCAGAAAAACCGTGGTAGCTCATTCGGTAAAGACAGCGATCTTGTAATTGCAGGTTGTGGATTCAGGGTTCGAGCCGGCCTAAGATATTCCGTGTTCGTTAATGGTGATTAGGTCAATTAAAATAGGTTTGTGGTCGGAATGTCCTCCAAATTCTCAAACGATACCTCTGGGAGTAGAAAGCCAAGCTTGGGAGTCTTTTGCTTGGAGACGAGACGAGAGGCACCCCTTTTTTCGCCTTAATTTATATGACCTTTGGATCATGTGCTTGACTTGTCCAAGGGGCATTGGCAACAACAACAACTCAAACAGAAAAATGGATCCTCCTAATTAAGAAGCAGGGACTAATCAGGAACCCCCCTCCCCAGACTTACCTGCAACTCCCAAAGGTTTCGTTTGGAAACTTGGGAGACATAAAGACCACGAACTTCTGAAGTGTCCCAACTATCATTAACGGACACATTGGATCTTTGGACGTCTCGAGCCTCGATCTCGCTATTATGCGATTATGAGATCGATGCCTTTTATGACCCAGCTACCATGGCTATGGAATCTAATTTTAACAAATTCAATTTCATATATATATATGTAATATATATATATATATATATATATATATATATATATATATATATATATATATATATATATATATTTGAATCGATTTTATATTCTCACTAGAATAAAATTTTTCACTATCATTTAAATATTTTACACTTTGTATTTCAACAATGTCGAAGTAAAAAATATTTCCCATAATGATAAAATCCATCATTGCAAACTTGTAAAAATGTTTAAAAATTAAAACCATAAAAATAAAAATATGTTGGCAAAAAGAGAGTGTATTTTTTACAAAGAATTAAAAAATCTACATTTATTATAAATACTGCAAATTACTTTGCTTAAAAATTATCTTTTCATAAAAATTTTGCAGCTCATTGTGGGATATCTACGTCTGGTATCTGTATCTTTACTTTAAAAATTCAAAGTATATTTCAGTAGTAATCTACTACCAACTGGTTAATGAAACTGATGCGAAATTTAGATTTAGCCACCGCTGGACACGGATTTTAAATGGGTATAGACAAGATGTTATCTACCACACATATTTTATTGCTTGGAGTTTCTATTTACAAATTTATTTACATTATAAACAAACGTCTTCCTTACTCCCTTTCCATTACTCTTCGAAAATTCCCAGACTCTAGAGAATTTGCTTGTGACAGACTGTGGTAGATGTATAAATTGTGTAATCGTTGAAGATCGAAAGGTGACGCCACATAATTTACGAGTAAATCCTATTCACTGCATTATTGGGTGCGAACTCTATAGTCAGCTGTTTTGTTGAGCTGTTTAAAATGAAACTGGACGTACAATTTAAAGTCTGTCTGGAGGATTACATACAACCCTGCTAGTAGAGGGATTCGAACCCAAAAACTCGGTACCAAAGGACTGCACACTATCCATTTTGTCATCGTTCGGCTCATTTCACTATTGCTTAATGGCAACAATCAACAACCATTTTTTAAAACTGTCTACGAAAATGACAATTTTATGGTTTGCTAATCTACAATTCAGTGACATAAAAGATTAAAAAGTTTCGCTATATTTCATAAAATATATGCTCGATTTCCATTAAATGTGCTAACTGCTAATTTAAGAAAAACGAAAATTAGTTGCTTTCGCTTTGCGAATTATTTCACCATTCAGCCTAGCCTTATTTATTTTTTATCATATTAATGTATTTATTATGCTCATTGATTTACTTAATTTGGCTTAAAATTGATTTCCCACTTCTATCAAAATTCACAGTTTCTCAGAATTCAAAAGCTTTAAAGGGATGGTAAATTTTACAAATCTTTTTTTTTTTAACTTTGATTTGGGAAACAATACATTAAAGTATAATTAAATATAACCCATTAAAATTCGTTTTAATCTATTAATTTTTATTTGTGAGATCAATATTTTTAACTGCTTGCGTTTTAGTTTTTTATAGATTACTACAAAACTTTTACTAAACACTACTTATAATACAATACCGTAATTTTGTACATCCATATTAAATTTAAAATTTATTTAGATTATTACAAAACATTTTTAATTTAGAAGTTTCTGAATTTTCTGAACCGACAGACAAAACATTTTCCATAAATTTATTAAACTATCAATCTACAAAATAGTACCCAAATATGTTCAAAGTATAATTTTAAGGAATAGTAAAACAAAATTAAAGTTAAATAAAAATTAAAGCTTAAGAAACATTTTACTTACTAACAAAAATGGTTTTTAATTGAATTTATAAAAATGAACTGGTTTATAATGTAATGATTTAGTTATACTTCAACTTATCGGTATACTAACTATCGCAACTCTAGCAATTTGATAAATGCTTTGGGCGTTCGCGTCTAATTAAAAAGATATAATAATATCTATCTTAAATTACCGATGGTTTTAATTTTTTTTGTCCTATTAACATTTTTTTAAAATCCTGATAAATAATACCTTTAAGGGTACACATAACCCTTAAGCTTTGTAGCAATATCCCATAAATTCGGGGAGACCTAGATAACAAGATTAATAAATTAATGCTTTTTTTTTAACAATTATGACATATCTTTGTTTTCAAAACTAATTACTAATAGAAATTAAAATTATCAGGAATTATTTAATTTTCTGTAAAATACTAAATTTTTAAAAATCAAATATATACATACATACATACATGCATATACACACACAGGGCTGAGACTAGTAGATGTGCAGAGCGTACAAGCACGCAAACTTCCAATTTTCTAGGACAGGCCGATAGGATAAATAACATTAAAATATCCTAACTGAATCTTTATTTTTTTAGGAAAAAAGGATTTTATTGAAAATATTTAGTGATAAAAATTTTCTTTTACTTTCTGGTTTTTCGAATCTTGGAATAATTGTTGTCATAATCCTGGGTTAGTTTTTACAGAATACTTTTTCAAATATATTGTTATTTAAAGAAAAAATAATTTACAAGACATTAAGTCGTTTTTTAAAGGAAGTCTTACTTAAAGGGTGTCAGAACCCTTAAATCCTCAAAATTTTCGATTTTTTAAGAAAAATATATGCTATAGATTGAAATGATCTACGCATCTAAAATGAAGGCATTAAAAAATTACACTTAGTTTAAAAGTTAGGATTAAAAGTATAAAAGTTACTCTAGTGATTTCTGTGCTTGGCAGTGGAATTAACAGTTCTTTATTAATTACTTTAAGTTAATTTTTTTCAAGCATATTTTTAATGGTACGCTCAAGGTTTTCCTTGTAATTGAACAAAATTATTGCTGTGTGAGTAATTTTTTTTGTTTTAGAGAGGAGAGTACGTGTCAAAATCCCCCCCCCCAAAAAAAAAGAAAATGGTGTAAAATTATAAATATGTTTTTAAAATATAAAATATGCTTAAACACATGTTTTTTAGTTTGATTAAAATTTAGAAGTATATTCTTCCTTAAAAACTTAAAATTTAGCATTTATGTGCAAAATATTTCTTGAAAAATGCGTGCAAATAAGAACAGATTTAACGAACTAAAAAATCGACTTATAAATATATTTTTTTTATATTTTTATAACTATTTAAGGTTAGTTTATCAAAGCGATATATAGCAGATTCCTACAAAAAAAATTCAAACATTTTAGTGGAGATTAAAAAAATACATGGAAAGTCAAAAAATGGTAACAAAACCACGGGATCCTTATGTTTAACAGTCCTGTGACCTTTTAAAAGATTTCAAAATGACAACTAAAAAAATACAGATTTTCCTTAAGGGATGAAATGTAAGTTGCAATGTGTAATTTTGATGCCGCATTGTACTGTCCCTTTTTCTTTAGACAGTATTATTACCAATTAAAAAGATATTAAGCAAAAATCTAGAATAATCAGATATTATTGATACTGCTAAATAAGAGAGCAAAAATATTTGAATAAAAAGTGAGTTCATAAAGGCATTTTGATATATTTTTCTTTAGAATATTCATAGTAATAAATTTTGAATAACTATATGATGCATACAATTTAATTTTTTAATTCCTAATCAATTACATGGACCGTGATTAAAACTTAATAGTAAGTTTATCAGCATTGTTCTAAGTGAGGAATCTACAGGTAATCCATGTTAGTAGG
Source organism: Pardosa pseudoannulata (assembly GCA_032207245.1). NCBI lineage: Eukaryota > Metazoa > Arthropoda > Arachnida > Araneae > Lycosidae > Pardosa > Pardosa pseudoannulata. The sequence goes on along the minus strand of CM063503.1, from coordinate 12,054,993 downwards.
GGGGCAGCCAAATACCATCTTGCAGGTAGGCGGTTAATTGCCCAGAATATGTCGCTGGGGATTGTATGCGTGTGTGTGAGAGAGAGTAAAATTTGATATCACTCCACAAAATCAATTTGAATAAAAGTCATAAAATTGGTAATAGAAATTTAGAATTAATTAGCATATAAGCTAGTCCTCATCGAAAGATTCCTTCCCTTAGAGCCTATTTTTATAAGGTTTAAAGGGTATATGACTCTTTAAATTCAAATGTCTGTAGGAAAATGTTTTTTGATTGTTACTCATTTTATAAATTTATTACCTAAGTCACTAATTTTCGAATCTCTCATTCATTCATTACTAAAAGGGACTGATTATTTTTACCACTAGTAGAGAGCTATGAAAGCTTCTAGGGACAAAGAAATAGAAAAGTAATACGTTCGAGAGCATCTCCGTCCGAGCTATACAACCCTTTGGTCAGCTCAGTTTTGCGCACGTTAGAGTTCAGTTGTCCAAGCTGGTAGATTTGCATGATGGCTGGTGACTCACCATGGAGTTACAAAGTCTGGACACCACATCTTCATTCCAGAAGTATTTATTTCTATAATAATGTGAACATATCTATTTTATGTTTAGATATCCAAAGCTGCATATTATAAGTCTATTTACCGTGATAAGGAGAGAAATCAATTTCTTAATCGATAAATACTAATGAACTTTTTCTTTCTAGAGAGTTATTTGTTCTTAATAATTTATTTATTTATTCGGATACTGAAATAAAGACCCTATCTTAATTACATACTAAATTATTTCTGTTGCCACTTCAATATTGCCAAAACCTGAAAACAATTGAAACGAAATTTTTAAGAAATTCTTAATAGAAGCATGCAACTTTTTAGTACATCAACAAATACCAAGAAAGTAAAACTAGTTTTATACGCTGTTAATAAATTATCGTATTTACGATTACGACTGTAAATAATTCCTAGATACACACTTTATTAATTTGAGAATCTCTCACTCAAAGCCGTAGCTAGAGGGGGGAGGGTTGACGGGATTCCACCCCTGTAAATTCTGAGGTTTATTGCATTGCATTTTAATATTGAAATAAAAATACATTTTCAAATATAATTTTTTAAATTTTCATTTATAATCAAGACTTAATTTTTAAATTAAAAATTATTTTTTCCTCTATATTTTTCTCATTTCAATATTTTTTCTCCAAGGTGTTTTATATATTTATTGAAACATATTACTCCTGATTGTGCATGGACTTTTAGATGTATAATAAATTTTATATATAGCTTATTTATGATATTATTAATATTAAAATTTAGTAAAAAAAATTATTTTTTTTAATTTAAAAATACTGAAATTTTGGAAAGAGAAACTCTGTCCTGCTTGAAGCATCCCCCCTTCACCTCCTCGGAAGCTAAATCCCGGTTCTTACTACTCCTACTCCTTATAAGATCATATTTAAATAATTTCTCAACGTTAATAAATTATTAATGAATTCGAAAAAAGCTATCAGTTTATTTTTTACCGAGAGTTGGTGTTTTACGTTTTCGACCATTATCTGACAGGTTTTACCACTTTAAGTTTTCCAAGAAAAAGAAAATTGCATATATTACGAGAAACGACTAAAATCGTTAAAATCTTGCATGATTAAAATTTTTGAAATCCCTTTATTTACTTCATCTATAGAAAAGAAACTTTGCTTTGTAATTGCACTTCAACGCTCATATTGTAAAATTTCTTACAATTTTTATTTCTCCCTCTCTTACACGTTTATTTTTTTTAATTGTCTGTGCTGGACTTTAGCTGGTAGGTTCCCAAACATCAATTTGAGTCACGCCTTTACAAATTACTTTCCGGTTTAATTGTAAAGATAAGAGATTAGAACTCAGGTAAATATTTTTATGAAAAGTTTCATAACACATTTCACCGTGTAACATCATAAGTAAAAACATTGGTTCTGAAACGAATTCAAAACAAAATAAAATTAAATTGAAATTTTAAGAAATTAATTCTTGAAGTTGAATTGTACATTTCTATTCAAAGAGCGACATAAATTTGGAGAGAGAAACATAATTCTTCACATTTACGTCATAAGTTCTTATGCGTTTTTTGTTTCTTATAGGTATTTCACCGTCTATTTTCTTTCGTCGTTTTAAATATCCCAAATGTATTTTTCTCAGACATGCTGGTGAATAACAATAATCGCGTGCAAATTCCATAAAAACTTGTCTTACCTCTTTCAACAAATCTTATCTATTGCTCTGCCGAAGTATAAATTTTTTGCCACTTCTACTTTCACAAGAAAGCTAATAGTTGCTTGGAATACGAATGGCGCGGAATTACGAATCAAGAGACTTCCCAACTAGAATATATTTTGATAGTAATCTACTGAATGGGGTGAAAAATTTGTCTGAGAAATTTTTCAGACAGTTTGAAATGAAAAAGAACTTCTAGTTCTGAAATTTCAGCTAAACTAAAAAAAATTATTCATTAAATAATTTCAACATGAAATCGAAGGTTGAATTCATTACATATCATTTCATACACAACGAAACTTCCAAAATTTTTCGTTGATTTTTTTCCCTGTGATTTTGGCCCATTCGGTTTCCATAGCATAGTTCTAAACTGTAGAATCAGCTGTTCTGTTATGGATACACAGTATATACGAAGCTCATATAAAAGAAAAATATAAAACTGAAAATTCCCTCGAATAGTTAGGGATTTAGGAGATAAAAGAAAGATTTGGAGATTTTTATATTAATACATTTTTTCTGAATAAAATAAAAATTCTGTTGAATTAAAATTACACGTAGCATAATGACAAAATTACACGTAGCATAATGACACTAAAACCAATATTTAGTTTCATCATGCAACATGATAGAAAAAGATCATTATTCAATAAATTATTTCAACATAAAATGGAATGTTGAATTCATTGCATTTTATTTCATATACAACACGGTTTGCTTCTTCGTACATTACGGTACATATGAAACACATATACAAGAAAAATATAACAGACAGAAAGTCCACTTGAATAGTAAGAGTTTTTGAGACATAATTTTTTGATAAAAATGTCTTAAGACATTTCTCAGATTAAAATAGCGTTGCTTTCCCCCCCCCCCCCCCGCTTACATGCTACATAATGAATCTAAAACCAATATTTTTGCAGTCTATTATTTTAAATGGTTAAATTACAATAAGAATTCCTATTAAAGATAAAACGTTTATACTATTCTTTTTTATGTAATAACCTTATTAATGACTTTTTAAATGTTATTGAAATATAACATATATTTCTTTAAAAGATCTAAAAAGCATTTTTCAGATATTTTATCATAATGTTCAAATTTTTCATTGTTAGGAAGTGGGTTGATATCAATTTTTTTCCTTTAAAAAGTCAACAAGTATTTCACTGTTTGGGATGGCATAAGATACCCAAAGCATAAAAATGCATAACCGACAAAACTATTTTTTTACTAATAAGTATTACTGTAATACTATTACATATAAACTTCTGTTTTAAGTATGCTTGAAGACCCAATTAAGACATTATAAAACAGCTTAGAGTACTTTAGTATAAGATGCAAAAACTACGTAAGAAAGCCACCAATAGTACGGAAAAGTACGCAGACTCGCTGTTTCAAGCAAGCAGCATTTTCAATTCGCGAGTTGCTTGTAAAAGCAGAGTTTAAAAGCAAAACGGTGGTCTACGTACTATCTCTTATTAATTATGCCTTATTTACGTCGGCTTTGTATTTTCTGCTATATTCCTGAGCAAAAGTTTTACCTTCTCGTAAACTGAGTAGAGCAATGTGTGTGCTAATTTTTGGATGGCTAAAAGTGCTCAGAAGTCATTTCTAAAACTTAAAAGTAAGATAATTCACGATAAATATAGAGAATATTATCATACGTTTATTTGAAATTGAAGAGTCACCCAAATGTTTAAAATTTATTTCTTTTTTCTTCTTAGGTCACATTTGTTGAAAGAATGTCAACAACAAATCAGTGGTGTGTCCCCGACGAAATGCATGATGTACTATCAGTCGATTTTGATAGGAGCTTATTAGGTTTGGAAGTGGATTTGAGCAACTCTTCTAATAATATGAGGTAAGAGCTTTAATCACCATAACTTCCATTAAAGAAAAATTTTACCTTTCCGTGATGTTTCCTGTGTAAAATATAGTTGTATGTTCTCTCTGTGTAACATTGACCGAGTGTTCCAAACTCCAGTGCTGAATTTTTAAACTCCAGTTTAAACAAGGTCGCTTATGCGCAGGAAAATGGAAACTCAGTCTCCTCACACAGATAAACATTACTGAGTTTCTTTAAACACTTTGTCCTCGTACTCCTGGGGTAGATGTGAGCACTGAACACAGAGCTCAGGCCCACAATTCTTTTCCGTGAAATTTCAAAATAGTTGATATGACCATTTTTCTATTTTATTTATCTATTCCCCTGTAACACTTTTATGCTCCCAAAATATGTTTTCTAACATTACAATTTATAATTTTTACACACGGAACAATTTTGTTTTTAATATATGCAAGTTATGATTAAAAATCATTTTAATCCCGATACTATACATGATGAACATTTCCGATCAAAGAGTTATTTTTCGAGGAAAATGTATCATATAACCTTGTTCCACTATAGATATAAAAATTTGTTTCATAATTGTTCTAATTATTTTTCCACAAATATTCTTAAAGCTTAAACCTATGTTCAATGTTTTATTTTTATTAATCAAGAACCCCTCCACAGTGTTGTCTTTCAAAACCGAACTCTGGGGATTCAAATTTGATGGCATAGAACTTTGTAGCCTTTCGGAATCAGCTTTAACCTATAGGTCCAGGTCTCATTATCCATACTTTAAAAAATTAAGTAAATCGTACTGCTGAAAACCAAGAGCTCGTGAGACTGAGTACTAATACGTATAGATGCTTCTTACCTGCTGTAAATCGAGCCAATTAAGAATCTTATGCGAACAATAGAATCAAACCTCAAATTATGGACCAGAACCCCAACGTTCGTGCTATTATATTTTACACCTTTGTATTGGAACAACATCGAATTAAAACTTTTTTTAATATCACTTGGGCACTTGCCTGTTAAGCATTCGCCCATACAAAGCCGCGGATTTTGTTGACTATTTTGTTATAGAAGCACCATATAGGCTGCCAATACTATATAGTCCGTAAGACAGCACAAACAAGAAATGTGGCTCCTCGTAATTTAGAAGCAATGACCAAACCGAAGGCATCCTGCTTGAGCTGCAACTTCCAGAGGATCAGTTTGTGAACTTGGATGACATTGCGACCACGAACTTATTTTACCTGCCCCAACTTCTAATTTACATTTCAAAAGTTATTTTATTTGTAATTGATTTCACTTGGTGTACATGCAGTGTAAATCTGAAAAGGTGTGCAAAACTTTACCGAGAAATAGAACAGAGCTATAGGAACAATATTCCGCGAAGAATGTATAGGTGAAGCGCAAACGGCGAGCCTCCATGTAACGTTGTGAATGGCCACCATGATCGCCAAATCCCTCGTGTTTGGACTTTTTCCTGTGGGGCCATGTGAAAAGCCTAATCTACGAGTGCTTCTAGGAAACCAATATGGTTCTAGTTACCTAGATCTCCGTTGTTGCTAACGGTATTCGGGAAATGCCTGATGTCTTTACAAATGTGAAGCCTGCATTAAAACCCGCGGGAACTTTTTTGAGCAATTGCTTTGAGCATATACATCAATTACATAACTGTTACTAAGATGTTTTCTGAAATTATTTTTCTCAATCTTGTTTAATTCTTTAAATGCTGCAATGGAAAAGAGCTTGTTAACTTCTCACCACTTGCTTTGAGACCATGCATTTTTTTTTTTTACAAATTTAAGAACAAATTTATTATATTACAAATTTATTTTGAAATTTGCAAACTTCAAAAATTACTTTGCGGGTAAGTATTTTCACTTGGTATATATATAAATTTAAAATAAGTATTGTTTAATATAACGAATTTATGCAATTTCTACAAAGTTAGACCCATATTAATGACACCTAGATAAAATTTTATTTTAATAGATCAGAATTTTATTTTAGATTGAATCAAATATAGGATGCTGTAATGAAGAAGTTTAAAGATCATTGTAAAAATGACATTCATTTTTGTTTATGTTGAAAATTTGGAACAAAGGGTTAAAATGAGTTTGTTGCAGCTTCCTTTTCAGGTGAATCATTATAAAGTACCTTACGGATTTCATAAAAGTCAAAACCGCTACTTCTGAATAATTATTTTGAACTTGAAAAAAATCTTGTAGGGTTATGTCTATATACGGACTACAATAATAGATTGTGAAAGCAATATCTTACAAGTATTTTAGATTTTCTTTGATATAAAAGGCATTCATTCAGATATTTTTGCAATAACAAACATTATCTCTTTTCTTTATATTTGTGAATAATATTTACAAATATTTAAAGTATTTGCAGTTTAAAGTTCTACTGCATTATCATCCAAAGTAAAAACAAATATGACAATGTGACATTTTATCATTTAGTGTTATTAAATTATCAGTAAACCATCTTTGAAGTTAAGATATCGAAATTTTTAAAATTTCGATATCTTAACTTCTTATAAGACATGCGCTGATTTTGTATTGAAAAAATGGAAAAATAACGTTTTAAATGTAAATATAATACTGATCAATATCGACATTTCTTAATATCGTAAGCAACTTATTTTTTCGTCGCAAGCGATATTACTATATTTGTTTTAAAAATGATATTCCTAGACAGTCATAGAACTGGTTTAACACTGCAGTTCGATACTGGTATCCATGAATTCAAAGTCCATCGTTGGAATGGATATTTGTAGCCATTTTGAAACTCTGTTAAATATAATGAAATTATACTTAGTAATTCCCCACTTAATTAGTCCGTGCAACACAATTTTATAGCATACTGTTTTCCCATAATTTAGCCCAAACTGTTATTTATTCAGTAAATATTATTACAGATGTCTAAATCTTAATTTTTTTATCCCTTGCAGAAAAATTAACTCCTAAATTCCACATGCTACCTTGAAAATAAAACTCCTAGATTATTTACGAATAATTTTACTATGTCATGATGTTTTCCTCTTGTTGAGTTATCGCAAATATAATAAATATGCAGCAAAACCTGGTTAATTCGAATTTTAAAAGTAATGAAAAACATTTCGAATTATTAAAAATTTTAACTGTACATTTTCATTGAGAATACGTAAGACTACTTACTTTCTCTAATAGGTCCACATAAAAGAAGTAAAAATGAAGAAATAAATTCAAAGTGAAACAACCCACATTATTTTTATCTAAAATATTTGGGGAATGCTGTGTGTAGGGCCCGAGTTTGTCTTAATTGGGACCTGCTAACATAATTTTACAATATTCGATGTTATAAATAAAGTTAATTTGGAATGTTGATTATTAATTCCCTAAATTGCTTTGAAATTGTGATATGTAACCATGGTAACAAAATGTTAATAGATTCAGGAGAATATAAACCTTGTAAAAATTCTGTGGATTTTTTCACAGTACATTGATCAATTGTAACTCCAAACCTTTTAAAGTAAGAGTTTTAATGCGTTTGTTAGAGACAAGGCTTATAATTTCCCTTGTGTTGTGTGCCAGTTTTTTAAACTGTTAATATAGTATACTGTATAATTTGAAGGGGATAAACTCTCACACTACTAGCTTGTTTCTCTTATATATAATAGTTCGAATTTGGTGCAGTTTTATTATTAGAAAAGTTGGGTGGCTTATTTTTTCACTGGAAATACCAAAAATAAATTTAAATTGGGGTCAATAGTTCATTTTCGCCTTTATTTATCATCCTCAGCGATAATGAAGACAGTAGTTGTATTCTGATTGCAATCAGGGAAAGGCTTCTGCGGAAGTATGAAATCTATACTATTTGTTCTAGTTCTTAACTTGCATCTCAATGTTAGTGAAGCCAATGCTGATAAAAAATGTTGCTAACAAAAATGATGTTAATGCTAATGCAGTGTCTTTAGATCTCTTCTTCTAAATTCTATTTTTTTCTTTTAGTGAAAGGGAATTAGTATTCTTACCAAAATGGAAATTTATTATGCAGTTAAAATTTTGATTATACAAATAAATAATATTTTTTTGTTTAAGTAGTTCCCTAAAATTTTTAACTCTCTAAACTAATTTTCTAAACTTGAATCTACTTTTCCTTTATTGCAACGAATAAAAAAAAAGTCATTTGAGGTTCAATAAGTTTTATTGTAATGTTTCAACATTTATACTTATATGAAAGTATCTGTTAACGAATATAAAGACATTGCCAGAATCTTAACCCTTTAGCGGACGTGGTTTCGCAGTGAGACCATATTAAAGTATCTTAATTTTTTCTTTAATTTTTGGAGACATATGAATGATTTCTTTTATTTCTTTTTGTTTTTTACAATTTAAACCTTAACATATGATAGCACTATATTTAATTTATTTTTTTCTTTCGAAATATATGTAATTAAACTTGCCTTACCTGGAAAGTCAGTAATTTGATTTGTCTCACTTAAGTCATAAGTGAGAAAAATAAAAGTATCTACCAAACAACACTTATAAATTGTTAAGTTATTTATTTATTATACTATTTTTGAGCTATTTATTTATTATACTATGCGTTTATCTTTTTAATTTTTATACTGTTTGTTAAACTATTTATTTATTATACTATTAGTTAAGCTATTTATTTATTGTACTATTTGTTAAACTATTTATTTATTATACTATTAGTTAAGCTATTTATTTATTGTACTATTTGTTAAGCTATTTATTTATTGTACTATTTGTTAAGCTTTTTATTTATTGTACTATTTTAAGGATACTTATTTATTGTTCTTCCGATATAATTAAAATTTTAAAAAGTATTATATTCACACTGCAAAGGATGTGTTTGCCAGTTTAAACTACCTCTCAAACTCTCCTATACCTATAAAGTATAAACCTATCAGGTATAGGAGGGTATAGCAGGGTAAGGTATAGGAGGTCCAATAAGGTATACCCCTCTAAGGAATGTTTAGAAAAATGTTCATATATTTCACATTCATGATGTTCATAGATAACATTTATAAACTAATTTCATTAAATTCCAAAGAATTTGTGTTTGTGACCCTCAAAGGGTTAAAACGTTTTAAGTATTGGTAACAGTTATCAGTATAATATAAGAAATTGTAAAGTTAATCTCCAATCGTTCTTCATGCTTAGGTTTTAACTAAAACCCCGTTCGTGATATTATATTTAAAGGAAGGTTGCTCAAATCCTACCACTACCAGTACTTTAAGTGAAATTTCAAAAACAGCACCTTTAGTTGATAGTGTTGTTGAAATGTGTTATTGAATCACTCACAATGTTGTTAATTGGTCATTAACAAAAGAGTCCATCTTCTATACACTCCGCTAAACAACACATTTTTTCTGCTTTGTCTGTAATTTTCTATGCCTATTATTAGCTTTTATAATAAGTAGATGATTTATTAGTGTATACTTATTTTTTTTAAACTATTTTTGACGCAATTAAGATGATACTTCGTTAAAACAACGTTTTGATGTTCTACTCCAATAGCAAAGATTTAAATTATGGATCCAATTATATATTTATGATGTTGCTTTTGAGGAAATTTTCAAATACGCGTTCCATTTTATATTTTATTTCTGCTATTTTCATCAAAAGCATATATTATTTTACCACTTTGCAATAAACATAAATGTTTTTTACTAAAGTTTTGAGGATAAAAATTTGTTTTTTTTTCTTTGTAATTCATAAATTCTTGATTTTCCTTTAGGAGTTCCATCATAGTAACCTAACCGTATATATATATATATATATATATATATATATATATATATAATATACATATATATATATGTATGTATATGTATATATATATATATATATAATCCTACTCACTATATATATAAATATATATAGATATATATGCATACATATACGTATATAACTTATAAAACTAAACATGAAATTGCAGCTAATTTTTAAATATTAAAATATAGCTGTAAATTTAAGTTTCAGTCTATTTTATCTGTCCTTATCTCCTTATAGTTTGGTATTGTCTCGCATAGTTAATTTTAATTGTCTAACATTGAGCACGCTTCTGAAATAAACACTTATGATTAATATAAACAATTTTATTTTTTTCATAAATATAGCTAGGAATATTAGACATGTACCTTTTGTAGACCTAATTGTAAAAATTTTATATTATTCCTACTTGACTCTAAATCAGAATAAAATCTTTAAACTCTTCAATAGTAATCTCAAATATTTTAATGACACCGTATTTGTTCCGATGGTATTACGATAAAAAGTTCTAAGGCTATGCTAGTTGCAATTTCTGTTGAAAACGGAAAAGAAATGTGAACTTGAATCTAGGAACCAGATTACTATTTTTATTCTGACAAACGACCTTCAAGTAACCCTTATCTAAATCTGCTAGCTCATCATAAACAGTGAAGTGGTAGAAGCAACGGCATGTCAGAAGCTTTTGTAGAACAGACTCTGAATATTAAGATTTATAAAAGATTCATTTTAATGTGTTTGCTTTCTATTGTGCAAAGTTTTTTAGCAGCATTTTCTCTTCATAAAACCACGTAGACATGTACTTTGGACTCATCTTAAAGTAGATATGACAAATGCAAAACACATTACAATTTTGATTGGTTTGGTTTTGATCGCTACGACCTACCTTTTTGCTAATGAAATTGAACCTTACGAACAGCTACCATCACATATGAAAGCAGTAGGATTCGAATCCTCTAACTTTAAGATCGAAAGGTAGAGCTTTACCGACTTAGCCATTTTCGAACATCAATTCCGTATTTATTAGACGCATGTGCAAATGTAGTAAATATGCATAACACTAAATTCTACAACCAGTTTGATCTCCTTATTCTAGTGCTACATCAAAAGGGATTCAAAAAGGCCAACATAAGAAGGATCATTTATGAAAATAACTTTCTAAGATGGCAAATTTACTCTAATATGTTTATAAAATACACATTTTTTACACAGTTGGTTATTTAGAAATTTGGTAAGTTTTAAGTTCTTTGTTCGTATAGTAAAGATATTAGAGCATAACTATTGAATTAATAAAAAGGAAGAGCAATAAAAAATAAAACTTTTGTTCTTCATAATATTATTTCAGGGTCACTCAGAGTCGCCTTAAATAGTTTAAAATAAAATTCATGCAATATTTTATGCAGTATATACATATCGCATTTACGATTATATATTGTGCATTTTGAAACTATAATTTCATATAAACTGTTTTGCAAGAAAACCCCTTTATATTTCTGGGATTCAGAGAATTTATATGTCGGCAAATTATTGGTATTGTAAAGCAGTAGCGATTAGGTTGCTCGTTTGCAAAGAGATTGGCAAACTACAGTTCGCAACTCCAGCCCAGAGGAAGGACCTATCTGGCCCACTGTAAATTTAAAAAATATATCATTTATATAAAATATAGAAAAATCAGGAAAAGTATGATCTACAATTCAAGTATAGTACTAATAAGTTTCCACACTGGTTGAATGATATTCATAATGATTATTTTATTTCATATTGGAAAACATAGAAGTATGGGGAACCTTTTTTCGTTAACTATATAAGAATCCAATGAATTAGAGTTCGCATTTGAGACCATGTTCATTTTAAATTCCGGCCATTACTAATCTACGATTTTACAATTCAAATTTAGCACTAATAAGTTTTCATTCTGTTTTATGCAAAGTTATTATTTCATTTCAAATTGGAAAAAATAGAAGTGTGTGGAGATTTTTATCGTTAACTATAATATAAATATAGGTGAATTAGTACGATTCGCACTTAAAAGAAAATTCATTATAAAAGATCCACCCATTGCCTTTTTCTTCATCACAGGTTCTAATATTACTTATTTGATATGGAAATGTGAAAGACAGAGATAATGTCATCGTCATTTTTTCGTTAACTAGAAGAATCCATTGCAGATGGATTAGTAGAGCTCGCACTTGAGAGTCGGCCACTGCCTTCCTCTCCCTCACAGCTTCCAGTATCATTTATTTCACATGGAAAGATGGTGGACAGAGATGGTGTTATTGTGAATCATGGGGAAATTAATAAAACATAAGGTGATATTAGTGCTTGATTTGGTTATTGAAGTAAAATATATCAACCCAAAATTGCTTACTAAAATGTAAATTTGATTCAGAATGTCCTCTTGAAGATGAATGGGCACCTGGACATATTTTTTTACAATTATTAAAATATCAGAACGAATTTATTGGTTATTTAAATTTTTCTTTTGTTTTTTGTCCCGCTCCAGAAACAAAACTGCCTATTTCTGCTCTAACATGTCTGACCTTTTCTGTGTAACTTTCTGCCAAAAATTCTTTTTAATTTCTTTTATGTTTATATTAAGATAATGTTGAGCGAGTCTCTCAAGTTCAAAGAAAGCTTGACAGTTTCAGTAATTTGTCATTTAATAATTTTTTTAGATAATCTTCCAAACTGTTCAAAATAGTTTTGCTATACAATAATTCTTTATTTTCAGTGCATCTGTGTTTGCAGTTCCAGAAATTTCATCAAGAAAAGATGATGCCAGAAATGGGTAAATAATTAATTATATTTTGTATAAAATATTTTAAATAAGTAATAAAATTAAAAACTGGTATCTGAGAGAATGCCTTTTCGTACATATTTAGCTTCTAATTTTTGTGAGTAGGTAAATTCGTTTCGAGAAAAGAAATCAAAGGACAATGTACGCAGATGCAATGAATAGAAATGTGTACTGAGCTTTCACAAACTGCTGCTTTTGTGCCATAAAGGAAGAAATTCAGTAATTGATACAAAAGTAAATCAACAAAGGTTTCTGGTCCATTTGATAAATTCATTTGTCATGTGAAAAATTTTCATGTGTTATCTTCAGTATTTTTGTATATATTATAGTGCTTAAAATTTTTTTATCATAATAATTTGAAACAAAGGACATGTTATAAAAATATAAAAAGTATAAATCCATACATATTTCTAAAATTTGATTATGTAATTTGCTTTCCTTATGTTTTCTATTAACAAAGGATAAAAAAATTTCACTACATACAAGATATAATAAATATAATAATTAAATATTATCTGAAAATATGGTCAGTGGATTCCTGGGGTAACTATGTTCACTTGAAATGAAATATTTGCTGATTACGATAGAAAAAGGGTTTTAAAATGTAAGTTTTTTTTTTTCAGAAAAAAGTTGCGTGAACATTCTGCAGGAATTTCCTAAGATTTAAGTTCAACTTATTGGTATCCTATAACTCATAAAAGAATTATAAATATGAGGATACTAAAAAATTTTTTTGTATGTACTATAGTGTTGCTTACGTTCATCAAAGGACAAACGCAAATGATTCGTAGGCTAGTATTAATGTAATTGAAAAACATTTTTAAATACCTTTAAATCTATTTTTATTTGACATACTGTAGTTATGCATGAAAAGACAAATTTCTTGATTGGGAAAAGAGTGAGCCTGATCCCATTGTACAGTTTCCCAACTACATAGAAAATTTAATTCTTTACCCTTTATTTCTTCTGTGCGAAATGAATACACATAAAACAAAAAAAAAGCAATGTGTTTAACTTCAACCATTTTAATATCAGTTAAATTTGCACAAAGGGAAAATCACAACTGCAGAAAAATTATAACAGCACTAGAAAGTTATTAAATGAGTAATTAAATTACAATCTTTATTATTGCAAAAACCTTGTTCCACCTTATTGGCGAATATTATGCTTTTAGAGGAATAAATATTTTTATAAAAATTTCTCGCTATTTTACTTAATTTCTTACTAATAAAAATTTTCATAAAGAAATTATTAATTTTATAAATAAGATAGTTTTTAAATATTTCTAGCTTATGTTTACTATTAAAAAATTTTTAGTCATTATTTTCACCCATTTCATCCTTTTTCTTATTGTTAATATCGTTAAATTTCTCCAAGAAATGTATTCACGAAGTTGTAATTGCTTGATAATAACTATATCATTCATTCTAAATGAATATTGAATTTTTATATCAGATTATTTCTCTGGATTAATCTATTTTTATCTATCTACATTTTTGTATTCAAATTTTTAGACAGTTTTGCTCTTTTAGAGACGGCATTTTTAACGAAAATTCTACTTAGGATAACATAAGTCTCTAAAAGCTACAGGCATTAAATCTTATTGATATGTATGCATTTTTTTAAAACTTGGATATCAATCTGAAACTACGTCAAAACATGTTGCAGGAAAATAATTATATTTATACATCGTATAGGAGATTTGCTACACAGCACAGGGAATCTAATTTGACTTCACAAAAAACAAATTTATAGTTTTTATTAGCAGGAAAATTTTTCTCTACTTCTTTGCTTTAGCTAAATACCAGAAATGTATTTTTCTATTGTGAGAAAACAACTTTTTCAAGTACAATACTTATCACCGACATAGCTTATTCCCTATCATTAAAATCAAATTTATCCTTTATAACTATTTATAATTTTATTCTAAATATGTTGGCTTGGGATTCATTAAAAACAGTGTGTGTTCTATGTAGTCCGTAATTTGTATTTTGTTCTTGTCTTTGAGATTTCTTATAAATTTAACAATATAATTCAAGAATAAGGTTATAGAATTCATAAATTTTTATTGTAATATGTAATCTGATAACGCTTCACCTAAAAATGCGTAAATAAATTTCGATTCCCAGTGAGAAAAAGCAAATTTCCCGTAAGAGCTATAAATATAATTGTTATTACTGTTTTACAAGACTTTTTGACAGTTTCAGATTAATATATTTGATAGCTGCTGCCATAATTATACTGTTGACAATTTTGCTGGAAGGGTCTGTTAACAGCAGTAACTCATAGGATTGAAAAATAGATCACTTTACAAGAGTAATGATATCAAACTAGAAAAGTTATTACTATTAACCTGGATTGACTTTTTAGTATCAGATAGTTATATTACTTTCTACTTTCAAAGATTATACACTGGAATAAATATTTTTTGTTGTAAAAGATGCATAATGAACATAATTTGTCTGAAAATATGAGCCTTAAAATAACTTGTCATGTATGGATTTAAGTTGGTACCAATTTGAGGGGTATGAACATAAATAAATGCTGAAGGCCTCCTAAAATTATATTTTTACTGCTACCTGTGGAATAAATACTGCATTTTCATAATTTGACTGAAGAGGGGAAATATGTTAATTCTCATCTAAAATTTTTGTCATATTTCAGAACACCCTTTATTTTCATACGATTATCTTTAAATTCTGTGGTCATTCTTTTACAATGAAGCAATTGGAGATACAATTTTAAACATACACGTTTTATTTCTTGTATATGTTAATCAGCCTTTTTATGTTTCTAAAAATGATATAGTATGATCTTAGGATTAGGAGAGCATTAATATGAAATAAACCTTAAAATTAAAGCAAGGGTTGTATGACTATGATTATAGAATATTTTTAAATGAATGATTCTTGTTTAAAACGGAGATTAAATTAACAAGTGGTACTTAAATGCACATCTCATTGCTGATATCAAACTTGAGATTCAAGGAAAAATAATCATGAACGTGTTTTAATTATTGGTATTATTTTACTATCCATGTTTTTATTTACATAAATATTGGTAATATTCACTTGGAAATAAGGCTTAGAAATTTGAGAAATAATGAAAACTTCTTAAACTTTCTTCACTAGAAAATCAACTTGTATTCATTGTTTGTTTGTATGTACTGCTTATTTAAAATTCACGCAAATTTCGAAAAGCAAACTTAATATTTCAATTTGCTCATATGGCTTCTAAATATCTGAATCCATCTC
Organism: Pardosa pseudoannulata; assembly: GCA_032207245.1. Classification (NCBI taxonomy): domain Eukaryota; kingdom Metazoa; phylum Arthropoda; class Arachnida; order Araneae; family Lycosidae; genus Pardosa; species Pardosa pseudoannulata. The sequence continues at coordinate 12,039,064 of CM063503.1, read as the reverse complement.
TGGCACTAGTTTTCTACTAACCACCAATAATTTTATACCTATATGCATGACTTCTGATTTGGTATAAAGAGAAATAAAAATGGAGATTGGTGCCGTGATGAATAAATTAAGACACTTGCATCTCTTTTACTTATCTCTTGAACAACTTTTAACGAAACATTACGAGGTGTGTGTTAGAAATAACTTATTCAACAATATACAGTTATTAGCTAGTTGCCACAAAAAGTCGTCATATTCAACAATTTTAGTACTTTACTTTCCAAGTGGTTCATCACTCAAAACTTACATTCTCAGAATCTGTAAATATCCTTGTTTAAATAACATGCAAGGTATGCGTATAAAAGATGAATTCCTCCTGAATATATGAAATATAATAAGTCATGTAACAACTCATGAGTTCTAATCCTTAAGATGAATACTTTAGTGTGTGCATAAAAACTATATAGAACAGAATGTAATAAACCCTGGCGTTATGCATACGGAATATATTTGTTTTCATTGCAGAAGCTCTTGATTCTAGATCACTGGCTTACATACATCACAGATGTATGAGAGTAGAGCCGTAAATAATTACTACAATAAGAAACAAGAACATTAAAACACGAACAATAAAATATTTAAGACATTAAAGCAAAAGAAAATCAATCTCTCAGTGTCGACTGTAGAATCTAGCTTACCTCCCAATATTGATTGTAGAGGTTTTCCTCTTTCAAAGATGGACACTTTGCAAGAAACATTCTCTAGTTCGACCTTCTTTGCCTGTGACATCCCTCCAGCATTCCAGTGCAAAACGCACAAAACTTCTAAGGCTATATACATTGCCATACAGAATATATAACCGGTACCATGATACTTTTCTAACTGTCTTCACTTTTTAAACCAAATTATTTCCTTTTTCACGATATGAGTTCTTGTTCTTTCTTATTTTAAATTTATTGTGGGTTTATCGGGTGTATTTTTATTTACCCTATGGGTAATGTGAATAGTTTATCTTTATATAGCAAACAATTTTGTATATCTACATATGCATTTAGATCTTCACCTTTTATATCGCGAGCCGGAAGTAAGCATATTCCCTTCCTGTTAGGATGAGCTCTTCCTTAATTTTAGCTAATCGAAGAGGCTAATTATGTGTCCTTTAATACGGTGAAATTAATGAGGCACAAAAAAGGATTTGACTAGTATCAGGTACTTAAAGTAAAGTGAAAACTGTTCAACGAAACAAATGCGCTATCTAAAGTTTTTTTTCTCTATTGGTATTTCATATTCTCATATAATATGTATTGATAATTCAGTGGTCTTGATTAAAACCTTTAGTTTTGTACGTTTATGAATAAATTACTGCATTTTATTTCTAAATCAAATAGTTTTATTGTTCAAAAAATCACGCAAACTATATAAATTCCATATCCATCTGAATCAAAGTCTCATTTGTTTCTTAACCCTCTCATTCCCTTATTATATAAAAAAATTAAATATTTGCTTGAATACTTAGTTGCGTTCTAGATCAGTGGCGGTTAAACTATTTTCATTTCTGATCCCCAATTTTGAGTACAGTTTTGTCAGATCTGTGAATAGACACTATTTTAATCATTCGCGTTTACATTTAGTTGGTAAAGGCAACGTTATCTACAACTAATATTTTATTACGTTGAGTTACTATTTACAAATATATTCACATTATCTACAGAAACGACAGCAGCACGGAACATAGCGTAACTTCTACTCCCATCTTCTGAGTGCTAACTCTGGGTATTTATAACAGTCAGGGAAGCCTTTGCTGTCCTCTTCATAGCTCGTCGGTAATTTGTATTTTCCCAGACTCTAGTGAATTTTCATATTATAAACCATGGTGGATGTACAAATTCTGTGTTTGGTGATGATCGAAGAGTGACGCCATATACTTTATGGCCGCAACAAAAATGGGCACTCTAATATCAAGCCTACACAAATTGTATATGAATTCCAGCAGACATTCTTACATTCCTGCACCAATTCGGAATCCGATATAGACGTAAGGCTCTCCAGGTTGGTTGCTGGCTTGGAGAGGAAAGGATAGATCACGTGTAAGTGACTACTCTAGACAGTAGTCATCCTTTGAAACAACTGGACGAGCGAACGCTAGAAATTAACGTCGAGAATGAATTTGGAATAGATGTTGGATGCTACTTATGGACCTCTCGCCCTCTGCAACGGAATTAGACTGTGGTGAAAACCTCGTAGGCTTGGTTAAAAATCCTAACAGACCGCAGTAAAGGACATTTTAAACTAGCATTTATCATTTATCACTGTGCTATTCCCTTATCACTTGCGAAATATGGATATTACGTATTAATAAAGGAATTCTTTCTGCAAATGTGCATTTCTTTTTAAAAATATAATTTTATTTCCATTCACTATTATCCGATATTTTTTGAAAGAAAATTTCCGCTTTTAATTCTCAAAAATTTTTTTAAATTTCATGACCCACAAAACTTTTCTTGTGTTTCCTCTGTAGATTATCCTCCTCATTTTGCTCATCACTGTTCTAAATTATGTAGACAAAAAAATTTGATCATCATGATCATATTAAGTAAAATTCAAAAAACTTCATAAGAAGCTTAAATTGGGGACACAAACTAAAACAGAAAAATCAACGGACAGTGCATTTAGGTGATAAATATTATACTTATTGCAACATTTTACGTTTTATTATAAATAGTATTTTAAAAAATTACTAATCGTAAAGACAAAAAACAAACAAAATGTTTTTTTCTCCATTCTCTTCTCCAACAAACCTGAGACAGCTTTTCAGTCTCTTGCTACCACCTGTTATCGAAAATTAAATCAAATTTGAAGTCATGTAGGAGGCCTATATAAGAGGTATCACTAAAAATGAAAGTTGGTTGAAAAAAATAAAGTACTTTGTATTACTTAAATTAGGAGCCTCGTATGGGGTTCAGGTAAGAGAAAGGTTTCATATAGTTTTCATATATTTGTGTTCATGAAACAACTTTAATCAAAACCTGATTTCATATTATAACCAAAAATTGAGTAGAAAGAAGTATTAAAACAGAAGAAAATGTAATAGAGGCAGTTTTTTATTTTACTCTCTTAAATGATTGTAGCAATTGTGTGAAGTTCAAGATATACCCAAGAAAAATTATGTACAGTTTACTTTTGCATTATCTGGGTTAAACCATGCAAACTCTTTATTCGTTTTGAGATGATACGAAAATTTTTATCCCTTTATTTTCTTTTACCAGTATGAATACATCGACTGCAGAAACGTATCGATGTCTTCAGGATATATCTTCAGATATCGTGAGGTAAATAGCCTTTATATCGTACTTTAAGTTGGGCCCTCGGATTAGAAGGGATTGATGACGGGTAGATGATTTAAAGAGAGGAGGGTGTTCAATCTTTCTTGAAAAAGACATTAAGATGCTAATCATATCCTGATTTAACATTAGATTTTATTTATTTTTTAGAATCGTTACTCCCTCTAAAAAAGTTGGAGTTGTTAGAAAATTTTATGCAAAAATATTTAAAATTTGCTTTGCTATTTCAGCTGAAATTCATTATTTTAATTTTTCATTAATTTTTTTTATTTCCGAAGAAATTTTAGTTTCACACCATCTTTATGAACTTTTTTTCATATGTTTTATCCTAATATATAGGTATTTGTGTGTGCAACAAGTTTCAGTGTTTACTGATTTTAATAAAATGGTTTACAAATATCAGCTGTAGCTGAAAATATTTTTTTTTACTTCTTTAACAAGTGTGCTCATGTATATTTATATATTCTGAAAGCAATTCTATTAGTTATACATATTCAAAACAAATACTTGTAAGCAATTATGATTGTGCAAAATATTACTTTTATAACCAATCAAAACGAAGTAGAAATTTAAAATTGGCGTAATTTATTAAAAGCAATTTGTTTTGCTAAACATTACAATCCAACTAGTAACAAAGCGTAACACAAAAGTGAATTTATATGTTATGGTTATGATTATAGATTTTTAATTTATTACGAAATTAGCTTCTTTTATTGAATATTTCTTTTTCCTGGGTGAAAAACATTTTCTAGTATTTTCACATACACCATTACTGATCTACAAAATTTTTGTTTCCTATTAGCTTTTCTGATTATTAATTATCTTCTAAATTATTGTAATATTATAATCATCTAAATTAAAAATAATATTATAATCATCTAAATTAAAAATAGTGTTAGTATCGTAGTAATCGTTTCCACAGCTGTAAAAGCACTGTAAATTTATTTTAATGGATAGTCATGACATGTTGGCATCTGTAACTTTTTTATTATCTTCAAATGAGATTTGTATCTATAAAAATGAAAAGTATAATTATAGCCTTCTTTTAGTGTGATTCTTAATGTTTTCTGATCTATGAGAAGATATAATAGTTCATTTAATTAGACATGATTTCTGTAACAAATATATATATACTATGATAGTATAACTTCTTCGTTTGTAATTATCAAAGTAAAAATCAATCTTAGAAATAAAGTCAATAGTTTTTATTGTTTTGTTTCTACTGTAAATATTTGCTGAAAATATAAAAATTACTTTGTTAGTAATGCAGTCCACTTTAGAAGCTTGCGTGCTAAAACTCACCTACATTATTCAGAATTTAAAGAAAAAATGCAAAATAAACAATAAGTTAATTTCAAATTATTTTATGTTGTTCATGTCAAATAACAAAATTCACTATTTTTTCTCTCTGAGACAACTTTATTGCAGTTTATTTTCTTATTATTAATAACCAGTATTATGTTCCACTGTTTTATATCGTACTCATTGCATTTGACTGATTAAAGTTTAAAATCTTTAATAATATTTCTGAACTTATAAATTAAATGTTAAATTCTAATTATAAAAACATTTATTACTTGGATTATTGATAAATACAACACACTTAACAACACATCTTATATTCTCTCTAGAAAATCTTTTCTATATTTGCGATGAAATAATCGGTAGTAGATCACGGATATATCGATATTATAAAGAAAAGAAAAATATTGAAAACCATTAAAGTGATAAATGGAGTTCTGCTCTTCATAAATATGTTATTCGCATTTTGTTTATCTAGAGATTGTGAATATTAGTACATTCATCTTGCATTTCTCTGTATAATAACACTTTTATAAGTTGGAAAATTCCGTTTATTCAAATAATCATTTGATTTAATCAACAAATCGTCTTAACAGAAACGCAATATATAAATATAGAAAAAAAATCATTTTTAATTTTTGTTAACTATCATTCATTTTTTCACTTGAGCTGCAGTATGTCAAACCGCATTATAACGAACTTTAAAGGGTCAAAGGATTTATTTGTTACATCTGAATTAATAAGAAAAATGTTATTTACTATTTATAGCTACTAAAAGAGTTGAATAGTGATGTAACGGAAAAAATCTGGAGTAGTCTCCGTTCGATTTCCTGCCGAACGATGGCCGAATGGTTAGGGTGCTGGCCTTCGGAACCGGAGTTCGTGAGTTCGAATCCCACTATGACATGGATGTTCGTAGCCGTTCGGAATCGGCTTTAAGCAGTAGGTCCCGGTCTCATTAGCCCTCGTGTTGCAAAAAGTAGACCGTAGCGCACTAAAACCAAACCAAACCGTTCGATTTCCTCGTATACTCATTAAAGAAAGTTTCAATATCTGATAGTTCGAGGACATAAGATATTATTTAAAAAAATGAAAATTATAGTTCATGCCTGATAATTACATTAGTTCATGACTTTAGCTCAGGTATAGGGCAACAGGCAATTTTGCATTTTTA
>CM063503.1:11995768-12028268 GCA_032207245.1 Pardosa pseudoannulata | reverse complement strand
TTTTAAACTTTTGTATTTTGTTGCAGATCATAGAAGTTCTGTTTACATTTTTATCTCATGCTTGTTATATGCATGCAAACATTCACATATATTCTAGACTGTTTTTGTGCTCACGTTTGTAAGATGGTTGTTCTATTTTATTGGTAATTTTTTCTTTCAAAGTGACAATAACTAATGTATTTATTTTTTAATGTGCATTTTTCCTTTAATTCAATTACAGCCCTTGTTTTTAGTTTAGCAATTACCCTTTCATATATTAGATTATATTTTAATCGATCTCTTCAGTTATATAAACGTGTGATTAATGATTCTTCAAAAAATTAAGGCAGAATTATTGAGTTACTTCCTATTTCATTGGATCTAGAGTGGAATTCCTTTATCTACTTATCCTGAAACGGTTTGTATGCTTATGAATTATTCTAAATTAATTTAATTACTTTCAAATTAATAAAAATGTCGATTATTGTTTGAATCCCTGAAGAATTTTCTCTTGTAACTTTACCACTTAATCTTTATGTATACATATACCTATAAAGTAAAAATTTAATCCGGAAGATTGATTTTTCCTTTCATGTAAATTTACTGCATGCCAATACCGAGGGTCAAACGGTTATGTGAAATTTTAAATCTTTAAAAACTTTATTTTTTGTAGAGTCATCTCAGATTTACTAAACTCTTATTTATAATTTTGAAGAATTTTTTTAATCTTGAATTGAATCTATTTCAATAAATAAACTACAATAACGTAGTAATAAAAAAAAACCTTCTGAAACTGGATTAGCAACTAACTCATGACGCATTCAAATAGTTTAATTATAAAACCTAACTGAATAAAGTAGTCAAACCATTACTTCTTGATTCTGAAGTAATTTGTTTTTTAACCATTTGCACTCGCATGTCACGTGGGACTCGACATCAGATTTTATCGCAGGAGCTCTTTTGTCGAGTCTCGATCGACATTTTTCAAATTCAAACGAATAGATGTCGCGCAGATGTTATCTACACAAGATCGCCACATTTGAACTTCCTCTGCTTAATTTGAATGGCCTCTTTGACTTAATCGGAAAACTTACTCAAACTATGTAATATATTATTACTACAGTTTTATAGCAAACAAAATAAGCAAAATCGTTTAGGTGGAAAGTCTCGTTTTGTTTCCGTACGTCCCAAAGGAAAGCACAATGATCGTGCAAGGGTTGTCGATTCTCACTCGACATTTTTCAAATCCAAACCAATGGCTGTCCCACAAATGTTTTCGACGGAAGATTCTCACATTTTAACATTCTCCAATAAATTGTAATGGACCTTCCTTACTCGAGAGAACTTACTCAGTTAGTGTAATATGTTAATAGTATAACATTATAGCAAACAAGATTAATAAGACCGTGTAGATGGAAAGTCTCATTTTATTTTCGTAATCCCAAAAGAAAACACAAGGGTTGTGAATAGAAAAGTACCTGAAGGGAGAAGAGAAATTAATTTGTGTGTGTAAGTGCAATAACGTACGAAAGAAAGCAAGGATTGAACCCTATAAATTACTTCAAGCGATATCATATTTGAAAGTCAATCTTTTATTTGAAGTAAATTTCAAATATAACACTTAAAATCATTAGGAGTTTCTGGTAACAAAATTGAAATAATTCGGAGTGCAAATGGTTAAAAAAAACCACGTTTTTAACATTATTAAGGGTGTGTTGCGTGAATCTGGGAAATATTTTGATTGTTAGGAGTTGAAATTAATCGTAAACTCTTTCTATCTAAAAATCTTTAATTGACTGTCTAATTTTCCTCAGAGTCGCAAAAATGTCACTGTAACGCTTGTAACAAACCAAAAACAAACCTTTTCAATCAACAGTAGATAAATAAAAATAGGTGATTTTATTTGAAGCAACTCAACTTTTAAAAACTCAATGTAGATATTTTATGAATAAACCCATCATCTGTCAATAGACTTTTTATATGTACATTATTATTGAAGTTATGTTTTCTTTTACCACATTACACTTAGTAGAGCAAAACAATTAAATAAAAGATAATTAAAGAAATAAGCCTTTACACAAAGTTCTGTCTTAGAATAAAGAAGTAATATTTTTCATTGTAAGAGACTTAGTGAATATTTATAATAGACATGCGCCTAATTCGATTAAAAATGTGGCTCAAAATTGCATAAAAGTAATTCCGCTTTTTCTACATTATGAAGTATTAACGAGAAACCGCAGTTGTAGTTTTACACTACTTAATAGTTGATGAGTAAAAGTATGATGTTCAATGGAACGGGATTACTTAACACTACTTATAATTCAAAAATACAATTCGTATTCAGAGACTTAGAAAAATAACCCAAAGATGTCCAAATCGGTATGGAGCTGTATTTTGGTACTGAATTCCGTGGGTTCGAATCCCGGTGTTAGCATGATTCGTAACCGTTCAGAGCCAGCTTTAATCAGTAGGTTCCAATGTAATTAGCTGTAGTGTTGGAAAATATTTCCGATAACGAATCAAAATAAACCATATATTACAAAAATATATATCATTAAAAGAACGCTATTAATCAACAGAATTTCTTTACATCCGATTTCTGTAATCATTGCAAAATCTTAAATTTAAAATTAGTTTAGTAGTTGATTACTGATATATAGAAATGTTTATTGGATTGAGGTTTTAATAATAAAGTTATAAATTAAATACTATTGTAAATAACGAACTAACTCATAACATTAGCCTAACATTTTTCCTACTGAAGGGGAAATTTTCAAAGAAACCCTTTTAATTAAATGCATCTACATAAAAATTAATTTTTCTATTTTTGAAATCTTAAGTTATTTTCTGTCCATATTATTACATTAATTCCTACATTTGTCGATTCATTACCTGTTACTATTTCACCCATTTTGTAAGCTTGTACCAGAAATCTAGCACCACAAACAGTCTTTATGCTTATTATCCCTACCATATTAAATCTTTTCACCATGAAAGGATTGTGCATTTTTAAAATTAACTTTTACTTAAGATTTAACATTTTAAATTGAAAAAACATAAACTTACAATACCATTTATAGAAATCTAACTTTTAAATATTTATTTTTGCTCAGTAATCTTGTTAATTTCTTCGACCTGAGAGTTTATTTTAGCTTGTAATGTTTATTTCCTTTCAGCTCGGATATTTATTTCGTTTTATCTGTGCATTTATTTAAAATATATTTTATGAAGTAGTTGTTTTGCTAAACATCTATTTCAACTATTTGTATTTATTAAGCTTTTTGTGAAAATTTATGTTTTAAAAGAAATTTGAGTTTTACATGTTTATGATATATTGCATAAAATCAGAAAAATGAATTCCTCCTAATAGATAAATTTAATGAGTATAACCCTGAAATAAATATTCTGTAAACTTTTAGAAGAACTGTTACTAATGAAATATATACCAGATCGCATCTTTAGTAATTGATGATAGAGGGGTAATAGATACACTTGTCCTTTTGCTTTAATTCACTTATATCTCTAATAGTCATCTAAATATTTGCATGCTTTTAAAAGGTTTTGTTCGATGTTAAATTATCAAGTGTATCACCGATAGTAAGTGTTAATGGGTATTCTTTAAATTGCTGAGGTTGAACTGATCAATTTCGTTTTCATTTCATGTATCCTACTGATCAACAGCATCTGTAACTGCCGAAGACAGCAACTGTCCTTGATGAAATCCAACCTCACTCATGTGTGCTTGATTCTCCTTTTCAAGTAGTTCTTCCCTAATTAAAGCTCCCATGTTTACAGAATTAATTAGAATGAAATGCTGTCTTTGCATTTTTACTATTAACCCATCTTTTCAGAATCGGAAGACTATATTGTATTAAATATTTCCCTCTCTTGTGTACTATTCCCTTTGTTTAATCGAAAACGAATGAAACAATTTTAGACCCTAAAAAATTCTGTGTGTATGTGTACGAGATTATTGATGCATTTCTTTGGAGTTCATGTGTGAACAGTTTGTTGAGTGATACTTGATTTTTATTTGATGATGACAATTTGTAACTGCTGTGTGCTTTGTTCTTTGTAACACATTTATAGTCTTATAATTTCTGGCCATTCATTTTTAATATATATGTTTTTTGCTATCTTTAGCATCTTGAAATTTTTAGTTAGTCTTATTATATTTAATTAAGATTTAGAATGTTCGTGTGCGTGCGTGTTTAATGCTTGATTTTGTGAAAGGAGTGTGAATGGTTTTCAATAGGTGAAGTAGTGCTTCTCTGTTTGTTATACTATTAACAGTAGATTAGTTACTGTTTGGCTCTTTTGAATCTTCATTATATTACGAAAGCCAAAGTCTCTATTCTTTCGGCTAAATTCAGCAAATAGTTATATGAGAATGTTCTCAGATTAATAATAGGAAATTTTAACTCTGGAAAAATTTGGTTATTTTCGGGAGATAAGCACAGCATGAGCTTAGAGGTACATCTGATTGTGGAGGCACTTTCAACCCTGTGGCAGAGCCTATACTCTCTGTTACAGGCTGTTATTCACGGTGATGTACAAGAAATGGAAAATATATAGGATCATGGATTAAAGTGCCACACCGTTTGACCTCACCTGCGACTTTTTAAATAGATATCAAGTGCCAGTAAGTAGTTCAAGCTAGATCGGATCTTATTGTTCAGAGACTTTTGGACAGTTGTACAACGAGCAAAGTAAAAGAGAATGGACACATAAACCGTGCTGGATTTTTACTGTAGTTTAAAGTTCAAGGCTTTCCAACAGCTATTTTTCTTCAGTAAAACGTTATAGATTTCTTTTTGTAAAATTTTTAGAAATTCAATGATAAATTTCAGCATGGATTCCATGGAAAATATATGCATTCCTTTAAATGTATGCTAAAATATTACATATGTTTTCCAGGATTATATAAAGATAGTATTTTAAAGGATGTGGAATCAAATATAAAATTGCCAAACTTGGTAAGAAAAGTTAAATGTTTTTTCACATAGGGGAAAGGACAATAATCAGTTTTTTTTTTTTTTTTTTTTTGTAATTTCATTTTTAATTCAATATTGTATATTTTACAAATTATTAGCCAATTGGTACTTGTTTTTTAAAGGCAGTTGATCCTGGAGTTAAATTGGATCCAATTAAAAAATCACGATATACTGTAAATGATATATGCATAAACATTATTTAAAATAACGTTAAATTATATGTTATTTAAAATTGTTATTCATATTTAAACACATTTTTAAAGATAGCATAGTCAATATTTGATAGATCATTATAATTATGGATACACGCTATTAAAAAGGAATATTTATTAACACTCTAAAAAGAAATGCAACCAATATATAGTAGTTACCATTTATGTTCGTTCCAATTTTGTCGCGAAGATCGAAATAATGACACGATAAGGTTAAACCAAGAATTGGATTTATTAGACCAGAAGCAACTCGCTTGAGAACACAGAACGAAGAATTGACCTCAACTGATGGGACATAGATTTTATATACAGTCTGAATATTAGAGAAACATCTTGCTAGAACAGCAAAGAAAATTCCAGAATCATTCATATTTTGGAAAATAACTAATAAATAACACTATTTTAAATTAAAATTCCAGTCTCTTTATAAAATCCATTAATTGGGAGTCGAACCAGGGACTGACAAATCTGCATCCGATACTCTACCAATCCTTCTTTATGCGGCATTGCTCCCCTTAATATAAAGTACAGCGTCCCGTTGTCATTCAGGCCTTTCATATGGACCGCATCACGGATCCTTTCTAATAGTCCCTTTTATTTGTCTTCTTTTCCGGCGGAACGACATCCTGACTTTGATTGTCTTCGGCCCAAAACTGCTTAGCCGGATCATGGTATAGTTTTATGCACAATACATGGGCAACGTCTTTCAGTTTTCTTCTTCTAGAGACAGGATAAAAATCTTATACCTCATGTGTGATGTCTGATGGACGGCGTAATACCTGATACGGTTCAAATATCTTAAGAGTTTCTCTGAAAGGCCGACTTATCGACCCATACAAGATCTCCAGGTGCATAAGATATCATTCGGTGTTTAGAGTTGTAACGTCAATGGTCTTTATCCTTAACTTTCAAAGTTTCACTCGAACTAGCTGTCTTGATTCTTCAGCTGTGGCAGTTATTTTGCGGATGTAATCGTCATCCACATAATTAGGACAGAATGGTAACATTGTGTTTAGTGTCTCTTCGGCTTCACGACCATGAAGCAAATAGAATGGCGTAAAACCTGTAGTCTCTTGTTTAGCGGTATTATAGGCAAATGTTTCAAATAGCAAAATTTTGTCCCAATTTTTCTACTCTGTATCAGCATACATGGACAACATATTGACCAAAGTCCTGTTGAAGGGCTCTGTCAGTCCATTCGTTTGAAAATGATACGTTGTTGTCATACGATGATTGACATTACACAAATCGACGAGAGCTGAGACAAGACTTTGTTGGAAAATTGTCCCCCGATCTGTGATAATTATTCTAGGAGCTCCATGCACTCAGAATAATTTCTTCCAACAAGAACTTCGGCCTCAGCTGTCGGTAAGGATTTCTTAACGGCATATCTGGCTAAGTAACCCAAGCAGGCTATGATCCATTTATTTCCACGAGTAGATTTTGGAAATATCCCGAGAAAAGTTATCCCAATGCAGTGGAAAGGGGCAATAGCTGGAGGAATGGAGATTAAGCGTCCAGGTGGTCATTTAGGGACAGTTTTTTCCTTTGGCACTCCCGACAATGCATGACATAGCGAACAACATTTCGATTCATTCCCGACCAGTAAAATCTTTTGCTGATTGTATCGTAAGTTTTCTCGAAGCCAGGATATCTTGCGGTGGGTTCGTCGTGAAAATATCTAAGTATATCTGCTCGTAGATGTTTGGGAATGACTGGTAGCCACATCTTGCCATCCAGATTAAAATTCTTTTTGCACAGGAACCAATTAATCAATTCAAATGTTTTCTTACCTGTGGGGGAAGAGTTGTTCGAGAGATTCATTCTAGTAAGGTTGGGGTCTTTCCTTTGTTCGATCGCAAAATTCATGTTCGTAGAGGCAGCTAGGAATTTGTCTATTGTCTCAGTTTCTTCTTCCACGGGATTTCTCGAGATGATGTCGACATCCCTATACTTCTTACCAGTTTTATATATTACTGAAAAATTATAAGCTTGAAGACTATGAGCCCATCTTGACAATCTTCCAGAAGTATCCTTTAGACCCATGAGCAAGCATAATGAATGAGGGTCAGTTACAATTGTAAAACGTCTTTCGAAGAGGTACGGCCGAAATTTGTTGACAGCCCATACTAAAGCTAGATATTCCCGTTCTGTAGTGGAGTAATTTTTATTTTATTTATTTTTTTTTTTTGGTATTTCGTAAAAATCGAAATTGAGTTCGAATCTCTTTACCACTCCTGTAACAAAAAATAAATGACCTCAGTTCTTCAAAGCAAACTAAATATAAGCAGTAGATACTGTTTGAATCGGTCAATCATACCCAATCTGGTATTGCTTTAAAAAAATAATTTGGCTGTATCGGTCGTACTAGGTTCTCCCAATTATACATACAAATGATCTGCACTCTTAAAAGATTTTTTAAAAACTTGTGGTTCAGTGATAAAATTGTCTGACTTAGGATTTAACAATTTTCGTGATGATTACTACTGTATATTTAAAATCAGTAAATTTTTCGGTGAAGGTAAAAGCACCGTATCTTGCAACTGAAAGGACCATTAAAAAATCTTTTCCCTCGTTTAAATTAATCACGTTCATATAACAGTTGTTTTATATTAGTAGAAGATTGTGACCTCAAACATGCATTAGAACTTGCTGTTCTTACTAAAAGTCAACTTAATTACTTTCAGTTTTATCTTGTATTTTCTCTTTGCTTTGTTAAAACAGCAAAATAGTTAAATATAAACATTGTTTTTACAGGGATATAGAATGAAGCCATGAACTTTTTAACAGTTTTTAAAATCGGGACTCGAATTTTACTGTTCTTAAAAAAAGTTGTTCCTTTTGCTTATAATTTAGCAAGTTCATGAAAATTATATTCCACATATTGCATATACTCTCGTGTACTGTAATACAAATAATAAGTTAAATCAAATATAAGATAAATCCTGAGTTAAATGCTTCAAATAATTTGGAATCGGCTTTAAGCAGTTAAATCAGTAGTGTAGCGTAGAAAGGGAAAGAGGGCTACAACGTCGCGCGGCATTTTAAGAAAGCGTGGCAAATCCCCTACTGATGAATTAATATTAAACACACACACACACACACACACATATATGTATATATATGTATATTAATGTACATATATATATATATAAATATATATATATATATATATATATATATATATATATATATATACATCTCATTATTTCTATTATAAAAGTTGATGCTAAAAATTATTATTTTCGGTAATTAAAAATGTTTATTATAATCCACCAGTAAGTAGAATATCATTTATTATAATTTTCGATTTCAAAAGATTTTCAAGTAACAATAATATTTATGAATAGTTTATTAATATTAGATACCAAAATATATATTCATACTTAATTTTGTTTTAGAGTTTGTAAAGCTTACTTTTTCATCACTCTAGAAAATTTCATCTGTATAATATTGATAATTTGCAAAGGTGAGAGGCAATAAATTTTACAACTGCCCTGGATGGCAGAAACCTACGCTACACCCCCTGGGTTTTTTAGCCCTCATGTTGCAAAAAATTTACCGTACCCTCCAAACCATGCTTCAAATAGCATTAGAATAGTGTGAAAACTGTTCAACATGACTTTGGTATAAAATTTGCATTCCAAGTTTTTGTTATACAATAAAATTTAGCATATTTTTGTGTATCATCGTCTGTATCTAAAAGAAATACCGTGTTATGCTAATAGTACAATCGTAAAAATATTATTTATTTAAGCTGTACCGTACATCCTTGAACTTAAGCTGCAATAAAAATCTCAAATGTTTTAATGTGTCCATTTTTTTACTTTTCTTTGAGTACTTATAAATTTTAAAATTAAGTATACAAATATTTAGATCTTAACATAGCACTATGTCTTGTTCGGTCATGTTTGAATTTCTTTATACCATTCTGATATGCTTATTATTCTCACAGTGTATGTAAATGTTTATATATAATGGCTATATTATATTTTATCAATATTTAAGTTTTAAAAACAGTATATTTTATGTCATTTTTATACTCCTGAAACATGTAAAAATGTTTTTAGCATTTAAAGCATTAATAACATCATGATGCTTTTTCATAATTATCTTACAACAGCAGAATTTTGCACATATTATCGTATGGACCATTTTACCGATAAAAAAAACAAATTCGGTGTTTTACTCTGCTGTTGTTTTCTGAATACTGTTGTATTTCAGATAGCTGGGATTTATCTAAGAAGTATATGATTTTTGTTCTTCCCAAAATGGCCAGCATATGAATGTACTGAAGAAATACAATGCTGAAATAAAATTCAAATAATAAGGGTAACATTTCTAATCCCTCTCTATATAAAGAAATTCAAATGTGAGACAGTATAGCAAATTATTATTTAAATTTAGAAGTTTAATGTTACAGAAGCAGTTTTTATACCGGAAAATATTGACAAATAATTTTGATTTACGATATCCATTAATATAGGTAGTCATTGAAATGAAATTTAAAAACTCCAATTTCAATTTTCAGTTTTTAGTAATTCATTTAAAATATGTTGTTTGCATTTGATGTACACTATGCTGTCAAGTGTATTTGGACTCGCATCTGAAATAGGTATACAGCAAGTAAAATGTTTTCTGATAATAACCTAAAATATGTCATATTGACGATCCGTTGTTAGATTATAATTGTAATATTATATGAATGACTTAATTTATCTGAAACTTGACTTTTGTACTCATATGGCTTTAGTATAAAGATTTTGAGATCTATTTGTATTATCACTTGGAGCCTTTTTTCATAATTTAGTAATTTAGTCCAAAATTACAAAATTGTAAACAAATTTTGGAACATTTAATTTTGTAACAGGCATCACTGCTGTTCATTATAAAATTAAAATAATTGTATTATATAATATTCTCTTATTTTAATTAATATTTTAAAAATAAAAAAATGTGCTTTTTTAAATTTTTTTATATTTAAAGCAATTAAAATTTATTCAATCTTGAGAAATAAAGGATTAAAATGATACGTTAATTATTTGATAAATAGTTATTTTTAGTTCTCAAACTGGGATATCTCTGGAACAGAACAAATTAACAAAATGTGATAAGAATGAGTAATCTTAAATTCATTGATAGTTTTGCAGATTAACAACAAATAAAGTCATTTTTCCTTTGTAATATGAATGTACCCTGTAACTGGAAACAAATTATTTTCCTAAATTAAAGTTTTGAAGTAGTTACTTAAGCCATAACCTTTCTCGTTTTAAAGTTGTATAATAAAATACATATAATATAATAACAATAAATAACAATATAATAAATATAATATAATTGTACATATTGAGAGCTACAATTCTTAAATATATTTTTTAATTTAATAGATGGTTTCTACCCCGTTTAGAAAATTAAAGTGAAGTCGAAAATATTATTTCATTAAAAATTCATAAGTCCCCATTACTTCTAAGTTTCTTAAAGTTTAAAAAAATAAATTAAGAATTAAAGATGGAGTGAATTGGGGCACAAAATATTCAGAAGAGATAAGAGTGCAAATTATTTGACAGCGTAGTGCACCTCATGATAATGAAATCTCCACTGATTAGTTTTGATGTCATCTCATCTGTTTTATTTGATTACTGTTGTCTCAGTAAACCCTTCATTTATTGGACTTGCATCTTGTAAAATCAAGTTAGTTAAGGTCTGCTTTATTCTCAAATTTTCTGGAAGTTTGTGTTGCATCTTCAAAATATTTTCATCTTTTTACTCCAGTTCTATTATTGTGTATGTGCTTATTCATTTTTAGGCATTTCTACTATATGACTTAAACAGTCTTTTTTAGAATCCTTTCCAAAATTTGTATTCCAAAATATGAGATCTCTGCATGTATTTTAACTTAACTCTGAACTTTTCATTTACTTCATGTGGAAAAGATTTTTTTTTTTTGAAATGTTTAAACTCTACAAGGATAATGATTAGCATTACCCAAAAATGCTAATAAAATTGCTAATAAAAAAGAATGATTTCTTTCTGTTGAGAAATATCATATTTGTTTTTTTATTAAATAAACAATAAATTGAACATTCTGTGTCATTATGTAGTTTTACTAGTATAGGTTTTACAATCGAAGCTTTATATTTAATATATTTCTTTGTGATTTAAAATGACACAATTGAAAATAAGTTCATTTTCTTTGATGAATTTTTTATTACTAATTTTTAAGCTGAATTTTTCAAGTTTGGAAAATATATTTTAAAAAACATTTATGCACTAGCTTAGATTTTTTTTCTTCTAAGAGCAGATTTAGTATTTTAAAAAATTAAGTAACTGAAAATTCTTTGTTAAGTTTAAAAATACTAGCAACTAACTTCTTTACTAATATGTTGAAAAGTTTTAGAGTTTAAAGTTTCTGAACATTACTTGGTTTTCACCATTTTCTGAATTCTTGTGTCTCTCGCTGCAATATAGAGAACATTTAAGAGACCAGATCTGAATGGTCTCTACCAAGGAATGCAATCACTTAGAATCTAACTGGAAAAAATAGATTTTAGCTGTGGCTGTGTGTGTGTGTGTGTGTTCTAGAATTTCTTTACTGTAATAGCTTCCAAGCTATTGTGATGTACTTAATCACAAAATTCCATGCAAGGACTTTTACTGCATACGAAATTGCTTTTATAGTAAGTGCATTTCCCTTAATTTAAATTAACATAACTTCAACGTTATTTCTTATTTATGTAATTTGTTAAAATATCTTGAATTAATCTTAGTTATTAATTTTCCCTTTTAACTAAGGATTAATAGAGTTGTTGTTCATAAAAAGTTCATAAAATGGGGGTTTACTGCTGTGAAATATAGACTGGAAGTTCGTACAAAACACTTCCTGAGTCAACGACTAGCACCCTTTTTGCGCTTGAAACCTAATATTTTGAGGTGGTAGTTTTAGCAAAAATAATTTTAAATGAAAGGTATTTAAGTGGTAATTTCGAAAGCTAAACTCAGATTTTACCAAACACTTTTTTTTAAACTTCAAAATAGTTAATATACCGATAAATTCTTCATCTTTAATTATGCTTCATTGAAACTGCTTCTGTTCTCGTTTTCTTTTATCGGTGATTTAAATGATGCTTTTGTGTTGTTATAGTATTAATTGTTTTGGCAGCGGGGGGTGAGTAGTATACTAATTAGTATACTAGTACTAGTTAATGTATACTAGTTAGCTTATTATCTAAAAATCATTAAATTCGTTAAAATGTCTTTTTTTGTATCAAAAAATCAAATTATTTTCACAAAAGCATCAGTAATGTTTTATTCTTATTCTTAGTTTGTAAATTAATTTTATTTAGTTATATACATATATATATATATATTTATTTATATATCTGTCTGTAAAATCTAACTAATACTTTGAAGATATATTTATATTAAACTAATTGTATCTTAAATATATTACATAACTTCGTAGCTCATATTTTTTTTCTGTCAAAATTCTAAAAATGAAGTTTAATGTCCTGAAGGTAAATTTGTTTTTACTGAATAATTTTAAAACAAATTTTTTGATTCCAAGAATATAAAAATTTTATTTCAGTTATTTTATTTAATTAATGATAACTTTGGAAAAAAAATTTTAATTTAAATTACTCTTATTTGTAGAATAATTTTGATAGAGAGAAAATGCGGGAAATGCATATTCTGTCAATTACCTAATATACAACTTTTCTGGGTTAAAATTCAACATGACCTCACATGTGACCTTCAAAGTATTAGTCTTGATTTTATAGATGTACTTAGTAATATTATGCTTTATAGACTGTGATAAATAAGATTTCATTAAGTCGGTAACAAATATCCATCTACCATTGAAACTAATATTTTTATATTTCAGGTATCCACAGGATTCTTCTATATTTTTAGTTACAAATAACTTACTTTTTTTACAGTTATTTTAAAAAATTTACTTCTTAGAGTTAATGGCTTTAATCGTTATTTGCCAGCGTTTATTTTATTTCATAACTTCACTTATATCACGAGAGAAAATGTAAATCAAACAGTTTGATATTTCATTGGCTTTTGAATTACTTTTCTTAAAACTGTAACCTGAAGTACAATACATTTGATTTGCATTTTGCCTCGTTATATTATCTAATTTATACTTATCTACTGTGTATTTCTGTTCTCATTATTTTAAATTATAATAGATTATTTAGGATCTGGAAAAAAAAATGTTCTTTTGATTTTCAGGTAGAACCTTGAACTAGTCCAAGTAAGTTTAATATAAATTTTAGTTTTGATATAGGAAATATCAAGAGAAGCATTTGTGAGTGTGTAACTTTAGTTAGTGACTTTAAAGGGTTTCATAAAATTCTCGCTCTTTGTTCACAGGTCAGTCTTATGAGATAAAACTAAGAAAAACAGGATTTTTACCTTTCGAAAAAAGTGGAATCTTAAGGGTAAGTATCTTAAAATATATATATTAGCAAATTTTATGTTTCATATTTTAATGCTGTATTGGAAATTGAAAACAATTATATAACTTTAGTAATCTTTACATAAAGCTTAAAAAAATTGAAGTTTTGCTCCAAAATATTGAATTATTCAATTTTTTATATGCATAATTTAAAGAAATGAACTTCCCTATTTTTAAATAGACTTGCTAATATTGGATGCGCTAATAAAATTATACCATCTTTGGTGCTGTCTTTGAAAATAACAACTGGAGAAAAAGATATATTTTTGAATTATATAAGATCTTTAACAGTGATGATGTTATCAAATCTATAAAGCTGAATAGAATGAGATGGGCAGGACATGTAATGAGAATGAGCCCAGAACGAACAACTTTGAGGGTTTTTAATGCACTCCCTTCCAATAAAAGACCAAAAGGAAGGCCTAAGAAACGGTGGAAAGACTGTGTGGATGAAGATTTTGCCATCTTAAAGGTAAAGAACTGGAGATCAATTGCGGGGAGAAGGGCAGATTGGGAAAAGCTTCTAAGGAAGGCCCAGGACCACAAAGGACTGTCGTGCCAATGCTGATGATGAATAAAATTATATACCTCTATAGCACTCCCAAATTATATAACCCTATTGTATGTTTGTAAGGGTAATGATTTTAAAAATAAATAATAGTTACATTAAGTAATATATATGTTCCTTATAGGTCAAACGCTATAATTAAAAACTCAATTTTAAAACTAAAATTAAAAGTTTGAATGTTCTTGGCACTCTGCCAACCGAAGTTTAGTAACCGTGGTCGTACTATACTAATTGAAAACTATGCAGTGATACCTCGACATAGGAGTACACTTACATGAAAGTTTTTCAAGTTTTGAGTTATCGTTCAGATTTTTTGCCTTTGAGTTTAATGAAATACTTTTCTTCTTAACTAAAAGAATATTTTATTTTATATTAAAAATTATGTAGTTATTGCAGTTACAAAAAATTATTGCATTGTATAGGATACCTACATAATTTTGGAAAATGCTGAATTTGCTGATATGTAATAATTTGTGTTAAATAAATAGTTGATAAGTGTCTCTTTTAAACTCTGTGCGGCTATTTTATTCAATTTGACTTTTCTATTTCTTTTAGAGTGTCATTTATGTGGGTTTTCAAGAAAGGCGACTGCAGTACATAGAAAAAGAACAGATTCGAGAATGGCAGTCTCAAAGATGTGGTGAAAGAATCCTTGAAGTTGGTGAGTTCTTTGTTATTAGCACAGAAAACTTTTGTGAATTTCTATATAGGCAATATGCGTACATAAAAAGAAGGTTAAGGTGTGATAGTTCTGACTTGCAACTCATAATTTACAGCTCTGGCATATTTTCAGAAACTTCTGAAAGTCGCCATTAATTTTTCCCATACTATAATTTAAAACACAAGGTGTTTCAAAAATGACCGGCATATTTGAAAAATCAATAAAAACGAAACGGACAGTGATAGAAATACAGTTTATTGTAATATGTTTGGGACAATAGTAAATTTTCAGGCAGACAAACTTTCAAAATTAGTTACAATATTCCACAACAGATGGTGCTGCAGTCTAGAAAAATCTAAACTACGATATTATGTCGTGGGGACTTTTAAAAGACCAAGTGTACCGCCACTATCCAGAAACAATTGAATAACTGGAGCAGTACATCTGTTCTGCATGTGAAGTCATCCAGCCTGAGACGTTTACACGGGTTTCTGATAATTTCGTTCTGAGAATAAGCCATATTATTGATGAGCCTTGTGGATATCTTGAAAATATCGTAGTTTAAATTTTTCCAGATTTCAGCGCCATCTATTGTGGAACATTGTAACTAAGTTTGAAAGTTTGTCTGCCTGAAAATTTAATATTGTCCCAAGCATATTGCAATAAACTGTGTATTTCTATATCTGTCCGTTTAGTTTTTGTTGATTTTTCAAATAGACCAGTCATTTTTGAAACATCCTGTAACTTAATTCAAAAAAATATTGCAAAAAAGTAAAATTTGAGATATAACTGTGAGAACTGAGAAAAATTGTGTAACTTTTTAATAAAGCTGTTAGCTAAATCATCATAATTATTCCAAAGAGAAAACCAAGATATTTGTCGATTCGGCTGCATTATTAGGAATAGGAGCGTTCGAGTCCTAATCTCACTGCTGGTTAGTATATTTGTAGAAAGTATATAAAACATTGACAGTAGCACTAACGACCAATTTGCCACATTAAATATGTTACTTGAAGTATATAAAGTTTAAAAGCGTATAAAATAAATTACATTATTGAATCTGGCACTAAAAATGCTGCTATATGAACAACATCAATAAGTTGATTGTATATTGTCTGCCCTCACTTAAAGAAATTTGAGTCTTTAAGACTCTACACATGGTATTTTCCTCTTTCACTATATTGATATTACAGATATTTTTGCAAATATGAGTTAAATTTTCGTTTTGAAAAAATCCATTAGCAGTTAACAGTCGAAAATAGACATTTATATTGATGATTTAAAGTTAATGTCTTGTTACTCGTAGGATAATTAGACCAGGATATACTGCTTAAAGCTAATTCCAAACTTCAAACATATATGCCAACAACAGGACTTGAACCTACAGACTCTAGTTTCGAACACCAGAGTATTATTATTTACAGAGTAATTTACGAAATATTTCTTTTCAGGTTTGCTTTCCAGAAATAATTAATCAGTTTAATTTTTATAAAAAAAAGAGCCGAGTAAGCAATTAAAAATTATTTTATCTTACATGGTCACAATTGTCAATATCAGGGTATATTTAAAAAAAACCTAGTAAACTGAACTCACCTCATTTTCAGAATTTATTTAGGACTAGTTTCAGGAAAAATTTACTAAACATTTTATTTGAACCAGTTGTAAAACAGTGCAGGGTGTATTTGTTTCACTCGCGTACTTCAAAATCAAGAGATGCTATGTAGGAGATTCTTTTCCTCGTTCTAATTTTAAAGTTTATTTCTATTTCAAAAAATGAAAATTCCAAAATCACATTAGCCCTCGTGTTGCAAAAAGTAGACAGTAGCACTCCAAACTAAACCAAACCAAAATCACAATCCAAAAATCCTGATTCCGGGTGACATAAACACACGTAATCATTTTTACTTATTTTAAAGACTTTAAAAAAATTTAATTTTGTAACAATGATTAGCTTAACATAACAATGTTCTCGGGTTATTGATAATACGCATTACGTGTGTGTACAACTTTATAGCTT
The DNA here is from genome assembly GCA_032207245.1 of Pardosa pseudoannulata. NCBI lineage: Eukaryota > Metazoa > Arthropoda > Arachnida > Araneae > Lycosidae > Pardosa > Pardosa pseudoannulata. Next base: position 12,011,373 of record CM063503.1, on the reverse strand, counting down.
TACTAACTTTTCAAATTGTATGCGAACATAATTTACCTGAGCTCCATACTTAAAATAATTTCATTACTCTCATACCTTTTAGATCTTCCACTTTCGTACGGAATTCTGGAAGCTAACAATTGCCCAGCTAATATCAATCAGTGTGAATTTCTATGGGACCCTATACATGATGTTGGCCTTTTTATCAAGGTAGTATCTGACATTTACTTTTGTTTTAGACTGAAGTACCATGAACTAAATATTAAATACTGATAATTACTTGCAGATCAATTGTATCAGTACCGAATTTACGCAAAAGAAGCATGGAGGAGAAAAGGGAGTACCTTTCCGTATTCTCATAGAAACATATTGTCGGGATACATCGGAAAAACTTCATGCTGCAACATGCCAAGTTAAAGTTTTTAAGGTAAAACTCATTTTTCCTTATTTAAATGCAAAAATAGATTTTGTCATTAAACTACTCTGATTATCAACATAAAATAACATGACTGTTTAACTGGATGAAGTGTCATTTAGCTCTTTATAAATAACATCCTTTTAAAAGAATCTTTTCTTTTTCATTTAGCCCAAAGGGGCCGACAGAAAGCATAAAACTGATCGAGAAAAAATGTGCAAACGCTCCCAGGCTGATAAAGAAAAATATCAACCTCAATTTGAATACTCTGTGTTTAGAGACGTAGGTTATATCTTTTCATCTATTTTCAGTTTTTTCCATAACCTATTATACTAAAAGCAATGATAAAAAGGGTAGTATATTTTCAATAACAGGAGTATTTCTTTTCCAGCTCGGCTTTTCAGACGTTTGGGCTGCCAACCATTCAAGTATTCAATATACATCGGCAACAACATCTCCTACACCTAGCTCCCCTATATCAAGTGGTTGCTCTCCTCAGAGTACACCTACAGATTACATATTAGATTCTCAAAAGAAAGAAATGTGAGTTTCAGTTACACTTGTTTAATAATATTTATGTAAAGAAGAAACTAATTTAACATTAAATGCATAAGATGCATTACATGAATTAGATGCATAACCAATGTAAGGCATAAACTGAAAAATAAAATGTTCAAACAGCTATTTACCAGCCTAAAGGTAGCTGCATTCTCAAAACCAGTAGAATGAGCCTGCAATCATGGCTTGTAAAAGCAGACTGAGCCTTCAGTCTGTTTTTACTAAAGCTGCTTTTGAACAGTCCTCATTGCTGAAGGCTCAGTCTGTTTTTCTAAGTTATTCAGTTATCTCATATTGATGCGAAACAGCTGTCTGCGGACATTCTCTTTCTGTTTCGGACTTTATTACGTTATCTTTGCCTTTAATTCTATGTTCTGGCATAAAGATTTTACTTTCCGATAAAAAATAGCTATGTCTACCTTTTAAAAAGCTATCGGAAAAACTATTGTGCAGTTGCCATGTGAGTTTCATTGGTTGCAGTTGAAACACTTTGAACAAAACACACAGGAAATTATTTTTACAATTCTTCTAAATCCAATCGGAAGGCAAAGACCATATTGTTCTAATTTGTTTAAGTAATTCAAAATATCTGTAATATTAGGTTGTATAATGCATGGTTATGCAAGTTAATGTGTCGCACATAACCGAAATATTGGGCTAACTTTAGAGCACAAACGGAAAGAGATCTTTGAAAATTGTGAAATGTTGTTAGTACTATTAGATTGAAAATCGGCTAGAACATTTATTCGTCATGTTACTGCTTCAATGAATAAACTTTTTAATACCATGAATAACAGATTTGTTTAATATGCTAATGACTTTAAAATAATTAGTGAAAGATGTATTATGAAGGGCTTGACAATCCATTAATGAAAATAATTAATGCACTGATGTCTGATTTAATTCCTTTAACTCTTTATATGAAATTCCCCTTGTTTCATTTTGATGAATACAACCTGAACTCATATAATTTTCTGGTTCTTTTAAATTTTGTGGTGACACGTGTTTCATGTAAATTTATTTCTTAAGCTTTTCTTAATATTGTACAATTAATAATATTTAAGAGTAAAAACTTTTTGTCTGGTTTGAAAATTTTCATTGAAGTCTGTATAAGCGACGATAGATGAAATATATTGGAGATATTCTTTTTAGGATATTTCCAGTAAAATAAAATTTTCTACTATTTAATCAAAGAAGTAAATTCTTTATTATTTTTCGTATTTATTTCTTTGGGATACTGGTAGGACAATGGTACAGCTTAATTTCTAAATGTTTCGCATGTATATTACTACTTCATTATTTTGTAAATATCAACATCCTACATAAATGAGATAATTCTTGCCTTCAAGTAAGAGATACGTTAAGTACGGTGGATTAAGTAAGAGATTCCCACGTGCTTAACCATCCATCTTACTTCAAAGTAAATAATCCAAATTTCATATACAGCTAAAGTTTTACTGTACCCACACAATCTTACACGATTTTGCGATTTTTAAAGTGGCTTTTTAATTATCTTTTTATTCCCTGTACAACGTATTCATGAATGCAAGGCTTCATTTTCAATCCTTTTCTAAAAGCTTCAAAATTTGTTACCAAGACTTCTTTAAATAAATGTAAATTACTTTTAAAATTTTTCAGGTACGATGGCATTCAAGCCACTTCTACTACTGAACCACTAGAACCTATTGAAGAACACATTCCTGATAGAGTAAGACCATAGTGCTCATTTTCATAATTAAAAATAACTTTCCTTTCTAAAAATTTAAAAGATTTTATCCTTTTTTGATATATATACTTTCGTTTTGTAGTTCTTTTTGTTTACAAGTTAATGTTTAAAAACTTAAATAATACTCTAAAACAAACTGAAACACATTTTGATATATGGATCTTTTCTGGTGCATTAGAAAAATTCTCTTCAGAACAAGATATCTTTGTTGATATTGCATAATGAACTTAATTCAGTTTTATAATTTGCACATTTTAACCCTTTGTATCACTTTGTTGCAGAATGCAACATAAGAAAAAACCAATGTTACACAGTTACTTTTAAAATATGGTTTTGTTGATTGTTTCTATCTTGCAACATTGCAGTAATATTCTTCACTCGTAGAAATCCTATCAAATAAGGATATTTTCCTATCAAAATACCATTTATCATTTAATCAGATGTACTCATTGCTGAAATAAACTTTATCTATTTCGAATATATTATATTAAAATTATATCAGAGACTCCAAAGATAGATTTCTCACAAAAGTAGTTTCTTTATAAAAATATAATTTTTGTAAAAAGTAATTAGTAATATTTATAAAAAGTATGTATTTTGTTTGTATAAAATGCACCTTTTTGTCTATAATTTTTCATTTTTTCTATTTTAAACATTTTAATTATTTTTCACGTGTTTGAAACATTGTATTCTAACATTGGAGGAAATATTTTTATTTCGGAGTTTTTGAGATATAAAAGAATTAAGAATATGATGTCTTCTTCTCGTTTGAGAAATCATAAGACCTTATCACAAGTCAACATGTATGTGTTGAAAAAACAGCGTATTCATTTTACGATTCTTTTTTACGGTGAAGAATGCTTGGATTTCTCGTATGATAGCGAAAACTTTTTCAACTGATAAAAGACCTTATCAGGCTTCATTCTGAACCGAAATAAATCGCTTGAAAATATTTCCTCCATCACATGAGAAATCCGTGCATTTTTCATCATGAAAAGAAATCGTAATATGGATAAATTGCTTTTTCAACGAGTTCGGGTTGACGTATAAGGCCGTACACAACTAAAATAAAAGCTGCACTGGTAAAATCTAAAATATATTTTATTACTTCATAAGGCATACATTTAGTACTCTGCTTTCATTTCCTCCTCTGTTCGTTTTCCCCGCCGACTGGCTTTTATATGTGGCGTTAAGACAATTTTTTTCACTTCAAGAGACTGTCTTTTGACACATGCATAACTAATACCATAAAAAAATACCAGAGCGAACATCATAACGATATGTCTTTCTTTAACTTCAAAAATATTTTCACTGGTTCACAACAATGTAATAAATTACTGTTCTTTGACGAATGCATTGTAACTTGGAAACTTGTGAAAATTGAATGTAAATATTAGTGTTTGATTACACTATCTGCTTATATTAAACTTCTTTTTTATAATAAGAGAAATTAATTCCTTCCACTTAAATTTATTGAATAGCTATAATATCTAAAAAAATATTTGTTTAATGCTTGATGTATTTTTTAAAACATTTTACTAAAGAAAAATTATTAAAAAAATAAACAACTAAAAATAAAAGCAAGATAAATATTCTTCAAAATATCTGATGATTTTAATATATCATCCGAAGACGTGTCTTAATATTATCATAAGATAGAGTAACTTTGAAAATTTTTTTAGTATGCACTTTGAAAAATTACACAATAAAATATTTTCATTAACTCTACCTTTTTAAATAAATTATATTTTACTACAGATTATATATGACATTTGTTTCAAAGAATGTTTTAATAAGTTACGAAAGTTTGATAATTTGTTTTATATACATTTAATATTTTGAAATATAGGATATATTTTCGTATCATCTAAATTTTGTTTCATGTCACATTTTTTTTTTAATTTTCATTCTCTATACTTGATGTTTCAGAATTTTTCCTTAACTCATGAATCTTCACCTGCTGATTGTGTTATGTGGTTGCAAAAAAATATGTTTGACAACTGTATAAAAGAATTCGGAAATTTTACTGGTATGTATAGTTATTTCAAATTTTGAAGCCTCGTTTTATATGTAAATATTAGTGTATGTATTTCTTTGACATACATTGACGAGTAGGGGTTGTCATTCATTTTATGTACCACTGTAGATTTGACGAGTCTATCTCCCCATGAGCTGTCTTTGGCTAACGCCGTGCGCTATATTATTAGATTACTCAGTTGCTTTACTTATGCGTTGATTCTAGTTTGTTTACGATACTCAAGATGTCCCTCCCTCTGACCTTTTCAACAGTATCAGTAACAAAGTTGCATACACAAGTGGCACTTGTAAAAGCATAGTAAAAGCAGTATTCAGTATAGCATTGATCTTGCATGACGAATGCCATGCTAAGGAATATTTGAGTCTAATAGATTAAAATATTATGATAAATAACAGAAATGACAATGTTTGAGTCAATTAACCTTTAGGAGATGGGTGATCGATATTTCGACCAAGCCGGGCAATTCTCAAAAGTACGGGCTTGGCTTAAATAGGCACCAAGCACTTCATTCTCCCCCTGACTACTATATATTGTCATAAAGGGTAGGTCAGATCCATCGTTAACAATAACTTCTACTATCCGTCCTGTTTCCTTTGGGTTTCACCCATTTAATGTCCTTTATTTCTTCCCTCCTGCTTTATGCTGTAAAAATAGACGAAATCAAAGAAATTACTTATCAGGGTAAAGTATAAAAACCTAAGACTCATCTTTATCTACACCAATATGGATAAATACGCCGTCACGAAAAGGTTAAATATTATATAACTATCCAAATTTCAAAATTAAATTATCTATTTCTGAGCTTGCACACAACTGTTCAGTTGAGCCACATTAAATATTTTTCAGACGCATCAAATCCCGTTTTATTTGTATCTCAAGGGATTAATAACGGTTCTTTTCTATTTAATTTAGAAGTAACTTGGACGTTACAAGGAATATTTTTGTAAATTACTAATTTAGAGTTATGAAAAATTATTTGAGTATACATTAAACTATAACTAAACCAATCACATCGAAAAGATTTACACTCATGTCCATAAATTAAGGATAATGAAGTTCAGGCAGTGAAAGAGACAAAAGCAAAACAAATTTGACTTATTTGTAAAGTCTATTTATTAAACAAAAGGTAAAGAGCAAAAAAGATGCTATATGTTTGACATAATTAATAAAAATTGCGATTTTTACTCCCTGGAGCAAATTTCAAAAAAGAACCTATTTACAGAAAACAGTATAACATGGTTAGTATGATGGTTAATACGGAGTATATCAACCGGACGATGCAATACAAGCGTTACAACGCCTACGCATTCTTAGTATCAGATTATCAATCTGATCTTGGGGAAAATTACACCACTCATCAAGCAATGCCCTCCGAAGTTCCGATAGACAGCTGGGAGGGGGTTGACGGGCTGCAATTCGTCGGCCAAGCATGTCCCACACATGCTCTATTGGATTCAACTCCGGTGAGTATGGTAGCCAATCCATACGGGTGATATCCTCCGATTGAAGGCATTCGTCTACAATGTTTACACGGTAAGGTCGGGCGTTGTCATCCATATACAGAAATTCAGGACCCATGGCGCCCCGAAACAAACGTACATGTTGTTCCAGAATGACATCCCGATAGATGTGGCCTGTCATCGTTACACTCTGAACATGTAGGTCAGTTCTGGAACCAAGAATAATTCCTCCCCTAACGAGCCATCCTGCACCACCGTAACGGTGTCGTTCAATGGTGTTCTCTTGGTGGTAACGGGTACCTGGCGCTCTCCATATGAAAGTCCGGCGAGAATCAGAATGTAAACTGAACCTGGACTCATCGGAAAACATCACACAAGACCACTGTTGCGGTGTCCACAATGCATGCTCTCTAGCCCAGCATAATCGCAGGCGACAGTGAGTTGCGGTAAGGGGAACACATCTGACAGGCCTACGAGCATATAGACCAATGTTCCCTAAGCGTCTGTACACGGTCTGCCTTGAAACTGTCGTACCGGTAGCTGAAGAGAGCTGACGAGACAGGTCTGATGCTGTGCTCCGTCTGTTTCTTTTGGTAGTAACTGCCAAATACCGGTCATCATTCGGCGTAGTAACTCGGGGGCGACCTGTGCTGTAACATCTACTCACATTACCATCATGTTTGAATCGTTTCCAAAGCCTGGAGATGACACTCTGGGCGATTCCAAGTTCCTCGGATACTTCCAGCTAGGTACGTCCACATTCCAGTCGTCCGATAATTCTACCACGTAAAAAATCATCCAAATGCTTCCTTTGTGCCATAACTATGCGGTTATTGCACTGAAAGGCTTTTAAAGCGCTTGTGACCAATTTTACTTCTTTGCTACCATTCCTTATATACCCCTTTCATACACTCTCGTCATTGTGACGTACTATCCGCGCCATCTGGTGGTTTCCTGCGATTTGCATATTCTTCTTCAAGATGTGTGTGATAATTCTACAGGTGAAATTTTTATTTTAGAGCTCAATTTCTGTGTGATTCTGAATTATCCTTAATTTATGGACATGAGTGTAGTTAAATGATTTTTTAAGTTTTTGTTAATTTTTAAAATGTTCTTTAAATTGTTTCAATTTTCAATTTTTTTCCTCTCAATTTCGCCGCATAACTAAACATATATTTTGATGATATATGAGTATATATGAGGGAATTGTGAATATTTGAATATTATTAATTGATTGAATAATGAATGTATAGAAAGTATTTTATATCTGTACTTTGAATTTTCGCTTCCAAATCTAAATTGAGTTTTAATTCTTTAAATGGAGTCAAAACTTAAAATGAATTGATTTTAATGTATATTAGGAATGTTTGTAAAACTTTTGTAAGAATCTGTGAAAAATTAAATCGCAAGAAGCATATTAAAAACAATTTTTTTATTTAATTTTTTTTAAATTGTAGATTTTTAATAATGTTAATTAAGTTATATTTCAGTGTGTACAAAGTTTCATGCCTCTGAGTTAATAATGAAAGTTACGAAATATTTATGTGAATTATTAATTTAAAGTTATGAAACATTGTACACTTTGTTGTTATTGCTATGTTGTTTATTGTTTTATGAAACTCTATATACGTTGAATTATAAGTAAATCAATAACACTAAAATATTTTATAAATAAGATATTTTGAAAAATTTAATATATAAAATCTTTTGATAAATATTTAAATACTCTTTGTAATCTAATTTTTCAAAGATTCTTTCAGAAATTTTATCAATTGTTTCTTATACATATTAAAATAAATGTGTGTATTCATTATAAATTTTGACTTCATTTGGAATTTTAAAAATTCAAATATCTCCCGAAAACTTGGCGTGCAGACATAGTTTTTTCCTATGAATTAACTATTTAATTTATCGAAAAAATAATATCCTAGATCGTTCAAAAGATTTTTTTATGTGATAGTAAGTCAAAAGTGGAAGAAAAGTTTAAATTTAATAGGCAAGGAACATTTTAAAAATCAACAAAATATTTTAAAAAAGAGATTTTTTTAAGTGTCTTTTTGAAAAAAAAATTAAATGTGATTAATTTAGTTACATTTTCAACACCTACATGTACTACATTGCGTGTCCAATTTATGATTTCTTATGAATCTTTGTAGCTTCTATATTTCTTTTAATTGAGATAATAAATTTTTATAATATGGTTTATTTTTTTTTAGGTGCTGATCTTTTGAATCTTACTCGCGCTGATTTAATTGATATCTGTGGTGCTGCCTGTGGCATTCGCCTATATAATACTCTTCATGGAAAGTAAGGCACATGGATATTAATTCCCACTAAAAATATCTGTATTAAAATTAGTGAAAAATTGTCAGGTGCGTTTATTCACATATTTTTTTTACTTATATTTTTTACAGGAGCTATATGACAACTTATGTGCGTTTGCCCGTTCAAAAAGGTATAGATTTAGTTTACACTTCTAATATGTGTTGTAAAGTCTAGCACTTAAACTCAAGCACTTGTGGTCTCTTTTGTTATAAGTTCTATATACCGACTGCAAAAAGTTTTATTTTTGTAGCAGACTAATTAGACACAAATTTACTTATCGCTTAGAAATTACATTTGTATTATACATTTAATTTTGGTGACTTTTGACTTTTTAGTAAATCAAATAAATTTCATTTACCAGAATCTTGTTAACGATAAGAGTTGGTTCTATACATTCAGTAGCTCTTTACTATGGTGAAACAAAATATGTATTTGTACGAATGATAGTTGATGAATGTGCTACTTACAAAGCTGGTACATTTCCTATAAATTTGCTGAGAATGTCCATCTCGCTAATTATGTATTTCCTTAAAGAAGATAAATTAATACTAAGTATGCAATTAAACGACAGTCATCCTTACTATCTATCTCGAATATTAAGCTCCTTTGTTCCTTCCCTAAACTAAGGCTATTTTAGGTGTAAAATTCTCAAGAGACCATTTCCTCTTTATTACTTAAAATATTCTAAAATTCTTTTAGAATCGAATTGCATTATCTGCATCTTTCCACAATGAAGGAACTCAGTAAAACGCCTGTGATTTTGTTTAATCTGCTCTAAAATTACGTACTTATGTAAAGGAAAGGGATTTTTCATAAGTTTCATAAAACTTTTTTATGATTATTTATAATACAAATCTTTTTATATAATAGGTTTAAAATTCTTCTACAAGATCCTTGTTTCATGAAAAAATTTTATTAAATTCTCATTTAATTATAAAGAATTCTAATTTACAATTAAAATCCTCAAAATCCTTTTCCAAAAGTAGCTTATTCTTCTCGAAAAAGTTAAAAATCTTTTTCTAAAACCATTTACTAAAGATGGTACTGTTTCTAGGAAAAGTTTATTAAACTAAGACATAGACTAAAACTAACTAAAACTTACCATGTTTTAAATTTTGAGATTAGTTTTTTTATTGTGTGTTGTTTGTGTGAATGTTTAGTGAACTTTTTGTGAAACACGCTAACAAAATTATCACATTAAACAAGTTAATAATTAGAGAATATAAGTTTAAAATTAGTTTTAAAGAGGGGGAATACCCAAAAGTAGAGCGTACAAACCCTATATCGTGTTATTTTTCGTACTAGACTAACAACGAAATAAAATTGTGATATTTTATATAAATATTGACAACATTTGAACTGATTAAAATATTCTCTTGTAAGATAACTTTTTAATGAACCTGTAAACCTAAATATTTTGCCTTCCTTTTTTATCTTATATGTACATTTTTATTTCAGCTTTCAGTGCCATTTATTTAAAAACTGCCAAAGTACTTGAATTTAGCTCAAAGATAAAAGCTTTTTGTGGATTACCTACTGATTGTAAATGTGATTTTTATGTTAGTGGCCCCTCAGGGACTCGTGTGATACTCACTGATGAGGTAATGTATTTAATGTATTATAATTTAAGTGATAAAATATTTTTGGTTATTACGCTTTATCTGCTTTATCTTATCTAATCTAATATTGTGTGAATGTAAAAATAACTGACGTTATTGTAATAGAATCGAACTTATTTATACCGAAGACGAAAGGACCGAGATAATTTGCTCCTTTGGTCCTCGGAATTCTGATGACGTCATCACTAAATTTTTACTCACACCTAAGCTCCATTGTGATCTCCTATTGGATAAAATACCGTGCCTTCTTCAGCAAAGATCGCTTTGATCTTAGAATAATATTTGCTCTTTTAAAAGAACTTGCCAGGGAAACTTAGGAAAAAGTTGTGCCCATATTTCATGGAAATGAATGTTAAATAAAAGTATGTGTTATAAATGCGCCCTGCACGTGAAAGAAAAAAATCTTAGTCTCTAATAAATTGTATTTATTGCATGTATTATATTAATTATAATTTTCCCTCTAATTTTGTGTAAATTACGCCATTGTAAATACTTATTTGATTTATTTTATTGTAATTTTGTACCAAATTCATAGTTTCATGAGTGACAGGTATAAATATTATCAATATTAAGAATACCTGAACTAGATGGCTATTCCTAGGCAGTCCAGTCAAAATTACTAGTTTGCGACAGTCCTTTTCAGCATAACGAACACTTTCCTCGCTGACCTTTATGCTAGTTGTAAAATGTTACTTTTTAGCATTTTAAATGTTTTCTGCCCTCTTAAAGCATTTTTATGTGCACTAAGTTCTATTTCATACAATATTTTTAATAATATTTTTTGTAATAGGTTGTTTTTTACGTCAAAACCTTTTATATATTTTACAATTGTTAAAGTATTTTTATGGTCAGTAGGCTATTTAATATAACTTCCATGTTATTTAAAACAGTTTCTCTTTTTTAGGTCATTTGTAATATGTTGAAAGATTCTTTGTTTGTTGTCGAATGCAAAGAAAGTAAGTTATATTTATAACGTTCCTAACTAGTTAATACTAAATTTGAATTTCGTAGATAATATTTATTGATTTCTGTACATTTTCTTTTCTTTCGCAGGCAATTCGGGTCAGAGAGAGGAGACATACACTGTATTTTTGAAACATGTTACAAATTGACTTCTGTGTTTCATGCCTACTTCTATTTTCATCAATTAAAGTATTATATTGATTTTCTTCAAAATCCGTACCTGATTATCATACATCGCTTTATACTCAAATATTGTATGAAATGCACTAAAGAGAAAGAATATCTCGTCGTTCTTAGCATCTCATCCATTCTTCCATTATGTACTGAAAAGCTGGGATGTAATCATAAAGGGACAAGTAATTTTTATATCTTCATTATACTTTTCTACGGCATTCTTAAAATGTACATTTTCATAGACACCGAAATTCTGCATGGCTTTACTGTCTTTGTGATATTTGTCGCTGATTATGCGCAAAAGTATTTCTGTAATCAAAAAGTTCCATTTGAGCACAATGTACGTATTGGGGGAAGATGCGTGTCTGTGTGGGGGAAAAAATGAAACTGTGATTGAATTTAAGTGCTTTTTATTCATCATAAATGGAAAATAAACGTCAGTTTCTTGACACTAAATATCGAGACATTTTGTATGAAACTGCATAATAATAAGTCTGTGGATTATAAAAGTGCACTTTCTAGAGAGAAAAATAAATTTTCGTAATTGACAGTTTTTCTGCAGTGGATCGACACAGGACTTTTTTTCCCTTTTTTATGAATCACTTATTGTTAGTATATAACTCACAAAGAACAGAATCTAATTAAGCTGCAAAACAGAACTAATGTTGATCATTTCCACTGTACCGATGGAAGTATTCACTGTGTGATATATGTGTTTCTTATATGGTTCCTTGTTTCCAAGCATTTTCTTCGGTAGTACTTCAAAATATTTTCAATGTGTTCACGTTCATATGAAAGCTTTATGTTTAGTGTCATTTAATCATTTAAAAAGATTTTCATCGTGTTGTATTATTCAGTTATACATTTATTGTAAAATATTTTCAAAAATAACGTCATCAATAGATAAGTAATGAAATTTCTATTAATTCTAGAAACCATATAATGTATTTCAAATATCTTTTTTTGATATACATATTAAGGAAATATTTTCTCGATTTTTTTATCAATAATATTTTTTATTTTTGTAATCTTTTAAATTAAAAGTGCAGTTATATTTCATTTCGAACACACTAACAATTACTGTTGTGTATAGCTTATTATTAAACGCCTATTTCCCTTCACAAGAGGTAAAATATCGAAAACAACTTTTCCTTTTGAAAATTATACTCACGTAGAAAGTGCAGTCTCCCAAAGCTTTAACCACCGTGTATAAAATGGAATATATAATCATCATAATCAGTTAGACCATAATAAATTACTCTTTAGACAAAACTTTAGCAGGAGCCTCTTAATAACAAAATGTTATCGTAATTTAAATATTAGTCCCAGATTTACTTCTTGTATAAACTACACTATTATATCTTAATCTATGAGCTAAACTTCAAATACGATCTTATCAAATTACATGATTAAGTTATCGCGACTCCACCTTATCCAGTGAGTGCTATCTTCTTATCTGAAAGCTTAATGTCTCCGTTTGTTAAATTATTTACAACAAACATATTTGCCTACTGAGTCAGAACTAATACTTCCGCCTCTCGCAATTATAAGTGCCTGAAAACCTAAAAGAAATGAAGTAAAATATACATTTTACCTCAAACGAAGACTCACTTGGTAAGTTGTCGTTAAGCCTTAAATATAACAAACTTTTTATATTTGGGTTTAAATAATTAAGTCTATTCCAAATTATTTTTCGGATTATTAATACACTTTAATCAAAAGCAAATCCTATCTCCGTTAAGGTATGGATAGTTTTTGCTTTAAAACACTGGAAATAAGCACTCAATTGCCAAGTGTCCCTGTCAAACACAGTAATAAAACATGTCCATGAAAAGCAACAAGAATGAATGTTTAAAACTTTAGTTTTCTAAATATACTTTACTCTAATAAAATGCTTTAAAACGAATTAAGTTTTAAGAAAGAAATAGTTTTTTTATACTTTCTATTTCTATAATTAAGAGTATAAAAAGAATCTCAAATTTATCCATTTCTAGATATATAGCAGTTAAGCCATAGAACATTTTCTTTAGAGGAGAACACTATGAAGAATTATAAAATTAGAGATTAATTTATATTCAGTTTTAAACGTAAGATTTGAACAGAAAATCTTTTTCACCATTTGATTTATCAGCATCTTCATTTCCAAAGTCATATCTCACATCAACAAGTAATTAAAGAGTTAAAATAAGATTCAACTATCAAATAATTTTAATAAACATTAGCAAGGAAAGAGGTATCTTCAATCTAAATAAGCTACAAAGATATCTTGACATTTCTGAGACAAATGTAACAAAAGTAAGTTTAACTCTGTTCAGAATAGAAAAAAATTTTAATTTGTAAATAATGGCAAGAATTTTGTACAAATATGCAATTGTGTTTGCATCAAAGCAACAATATTTAATATATGAATAATACTATATTATCCACTTTCTGCTTTTTAAATGATCTCTTGATCTGAGACAAGTCATTCCTATTTATAACAAAAGACATTCCACAAAAGTGTTAAAGTTTCAGCCCATTTCCATCAGTATCATAATTTCACTATGAAAACATAGCATTCTTTCTCTTACATACCAAAATACTAAAAGCGTTTGCCCTTGAAGAATTTTACAACAGAATTTTGAATCGGTGCACTACAAGTAGTTTTATTTTTGGAATTCCGCTTTTTATGAAAGTACATAATGACAATCTATTGCCAATCAAGCACAAACCTTATAAATTTGAGTCCAATAACATTTGGTGCTACGTTATCACAGAAGAGTTTGTCGGATGATAGCCGAATAGGCAAAGGGATACTCTTATGTACCAGAGTTCGTGGATTCGAATCCCGCTTCTAGTATAGGTGGTTATAGCCGTTCGAATTCGGCTTTGAGTAGTAGATCCCAGTCTCATTAGCCCTCGTGTAGCAAAAAAAAGTATACCTCAGCACCCAAACCCAAACCAAACTATAAAGAGTTAGATTTCTGAAAGACTTACAAAAACAATCCAGTTAGCTTTATTGCTTATCCAGTAAAACAAGTTATGTTGAGACAAAATTAGGTAAACTAAAACCGGAATCAGAAAATTAAAATCCCCTAAAAATTCACGAACAGAAAATACGTAAAGCATAGATTATTTAAAATACTACCATCATAAAAATATCAGTTGTTTCTGTACAATTGAATCACAAAACAGTTTGATTCCAAAACTATAATAAAATCGTTTAACGTGTTTAAAAGATAGAGTGAAAATATACAAAGATGCATGTTTATATATATATATATATATATATATATATATATATATATACATGCATAGATTTAGAATATGAATAATTTTCTCTTTTGCATACTGTTTCTAATATGCACAAATTTATAATCGAGAAAGGAAAGGCACTGTAGCTAAACTCAGTCTTAAATGTTATCAAATATTAGTTACTTGCTTATATTATTCTTAAAAAGATCAGTGAAATAATATTAAAATTTATCCTATTAAATGTTTTTCTTTTGAGTTATCAGAATTTACAATGAAGTTCATACTACTAGTATTTAATTTCTACTACAACAAATTTTATTGTACGGGATACTCTTTGTTAGCTATTTAAAGAAAATCATACAAAGCAAATCCTATTATTTTGAAACGCTATTTGCTTTCTTGAATATTAATACTTTTAAACCCTTTTAACTTTTTTTGTAATGATTGCATATTTTTTAATGCATCTTTGACTTTTTCAAAGTTTCAAAATTTAATGAGATGAAATTTGTGGTAATTGTGTCTGTATATTTCATCAAATTTTAATTTTTCCTTTAAATCCATTTTTATTTATATCTCAGTAATAGAAATTTATATTAAACATATTGTAATTTTATTTACTCTTAGAATATGTATTTCGAAACTTGCTTTGCATGTGTGTTTCTTTTATATTTTTAAGTGCTTCCTTTTTGTAACAAAATTTATTTAAAGTTTTTTTTTTAATATTCTGCTGTGTATGTTCATCGTGCAATTAGTTTGTAAATACTGTATAAAGAAGATTAATATTCGTGTGAAGATATTTTGTCAACTAATTCATCCTATAAATTTAATGAACATTTGTTTTACTGCACTTTAGAGCTAGTTACATTTACGTATATGCCTGTGTGTAAAAATACGAAATAAGTTTAAAATTGTGAAATTGAAACATAAAGTCTGTGCATATAGAAACTGATATCACACATAAAATGATTCCAAATTCCTGTATCTGTCAAGGATGTGCTAATTAAATGTGATAATTGTTTATATCTGATACTTATCCAGTTTATTCATAAAAGGACTGCTTTTAGTGCCATTTAATTTGTAATGATTTACAACACTTTTGTACTGAATATAGATG
>CM063503.1:11913268-11990768 GCA_032207245.1 Pardosa pseudoannulata | reverse complement strand
TTATTATTAAGTAGTAAAATGTATTATTTTTATACATTTACCTATCTTATATATACTTTTATATTAAATATTCCTGCAGCTATTTCCTATAAAAGTAATTTCATTTTTTTTTTTTTTTTTTTTTTTTTTTTTTTTTTTTTTTTTTTTTTTTTTATTCATTAGAAAAATTGAGAAAATCATGTTTTTGCAAAGTTTAGGGTCTGATGTAAAATAAAAAAAAATTATTTTTTATTACATTTTGCTAAGCTATCCTAGAGGTAAGTTTCCCGTGGTATAGGGTGTGACGCCTACAATATTTTGAAATGAGAGATAACGTGAATAATGGATCACAGTCAAAGATAAAAATGGAAATTCACTTTAATTCTGGTTTAAATACAGCTATTTACAAAGGAACATTAATTCCTAAATCATCTAGAACTGCAAAGGATGGTTGCAGATAAAACTTCCTCACGACAATCACAATCGAAAGAAAAACAAGAGATTTAACCCCTTCCTGTAAAATGACGAGTCTAGCTCGTCATTAGTTTTTCATTCCATACCGCCATACACTCGTCATGAGATTAAAGTTACTGTTAAATATGATAATTAATTTAGTTTAAAATTTCTAGTGTACTGAATTTGGCAACACTTTTATCACTTGTGAAAATCACAAGTCACTATTGCGTATTGTTTACTTAGAATTTCTTGGTACAAGTCATTGCCAAATTAAGGAGTCAGAATAATAGAAAACCTACTAAGACATGCCGTGTGTGTTACAAGAATCAAATTAAAAGTGAGACTACTTGGCGGTGTAAACAATTAAGAATTCCTTTGCACTTTGTTTTGAAAAGTACCACTAGCTTGAAGACTATTATCTGTATACCTTATTAATGTTTTGCTTTGATATTTTCTTAATTTTACTGTTTCTGATATTATTTAACACTATATAAAAAGTGGATTTTAATTAAGAATATGTAAGAATTGTAAAATGAAACAAGTTTTTTAAATAAAAATTAAATGGTTATTTCATGCACAGTTTTTCATTATTAAATCATACCGGAAGGGATTAATAATCTATTACAAATGGGGAGGCTTTTTAGGGTGCAATCAAACCCAATTTATCCCCCGTTCGGTCCCGAGATTCTGCCGCTCCCTATATGAGCGGACTTTACGAATCTCCCGAACTAGCAAGCTGTCGCTGGTAAAAGGCGAAAACCTCCACGAGGTCAACACACCTTCGAAAAAAATGACGCAAAATTGTAGGCTTTTTATACCTGGGGGGTCAGTTACGGTCCCGCAACTGTTTTTGTTCTCAGTTAAGATCCCAGTTACATGAGAACTCCAGCTAAAGTTACAGCTATACTTTTTAACTGAATTCTCATTCGCTGGCTGTCTTTTCACGGTATTTCCGAGCGTTCATTAACGAGATCCATCAGGGGCGTATTCGTCTATTCAGTCCGATTGTCAAGATTCCAGACTCTGCGATGCCATGCTATTGTACTCCGTACACAGGTGTACTCCGGTCAGCTGTTTTGGCACGTGCTCGGACAAAGGGGAGTCTTCACAAGGATTTATAAAAAAGAAAAAAAAAAGTTTTTATCGGCCCACCTTAATGCTCTTAACTAAGATTTATTCCAAGGTCTAACAGGTTATAGATAAATATTCCCTATCCTATGTAAAAAATGGTGTACATGGAGCATTTAAATCAAGGTACATGGGATAAAATAAATTATTGTATATTTGTCTTAATATTTTCAGTATAGGCTTCTAACAACTAAGGTTTATTCTGCTTATTATTAAGGTATCTTATACATAAAAATGACCATTTTATGGGACAAATAGGTACGCAGGAAACCTTTTTGATTAAAGTACTGTTAAAATACTTAATTACTAAAAAAACTGTTTCTTTTATTATTTATTTATTCTTGAAATTTTAACCACTTTTACATAAATATGTGTCTAAAAACATTAAATTTTCAAAAGGATAAAACAAATCAAAATAAATTAATTTTGAAAGCTTATTATTGCCTAAATACTCTCCCTCACCTATATTAAAATCAAAGAAAAAGTTATTTTGGTAATCGTTATACTTAAAATGGTGTTCTATATTATGCAGAACAAAATATTTGTTCGGCATTTATATGACACATTTTATACCTATATTTTATTAATGAAGTGTTTACGGTAATAAGTAATTATGATTAAGTATTTGCGAAACTAAACCAAAGTTGATGGAAATGGTAGGCATGTAGAAAAAAACTGTTTTCGATTATTATGGTATAAAGAAATTTGGATGTATGTTAGAGGTAAGGAATTGTTAAATTTATATAAATCAAAACCCATTGATTTATACTTTCAAATATTCAAATATTTCCTGATTGAAATAATTTTAAGAAACATATGCATTATAGACGCCGGTCCCGTCCGCCATATTTTTTTTTTTTTGGCGACCAACAGAAAAACGAGTGTTTTGAAAAAACGTCAAGTAGAAAAACATGGTAGCGGTACGCGTTTTCTGGAAGATCGCCAAATAAAAACATGGCGGCGGTCACATGAAATATTTGAAACCCAACATTAACAAAACTAAACTTTAAAAGAAAAAAAAACAGATTAACAATTTAAAGCATTATTAAAATAAAATTAGCATAATAATTATCATTTTTTACGTTATTTAAAAAATAAATAACAGATTACTAATATTTATGATATATATCAACAGAATAAACACAATATATAGCATTTTAATAAGCACTAATATTATAAAAAATCTAACATGTGAGGGGGGTCCCCCTTGTAATAAAAGAAATGCAAAATAAATTTAATAACAGATGAAAATTGGAAAGGGTAGAGCCACAAACATTCTTCAACACTCCTACCTCAATTTAAAAAAAAAACTTTGAAGTAATTCTTTTTTACCAAATAGAAAAAAGGCTCAGATTTGGAATACCATTGTTCCATCACACATGGAGTTCAGAATGAATGCAAAACCCACCTGACTCCTAAGAATATCTTGACATTTTTTTAACAATTTCACAAATAAGAACCGAAATAACTTCAACCGTCATAACTAAATTAACTAAATCCTAGAAAATACGAACAAAGCAAAAATGTTCCAAACTAAAACATCTTGTTTGATTTAAAATATCCTGATACTTTTTAACAATTTCAAAAATAGTAAAATAAGAAATAAGAACCGAAATAACTACACCCAGAAAATGATAAGAACAAAAGAAATTGCTTACTAATTCCCAGAAAATGATAAGAATAAAAAAAGATACAACCTGTAATCCAAAAAAAAGAGCTATAATGCAAATTTATGGAATACTGCCGGGTACTGACGTCAGAAATCACGTGCACCAATGGGGTGCAAGAACACATTAGAGCTGCCATACCCAGCAAACAAAACCAGGGCAAACACACCAACACACTCATCGCCCCATAAAATCGCCAAATTTGGCGACAATAAAACACGGCGTCTATAATGCATCTGTACCAATTTCGAAATTGAAATTATTTCCTGATTGAAATAATTTCAAATATTTTCTGATTTCAAGTAAGATCCTCTAAATTTTCACTCTCATTACACCGCTTAGATTTCACTTCTCAGATAATAATTTTAATTTAATTGCATTTAAACATGCCTTCAAAATAAAAAACAGTTACACCAAAAAATTAATATAAAAGGATTTAACAATTTAACTCACTTGAACACTAAATCGAGGAGAACCCTGGACTTGTTTCTTTTCAACAACGACATGGTTCCATCTGAGGATAATGGGAGACAATGACAACCGAAATGTGTTGTTTATATTCAGTTTATTCTGTTGTTTTGTTTTGGTTTATATCATTGCAGAAAATCCCGCTATCACACAGATAGGTAGTAAGAAATGGCAACAGAGATTTATGGTGGAAATCTCAAGATATTCCATGACTTTAATCCAGAAAGACATCAGAGTTGTTGTCTCAAACGTAGTTTTAAGGTCGCCGTCATTTGCAATTTCCAGCAGTTGATCTTTTTCTTGCATAGTCATGACAGATTTACCTGATTTAGTATTAATTATCTCAACCCCGAGACAGTCGCACAAACCCGATAGATTCGATTGTTCAGTTTTCTATCACTACAAATCAAGGCCGAAACTTTCAATAGTTATTCGGGAGTATACAAATATTCTTGGGACCACTCTCAAACGCCTGAGTATCATCCAATTTCGAATCGTATGGTAGATATTTCATGGGTGTCTATAGTGTGATAATCACCCATGGTAACTAGAGATGTAAAAAATCCGGAATTTTGAAGAGGTGGGAATAAACCAGGGAATTTTGGGGAATAAACCCGGAATTTTGGGAACTTTGGGAAGAAATCCTTTTAACAATGTTTACATTTATTTTTTCAACAGTGGCTATTTAAGAACTAGCATATTATTTCTAAGAGATTTTTTTTACTTTTGGCAATATATATATATATATATATATATATATATATATATATATATATATATATATATATATATATATATATGTATATTTAAGAAATAATAACAATGAGCATTTAAGTGATTTATAGTAGTACTTATGTAATTAGTAACCCTATTAGTCTTATCAAACACATAACTGGTTGCTTCAATTTTAATTGCTAATATAATAATTATATACATTAGTTTTTATCATTATTTATTATGTAAATTGCTTTATGCTAGACTTTTTCCCCTCATTTTATAATATAAAAATAAATATCTTTAAATTTAAAATAACAGTTTATTATTTTTTGTAATGCATATATCACTTAAAGGTGTAATCATATGACACTTGTTGCATTTTGTGTCCAATTCCTACACACACAATATATATATATATATATATATATATATATATATATATATATATATATATATATATATATATATATATATATATATATATATATATATATATAAAGAGATATTATCCAAGAAAAATAATGATTTATGGTAATCATAAATCATTATTTTTCTTGGACACTACAGATTATTGTTTAATATTTATGTAATAATAAAAATATTGGATATTTCTCAAAGGAAAAATATACTCATACTTTCATGCTAAACAAAGTACCTTGCCAAATATAGTTAGTTAATCCCAATTATTCAATTTTTTTTTCATAGCATATAATAATGAAATTTTGTGAAAATATCAACTTTTGAGGTCTACGACAAAGACAGGAAAAAAATGGTGGTGCTCATTGTGTCATAGGAAATGGCGACTTCAAAATACTCATGTTTTGGAAATTTTCAAAATTACCTTCCCAAAAAACCCGGTTTTTTTCCGGGTTTAAACCGGGTTTTTTTTTTTTTAACTGCTCACAACTCTAATGGTAACACAAAATGAGCTGAATCACTCCCAATCGTTCAAAAGAACGATTGGGAGTCTGCACACATCAAATTAAAATGACATCCAACCCAGTAGTACAGAATTAGTGTATAGTACTAAGCCTAGGATTGTGGTAGATCTACGTAAGAGGGCTAATTTCAAAGTTTCTTTTTATACGAAAAAAAATTTTTTCAAAAAAAAAAAAAAAAAAAAAAAAAAAAAATCTATAAAATAAACACGTTAAAACTTTAAAATGACACACATTTGTATTATGACAGTAAATCTAGTACAGATTTGTTAGCGTTTCTAATTGTGATACAGAATTCTTTGCGTTTTTACAGTCTAACGCTATAAAAAAAAATAAAAAATAATCTCAAGTTTTTCCAAGCATATCCTTCCAAAAAAAACTTTGAAATAAATAGATTAATTTTAAGAAAAAAAAAGAAATTTTAAAGGGAATACGTGATAACCTTAAAAATGACACACAGTTAAAATATGACAATAATTCTAATACAGATTTACAGAAAATTGTTTTATTGAAAACAAATTTTGTATTTTTAACGAGCTAATGACAACTCACTTACAAAACTAATGTCTATTATGTAGGTATCCTTGCAGCCTCTCTATTCTAGTTACATTTGAATAAGCTTGTTGCATCTGGTTAGATGTATACCAAAATATTAGATTCAACATATTCGTACGCTGCTAAATATTTGTAATGTTTTTAATTTTTCGAGCTGAATTCATCATCTGATGAGTCCATTAGATAGTTGAAAACGTCTAGATATGTGATGCTTGGCCAAAATCTAGCTTTAGATATCCACTCACCGTTTGCAATCAAATATGTATCCATGAAATAATAAAATTCACCCGGTATTACCTGTATCATAAATTTTGAAGTATATGGAAGTTTAGTTTCAGAATTTAAACATTTGGCATACTTCGCTAAGTTTATATCTCCTAAACTGTAAGTATAATCATTCACAGACTATAAAAGGAAAAAATGGTTTTGCCCTTCCGTACGAAACAAGAGCTGAATTGAGCCTCAGGTGAGCTGTGACCTGCTGCGTGAAACTCCCCTATAATGTGGTAAGGTTCTTTGTGAGAAGGTAGAAAAAAAAATGAATGAAATATATCACATGAAATAAGGAAATATGTCAATAAAAAGGCATTTTCATTTTGTTCATGCTCGTTTAATTGTTGCAAAAATTATCATCATGACATTAATAAAGGTAAACTCTCTTCAGTCGTAAGTGTGAAAAAGACAAAAGCGTGAAAGTTATTTTGCTTTGTTTTGTTTCTGTTTATTTTCAAGACATGGGGAAAGTAGTACTGAACAGTTTTATGAATAATCATTAAAATATTTCAACCTACAAAGGCAATAGAACTAGTAGATAATATACGATACAATGTAAATGATAAAATCAAGCTAGGATCGAAGTAAAAGAAAAGTATTTATTAAGGCAAGACAAGTTACGAGCGATACAGCATGCTCTAGTACTGAATATAACCTACAGTGTTGCCAGATACATACATGTTAAAGTTACATAAAGGGTGTTGCCAAATATACAAAATATATAAAAAACCATAGATATAAAATCAATTATTAACACTTCCCCTGATTTTATCGCTTAAAAATAAGAACAATATTGGGAATAAAAAGTAATAGTTATGGTTCAGAAAGTCCCATATTCTCTCTGCACCATTCATGCTTTTACTTTGGCACTGATTTGGTCAGAGAATCTGCAATCATTGTTTCAGTTGAGATCTTTTCAACTAATACAAGTCCACTTTTGATGGCATCTCTTGTGACATGATGGGCAATATCAATATGCTTTGTACGAGCATGAAAAATGCTGTTTTTGTGTTAAGTCAATAGCCCCTTTATTGTCACAAAATATTGTGATTGGGTCCTTTGATGGTAAGTTAAGTTCCTTTAAAAACTTTCTTAGCCACAAAGCTTCTTTGGTAGCAGCTGCCAAAGCAGTATACTCTGCCTCGACTGTGGAACTTGCTACTGTTGATTGCTTCTTGATTTGCCATGTGACAGCACCTCCAGCCAATTTGAAGACAAATCCAGTTGTCGATTTCCTGTCATCAGGAGATCCAGCATAATCAGAGTCACAATAGCCTAAAAATTCACTGTTTTCCAAGCGTGAAAATGTCAACTTTGATTTTGTAGTACCTTGGAAGTACCTCATCACACGCTTGGCTGCAACCCAATGCATTTTAGATGCGTTTGAACAGTACTGACACAATAAGCTAACGACATAAGCAATGTCAGGACGAGTTCCTTTTGCAGCATAAAGTAAACTTCCGACTGCTGACTGGTATATAGGTATTAACTTTTCATCAACATTACATGATTTAGACAATTTCTGATTGATGTCTGTTGGTGTTGATACCGGTTTTGAATCATGCATGGAAAATTTTTTAAGGATGGATTGAATGTATGTTGACTGATTTAGTGTCATTATTCCTTTTTCTCTATTTCTTTGGATTTCAATTCCTGGGCAATATTTTAATTCACCAAGGTCTTTCAGTTCAAATCTTTGAAACAACTCTTCTTTTATCCATGATTTATATTTAGGACAATTTGAGAAGACCAATAAATCATCAACATAGACAGCAACAAGGGTAATATTTTTACCTTCTATTTTGTAGTAAACACAACAGTCAAAATCGGCACATGTTAATCTTAGTTCTATAAGATTATCATCCAGCTTAGTGTACCAGGCTCTGCCTGATTGTTTTAATCCATACATTCCTTTATGGAGTCTACAAACAAGCTTTTCACTTCCCCTTTCTTTGGAGATCTCCAAACCTTCTGGTGGTTCCATATAAATCTCTTCTGTAATAGTTCCTTGTAAGAATGCAACGACAGCATCAAGATGGTCAATATCCCAGTCATAAAGGATAGACATTGCTAGTAAAACTCGCAGTGTTTCATAGCGGACAACCGGGGAAAATGTCTCTTTGTAATCAATTCCAGCTTTCTGAAAACAGCCTTTGACGACCAGTCTGGCCTTGTAAAGCTCAAGAGTTCCATCAGCATTATGTTTGATTTTGAAGACCCACCTGCTCTTTATGGGTTTACAGCCAGAAGGAAGCTGTACAATCTCCCATGTTTGATTTCTCTTATGTGCTTCAAGTTCTTCAGAAATGGCCCCTGTGGCGGCGCTGCGGTAACCGCATTCGTTTACGGATATATAAACCAGCCGAAAATGTTAGCACGCTAGGGGCGTGTAAAAATTCTACTAATAAAATATTTTTACTCCTGGCTAAGTAGATGTTTATTTTGCTACCCTATTGTAAGGAATGTGCACCCACGACTTTGTGTGCTCTGGATGACATCGGCAGAATCGCCCCATTTGACCCCTTCCACATGGCATTTCGTGGGGGAAGTTAGAAGCCGGTCGACAAAAGGGGGACGATAAGGATTTTCGGTGTCGTGGTTTGTTTTCGGAGGGCCTTGGAGAAGGAGGATGTGCTCTCTTCGGCAGGGCTCAAGTTTCCAGACACCCCACCCCCCCAAGAAGGGAGGAATCTGCAAGCGGGCAGCGGAGGGCAGAGAGTTGGGGAGTCCAGATAGAGCCGGCGGACGAGAAACATCTCTCGGTGCTGATGTGAGAAAGGACAACGCTCGGTTTCTAAAATTCTGGCTAAGACTGGCTCTGAGACTATGATATTTGATTTTCTTTTATTTTGTTTTAAGGTTGTGTAAATAAATTTTTGTTTTGTTTTTCCAAGTTTCCGAAGAAATTATATTTAAGTACATGCATCCCTGTGACCACTGTCGAACACACCTGCCCCAGTACAGTAAGCGGGCAGGTCCCACGCAAGTATACCGCCCCAGAACAGGGTGTTATAACACCTATGCTCACTCCGATTTAGATGTCTTAAAACCTACACGTGGTGACCCGGTAAGTTAGCACTTTTCGTGGTAACTTTCGATTTAGTCGAGATGCCTAGTGTTAGGGTTTAGTGTTTATTGTCATTTGGAGTATTTGTTGTTTATTTTTAAAAATTGTATTTGATATCGTATTTTGATGATTTTTTTCGATATTGTATTTTGTATTTATACCCATTTTTCCTTCTAATTCTTGATTTAAATGCTTATATAATGTCTACTGAAGAATTAAAGTTAAGAGGCGAGAATTCTAGGTTAAATAGAAGTGATAGCTTAAATTTCGAAAGTTCTGCTGTTGCTATTAAAACTTCTAACTTTTGGAATGACAAGCCAGAGTTATGGTTTGCTGAGCTTGAGTCACACTTTAAATTGGCTAATGTTACTGCTGATTCTACAAAGTTTTATTGTGTCGTTTCAACCTTGAGTAGCGATGATTTAACTTGCGTATCGAATATAGTGCTTAATAAGCCGGAAAGTGATGCATACGCTAATATTAAAGATAGATTAATTGCTCAAAATGCTGATTCTGAATCGATGAGGTTAAAAAAACTGCTTTCGGGTATTGAATTAGGGGATAAGAAACCCTCAAAACTACTTTATGAAATGCAAGATTTAACCGGTAATAAAATTTCATCTGAGGTGTTAAAAAACATTTGGTTGCAGCGTTTGTCTTTACAAATACAACAAATTCTGCTTATCAGTAAAGATGATATTCAATCTTTAGTTAAAATGGCAGATAGTATTTTTGAAATTTCTAAGGATGATGCTGTGGCTACGGTTTCATTAAATAAGGAATCTCAGGATTTTCAGCACATTAAAAAACGTTTAACAGCAATTGAACACAGATTGTCAAAACTAGAAATACGGAATAGATCACTTTCCTGCTGTAGAAGTGAGGTTCGAAAATCTAGTAATCGGAAATATTGTTGGTGGCATTTTAAATTTCGAAATAAAGCTAAAAAGTGTCAACAGCCATGTACTTTTGATTCGGAAAACTAGCTAAACCTTCCGTTTCTGCGCTGACGTTGGATAAAGGTTTAGTGAAGCGCTTATTTGTGTATGATAGAATAACTGGTCGGGAATATTTGGTTGATACTGGTTCTGCGGTTAGCATTTTACCAGCAGTAAGAAATCAAAAAATTAAATTTTCGGATTTTGTATTGTATGCTGCAAATGGATCAAAGATTAAAACTTTTGGTACTAAATTGATTACTTTAAATTTGGGATTTATTAAAAAATTCCAATGGTCGTTTATCTTGGCTTCAATTTCAAAACCAATAATAGGAGCAGATTTTCTAGGGCACTTTGGTTTAATGGTGGATGTAAAGCGAGAAACATTACTTAACCCCACCGGTGCCATACAGCTCGAAAAAGCTGTTTCTAAGCTACAATCTGTAAGTATTACAACTGTTCAGGGTAACTCTCCCTACATAAAATTGCTTAAAAAATTCGGAGATATAACCAAACCAAGTGAACCCAAATTGCCGATTCGGGTAAAACATAACACTGAGCATCATATTGAGACTCGGGGTGCACCTGTTTATTCTAAAGCTCGGAGATTAACTCCGGAGAAATTACAGGATGCTTGACGTATATCTTGACGAAGTACTCGTTGCATCTGAAGATGAAATTGAACATTTAAAGCATTTAGAAGAAATTTTCCATCGATTTCAAAAATATGGACTGGTTATAAATGCTGAAAAATGTGTTTTTGGGCAATCATCTATAAAATTTTTAGGATATTTAATTTCTGAAAAAGGAATTCAACCCCTACCTGACAGAGTTAAAGCAATAAATGAATATCAACAGCCTAAAACAATTAAAGAGTTGAGAAGATTTTTGGCTTTGATTAATTTTTATAGAAGGTTTTTGAGTAACGCGGCACATGAGCAATCATTACTATCTGATTATCTTAAAGAAGCTTAGAAAAATGATAACCGACCTATAATTTGGACGGAAGATGCAAAACTTGCTTTTGAGATATGCAAATTTAGTTTAAGCCAATTAACCATGTTATTGCACCCATCTCAAGATTAGGAATTGTCTTTGACGTGTGATTCTTCGGATCGAGCTATAGGAGTGGTTTTAAGTCAGAGAGAAGGCGATGAGTTCAAGCCTTTGTCATTTTATTCGCGTAAGCTCACACCAGCTGAACAGTGTTATAGTGTATACGACCGCGAATTATTAGCTATTTACGCGTCTATTTGCCACTTTTCTTATTTCTTGGAAGGTCGCGAGTTCGTGATATATACCGATCATAAACCTTTAATTTATGCTTTTACTCAAAAGCACGAAAAATGTTCCCCGAGTCAAATTAGGCATCTTGACTGGATCGGTCAGTTCTCGACGGATGTGCGGTACATTTCGGGTTCACTTAACGGGGTAGCCGATAGTTTATCCAGAGTATCAGAGATTGAACTGCCGTCTCCAATCGATTATAAAGAGTTTGCTAAAGCTCAGTTCCGGGATAAAGAACTTCTGGGATTAAACTCTTGTAATAAATCTTTACAATTGAATTTTGTCAAGGTTCCAGGTATGGATGTCGAACTCTGCTGTGACGTCTCACAAGGCAGATGCCGTCCATACGTTTCTCCAGAGTTTCGTCGTAAAGTTTTTGAGATGTTACATCATTTATCACATCCTGGTGTGAAAAGTACGGTCAAATTAGTTGGTGAACGTTTTGTATGGCCAAATTACAAGAAGGAAGTTGCCAAATGGTGTCGTTGTTGTATGGGATGTCAACAAGGCAAAGTTAAACTGCATATAGTAAGTCCGCCTGGTGCATTTACTTTACCTCGACATAGATTCGAGCATGTTCATATTGATTTGGTAGGACCCCTTCCTCCTTCTCGAAACTTTACTTATTGTTTAACTTGTGTGGATCGTTTTTCCCGATGGCCTGAAGTTATACCTCTAAGAGACATAAAAGCAAAAACAGTTGCTTACGAGTTCTTTTTCAACTGGATCGCTAGATTTGGTGTTCCTGAGAGACTGACAACAGATCAGGGAAGACAATTCGAGAGTAACCTATTCAGAGAATTCTCGAATCTTCTTGGCATTAAACTTATACATACTACACCTTATCATCCTCAATCAAATGGATTGGTTGAGAGACTACATAGGCAGCTTAAAAGTGCTATTCGCTCTCATTCAACAGATAGGTGGACTACAGTTTTGCCTTCGATATTGCTAGGCATTCGTGCAGCTGTAAAGGAGCCCTTACAGTTGCGGAGATGGTATATGGTACACCCTTAACTTTGCCTGGTGATTTCTTTACAAATTCTAAAATTGTAGAGACGAGTGATTTTGTCGAAACTTTAAAGCGTAAAGTTAGATCTTTACGATCTGTTCCTACTTCTCAACATGGAAGCAAAAATATTTTTGTGCACAAAGAATTAACTAACTGTACTCATGTTTTTCTTCGACAGGATAGATTAAAGAGATCTCTTGTTCCTCCATATAGCGGACCACATCTAGTTTTATCTAGGACTCCTAAGTACTTCACAATTCAAGTTGGACCTCGCAAGCAGACTGTACGCGTTGATAGGTTAAAACCAGCGTTTCAACTGTCTGAAGTGAAGTTATGCCATGTCAGATTTTCCTTTTGACCGTCTTCCAGACTGCGTTGGGGAGCCCTGTGGCGGCGCTGCGGTAACCGCATTCGTTTACGGATATATAAACCAGCCGAAAATGTTAGCACGCTGGGGGCGTGTGAAAATTCTACTAATAAAATACTTTTACTCCTGGCTAAGTGAATGTTTATTTTGCTACCCTATGCTCACTCCGATTTAGATGTCTTAAAACTTACAGCCCCTTTCCATCTCACAGCATCAACATGGTTTAGGGCATCATTGAAAGAAACTGGAATATCTGTTATATGTAGCATGTTGTCATCCAAGATTGTAGATATATGGCAGTGGTGTTGACCTGAAGATGTATCATAATCTTGAAGGTAAGTTGGCATTTTTGATTCACTGCCAGATCTTCTTACAGGAGCTTCACCTTTGGTTTCTGAAATATTATCATCATTGTCAGGTACTGGACATTTAGGAACATCAGTCTGGATATTTTGATGTATGGGGAAAATTAACTCTTCACAGAATTTCAGATTTGACTCAGTGTCTGAGTGTTGTGAGAAAGTACATTTTTCATGTTCCAGAAAGATAACATCTCTGGCTTCAGTAATCTAAAATGTATAAGTCTATAGCCTTTACTTTCTTGGCTATAACCCACAAAAATCATCTCTTTGGCTTTGTTATCCCATTTCTTACTTTGGGATTTGGGAATATGACAAAAACCTTTACATCCAAACTTTCTCATATGTTGTAGATCCGGCTTTTCCCCTGTCCATGCTTCAAATGGAGTTTTGCTCTTCCCAGCAACAGTTGGACTTCTGTTTTTACAATAAGATGCAGTACTTACAGCTTCTGCCCAAAATCGTTGGACTAAGTTAGCTTCAGTTAACATGGCACGTACTCTTTCTACAAGTGTTCGATTGCATCTTTCAGCAACTCCATTTTGTTCGGGAGTGTATGCAATAGTAGTTTGGTGTGCAATCCCTTCTTTTTGGAATAACTGCTTCATTTAAGAATTTATAAATTCAGCCCCTCTATCAGTCCGGATAGCCTTCAATTTCTTTCCAGTTTGGTTTTTAACATATACTTTAAATTCTATGAATTTATTGTACACTTCATCCTTTGTTTTCAGGAAAGGGACAAAAGTCGTTCAATTTTTATCACCTGTCAGTGTTTAGATATACCTTGTACCACCACCATGACTAGGAATTTCCATTGGTCCACATAAGTCTGAATGGACAAGTTCAAGAACATTTTTAGCTCTTTTAACTTTTTGATTTGGAAATGGCTGGCGGTGAATTTTCCCCTTAATGCAGGATATACAGTTGTCGGGATCATCAGAAAAATTTATACCATGGGCCATAGATTTTAGTCTTTAAAGTCCAGGGTAACTCAGATGGGCAAGTCTTTTATGCCACATATTAACTGATTCGACCTTTGTAGTTATAAAGGCTGTACTTTGAACAGTATCTAAATAATACAAATTATTACTTTTTGAAGTCACTGTAGCAAGAATTTTCTTACTCTGCTTGTCAACTAATTTGCAGTTGTTAGCATCAAACACAATTAAGATATTTAACTTTTCTGCAAGATACTTCACAGATATTAAATTGGCAGTTAACTTTGGAACGTACAAAACATTATTTAAAGTCACTTCTACAGTTGTGTAGTAGTTCGTATATTTAAAGTTACACTTCCTTCACCTGTACTATGTATAATAGTTCCACCAGTCTTTACAGGGCATGGAGCTAATTCTGCAAAGTTTGAAAACCATTCTTTATGGGACGTCATATGTCTATCTGACCCAGAGTCAATAATCCATGGTTCATCATTAATGGTAGCTTCAGAACCTGCATTCATAATCCAAGCTTCTTTAATTCGTGGATTATGCTCTTCCTTCTGTCTGGCATCCCTCCTATTTGCAAAATTTTGTTTGTTTTTCTTTGTTCTGCAAAACTTTGCTTTATGGCCAATTTTTCCACAGGTGTTGCATTTGCCACTAAATTTTGATTCCTGACTGCTTACCCTTGTCGAGTATGCATTTTGCTCTTGGTTTCCCATTTTGGCATATTCAGAGATCAATTTCTCACATACTAAATCAGTGGTCAATTTTTGGACACTGTTTTCAAGAGCCATCGTTAATGGACGAAAGTATGCAAGCAAATTGGTCAAAATATTTGCAGTAACAGCTTGGTCAGGATATTCAGGAAGGATAGTCCTCATCTTAATCCCGATGGTACGCATTTTGTCTATGCACTCACCCATATCTTTGCAATTTTCAAATTTGGTTGCAAACATCTCTTGATTCAATGTTATGAATCTATTGGGATTATTGTCTTCGTAGAGGCTTGACAGTCTATCCCACATGGATTTAGCGGTGTCACAGTTCAAAAGTTCTTTGATGACGCTACTAACGATTGCTGATCTTGCCCGCCGATCAGCCGAAGCATCTGCATTTTCTTCAGTACACGCGTTGTATAAATCTCGATCTTCAAGATGATACCTAATGGTGAATGAAATATATCACATGAAATAATGAAATATGTCAATAAAAAGGCATTTTCATTTTGTTCGTGCTCGTGTAATTGTTGCAAAAATTATCATCATGACATTAATAAAGGTAAACTCTCTTCAGTCGTAAGTGTGAAAAAGACAAAAGCGTGAAAGTTATTTTGCTTTGTTTTGTTTCTGTTTATTTTCAAGACATGGGGAAAGTAGTACTGAACAATTTTATGAATAACCATTAAAATATTTCAACCTACAAAGGCAATAGAACTAGTAGATAATATACGATACAATGTAAATGATAAAATCAAGCTAGGATCGAAGTAAAAGAAAAGTATTTATTAAGGCAAAACAATTTACGAGCGATACAGCATGCTCTAGTTCTGAATACAACATACAGTGTTGCCAGATAAATACATGTTAAAGTTACATAAAGGGTGTTGCCAAATATACAAAATATATAAAAAACCGTAGATATAAAATCAATTATTAACAGTAAACTACAGTTCGTGTTATTACAGTTACAATTACTGTTAGTGACTCCAAATTAAAATTAAAAATAGAAAAGAAATTTTAAAATTATTTCTATCAAAACTGTGTGAAAAAAAAATTATACATTTTGGACAACCTGAGAAACAGCATAAAAAACTAACACACTGCAGGAAACGTACATTCAGATTTTTAGTAGAAAATAACATATATATATATATATATATATATATATATATATATATATAATATATATATATATATATATATATATATATATATATATATATATATATATATATATATATGTGTGTGTGTGTGTGTAATACATCAAAATTATTACACTTTAATATCTAATAAAAATTCTCCCCTCTCCCATTCTTATTCCTTCAAATCTATTTTCCCAGCTACAAAATATCTTAATGAGCGTTCACTACTTAAAATTCTTCCCACCCATTTCCCAAAACTTTCTCTGCAATAAACGCAAACTTTTTGCCCATTTTCCACATTTTCCAGCTGTCCTCGTTTCACTTTTCAATGGTCTAAGCTCTCTTTTCTTGTTAAAATCGCCAACTAAACTACTTTTTCTGGGAAGGATTTCGTATACGTCTCGCTCTGCTATCCAACCCTGTTCTAGCAGGTGTTTTGATGTTCATTCTATCTTTTACCTTTGACTGTGAAACACATGTCGTTGTTTAAACTAATATAAAACTTTAAGTTTGACTCGGGCTTGTGTGCCGTTCTCTTCAATGTGGCCCGACTGCAAATTACTTCAATAGTCTAGCCGCTTAGGCTTCTTCTTGCCCAGCAAACCCGAGCAAGTAAAGAAAATAGGCGCTTAATTATTTGTAACCGGTGGATTAATTTTCGCCGTGTTACATATATAGTAGCTACTTTTCACCTAACCTTCGGTCTGGATGTCACGCATGTTTCTGAAAACACTTTTGACAGCTATTTTATCTATAAAAAATGTTAGATTTAATGATTTACCCTTGCACGCGGCTGGTGGAAAAATGCACCTACTTTCTCTAGATTATTTAAAGATAACCTCTGTGCCTATAACAATAAAAATATGAAGTCCATGGCATAAATAAAATGTTATATATATTTTAATTTTACAAAAGGTCATACCGTTGCAACGAAATAGATTGACTCGGAAAGGTGTTCAGAAAACTGACGAAAGTTAAATTATAAAGAAAGAAATGTATAAAAATAGATTAAACTAATTAACTAAAATAAATCTTAAAAACCAGAAAGCATATGATCTTAAAACACGTTTTAAACGCTGTCAAGCGAAAATAAAAATTAAACTATTCACATTCAAATTAAGTGTTTAAGATGTACTTTATGGCGACAAAAGAATTGTACTTAACAATACGAATTTTCCAGTGAATAACAATACAACCTTTGTACTACAAAAAGTATCTTCTAACTTTGTTGATGCAAATTGACTGCCATATTCTCCCATCAGGTATTTCTTATACCTAAGAAAATAGGTCACGTTTCCATTCTTTATTATGGTCACAAAGTCCGATGGAAGGAAAAAGCCCTTATATCTCCACAAGGACCTTTGCCTGGGATGCAGTTGGCCTTCTTAAAACCTCTCCAGGCTCAACCGGAATTCATCGACCGGAGCTTCGTGATTGATTCAGTCATTCTGGAATGCATACCAATCAAACTAATGTTTTTGTATAGATAGATATAAGAAGTGATACAAAAATATTGCTAAAGGCAGATATATTTTGATAAGTAAAAGAGAAAAAGTGTAAGCAAGCCAACACACGCAATTCTACAGAGATTACTAAATGCTCTTTACCTTGCTTTTGAGATCCTTCAGGTTTTACCATGTATATGTCTTCCTTGAGTAAACCATTTAGATAGGCCGCCGTAATATCCATTTGGTAAATTGCCATTTGTAACACCACAGCTAGAGCCAAAAGGATTCTCATGGATTTTATCTTTAGAATAGGGGAGAAAGTTTCTGTGAAATCTCTGCCAGGAACTTGGGAGTAGCCTTTGGCTACCACTCGAGCTTTATATTTTATCACTTCTCCCCCAGCATTCTGCTTCACTTTGAATACCCATTTGCATCCTATGGGCTTAATGCCGGCTGGCTTTGGAACCAACTCCCATGTCTGGTTTTCGTGTAAATTGGACAATTCATCCTCCATGGCTTCTTTCCACATTTCTGCATTTGGAGAACTCATTGCCTCTTTTACAGTGGTCGGGTTATCACAGGTCTTGACAGCAGGTTGTTCTTCACAAGTAACTTTGTATAGTACTGGATCCCCATAATAAGTTTTGGGTCTCCTTTCTCTGATGCTTTTTCTGACCTCAATTGGGTATTTCTTACTGGTATCAGATTCTCCCGATATTGTTGGTTCTGTATCTTCACTTTCTTCTACTTTGTCATCTATTATGGCTTCAGTGTGATCAGCTTCTGTGGTGGTACAACTAATGGGTACTTCAAATGCGACTACATTTGCTTCAGTGTCCGAATTACACCCAAGATTTAAATTTAAGGTTAATTCCCTCTTCTTTTCTTGACTAGCTGTCTGTCTCCTCCTCAATGGAAAAACGTTCTTTTCAAATTTGACGTTCCTACTCAATAGAAACTTGTCTTCTTCGATGTTCCAGAGCTTATATCCCTTTACACCTTCAGGATATCCTATGAAAACACATTCTTGAGCACGTTTCCCTAATATCCCTCTTTGCTGTGACTTATCAATTTGAGCGAAGACTCTGCAACCAAAGATTCTCAAGTGATTTGCACAGGCTTCTTGGTCCAAAGATCTTCAGGTATGCTTCCCTGGATAGCTTTTGATGGACACTTGTTGCGCAAATAGCAGGCAGTAGTCACGGCATCTGCCGTGACTACCGCCTTCGCTTCGGTTCGGGTTCATGGGGAATGTGAGAGTCCAGGAGGAGACATCTAGTCATGTCAAATAAAGTGTGGTTCATTTTTTCGGCGACTCCATTTTGTTCTGGTGCCCGAGGAACTGTAAGTTGCCTTGTTATCCCATTTTTCATTAAAAAATCATCAAATTCCTTGCTAACATATTCGCCTCCATTATCACTTCGTAGAGTAGTGATTCTGAGTCCGTGGAAATTTTCAGCACATGTTTTGTATTCGATGAATTTTTCAAGGACTTGATCTTTAGATTTAATGGGTTTAACCACAACATACCTTGAATAGTCATCAACAAAGGTAACAATGTACTTTGATCCACTTTTTGATGCAGGTGTGATAGATCCGATTACGTCGCTGTGTATCAACTGAAGTACTCTCGTTGGATGTTCAGTTTTTTCCTTAGGGAATGGAGTCTTCTTCATTTTTCCTAAGACGCATGTTGAGCAGACAGTTTCTCGTTCTGGGATTTCCTTGCACGCCTTGTTAGAATCGTCCCTTTTTAAAAGTTTCTTAACTGCATCATTATGTTAATGTCCTAATCTTCTATTCATAATTTCTTCATGTTTAGAAAGGTAGATTTTGTGCGTTTGTTCTTCTTCAATTTTGTATAATCTTCCTTGCCTGTATGCTGTGAGGATAACCTTATCCTTTTGTCTAGGGTCCCTTATGGTTGCTTTGCCTTTCTCAAAGGAAACAATCATTCCCATCTCTTCTATTCTTCCCACTGAAAGAAGGTTACCATCAAGCTTGGGGACATACAGGACATTTGCTAGGTGAATGGCATCTTTTCCGCATTCTCTGACAGGATTCAAAACAATGTCTCCTATGCCAGAAACTTCGATTTTTTCAGAATTTGCTACCTCAACATGAGATTTCGCTGATGCTAAGTTTGAGAACCTTTGCTTTTGAGAACACATGTGTTCAGTGGCCGCACTATCCAAATACCAACCGCAGACGGGTTTCTCACCCCAAGAATCAACAAATAAAGCTTGGTGTACATTAGAAACCATTTTTGCATGTGGTGTTTTAGCAGCAGAGCAGTTTCTTGCAATGTGACCCCACTCACCACAAGAAAAGCAACGGGGTTTTCTGTCATTATTTCGCTGTTTCTGTATTGGCTGCATTGTTTTAGCTCTGTACTTATCTCCAGTTTTGAGGGCTTTCTCTCCCATGATCTCACTTGTAGCGACTTCTGGTTTCGGTTGGGAGTAGCGCAGAACCGAAACCAGAAGTCGGTTTCGGTTTTGCTTCGGTTCGGTTCTCTTTTTCTCTTCAACGATGAGGAGCGACTTCACGGTTTGAGTTGACAACTTATCTTCTTCGCGTTCTAGGTTAAGGATGAAGCCTTCATATTCTTTGGGCAAACCCATTAACATAATTAGAGCAACTTCTCTGTCCGCAAATCCGTGGCCGCTAGATGATACCTTTCGGTGAAGGTCCATCAATCGACTTAGATAAGAACTGAAGCTTTCACCTGGTCGTAAAGTTACGTTAAAAAGCTCCTTTAAAAGTTGTAGAGAATGCAACAGTCCAAATTTCGTGTGGATGTCTTTTAAAATATCCCACGCTTCTTTCGCTCTTTCACAGTCGGCGATGTCATCTAAAAACTGGTCTTCAACTACTAAGAATAGGTAGGTTAAGGCTTTCTCATTATTTTTCTTTTCTTCAGGCTTTAATTCAGTTCCATAACCTGGATCAATTTTTTTTGTACTAAAACAGCTCGTACTCGGATTCTCCAAGCGTTGTAATTATCTCCGTCAAGTTTCTGAATCTTGATATCTTCCATCGCGTCACTTCCAACGTGTTAGACTTAGCTTCGCCGGCGCTGTGGATGTTACTTTTTTTATTTCAGAAAAATCAAAATATCATCTTCATTTCTGCCAAATAACTTCTTTAGAGCTTCGTGCTGATAACGGGATGCAAAAATACTACTAAAGGCAGATATATTTTGATAAGTAGAAGAGAAAAAGTGTAAGCAAGACAACACACGCAATTCTACAGAGATTACTTATTTATTAACTTAATGTTGCCAAAACAGGAAATACAAAATACTCTACAGAATAAACAAAAAAGACATTGAGATAATAATCATAGCAATGCTATGGCAGGGAAAAAGAACATGTAAGATTAATTTAGTTCTGACAAGAAGCACTTGAATTGCTAACAATAATTCTGGCTTAATGTCTGCTAAACTGTAAATTTTCATACGTAAAATTAGACCTTCTGATTCGTACAACAGAGCAGATAACAATATAATGACTTTATAATTTACATCTAATAGTTACGAGCATCTTAAAGAACATTTAAAAAGCAAGCTCTGAAAACTTGGCTTAATTAAAATATTTCTAAAAAATTAGGCAAATTAGGGGTTATCTTTTATGTTTTCTCCACGTATGAGAGGATGAACTATTTAAGCTGGGCCCCAAAATAATATTCTTAAATTATGTAATTTCTACATCTAGGAAATATAATTTATGCTATCAGGGCCTTTCATTTTAAATCGTGTCGTTTTAAGTTCAGCAAAATTTCTTTTCAAACTGACAGTTTTATAAAAGTTGATTGAAAGCAGTATAACAAAGTTTGGGTCACGGTCAATGATTGTAATTCTTGAATAATCAAATAAATAAAGCAATCAGGACCTTGAAAACTAGTTTTCAGAATGGTTACTACCACTCAGGGGAAAATGATTTGTTTTATTTTGTAGATTGATCATTTTTACTTTTAAGATATGTTTGAGACCGTTAAGAAATGTTAATTTATGTGAGTACTCAGTCTTAAATGAAGATTTTAACCAGTTAGTGTTTTCTTTGTCTATTGAGTAACATGTATTATTGTAGTATTTTTAGTAAAATTGAACTAAAATCTTTTTATATTCCCACGTAGTTATCACTTAAATTTAGCGGATTTGAAAGTTGAAAAATGTTTCCCTTGGTAGATATCAAGAGAAACCTCATTGGCTAGAATCCTTGGTACTGTGACAGGATTTAGATACAATGTATGAAATGAAGTTTTCGTTTTTATTGTTTACATTGGATTTAAGTTCTTCGGACATAGCGAAAGTCCCATTTCCACTCAATCAGTTGGAATTAAAGACGCTAAATTTCTTTCAGTCGGTATTTACTTAAACAAAATTTAATGGAAGTTCATTGGAATGTATGTATTTCTACATTGTAATGGAAGAATTTGAAACTGAGAGAAAAAGAGATAGCAGTGGTATTCAAACTGTCATTGGTTTCCAAAATAATCGTATTCATCAAACCTGTCACAATGATGAACCACGACTAAAAATTGGAGATCGGTATCTCGTACGCCGGTACGATGATACTTGGCGTAAGTATTGTATAGTTCCTGCATTATGAGACAATAAATATAGTTTCACACTTCATGTAAATGTGTTGTCATTCGAACCCAAAATTAGTGTTCTTTTTCTGATCTTGAGCAGTACATGTGTGTTTGTATAAATATGAAATTTCGTCAACAATTAATTAAAAATGTTCATGAACTAGGTGACTTTAATTTGAATTACTTGTTTATTTACTAAAACTCAGGTGTGTATCTTTCACTTCTGCTTTTGTTTTATAAATATATATTTAAAACCTAGAAAATGAAGTACATTCCTTTGAGCCTTGTCGTTAGTTATCACTCTATTACAGTATTTATTTTTATACATTATGCATATATTTATAACTGTACATGTCAGTACTTGTTTCTAGACACTGTGTCACCAATATAAACCCTCATGACATGCTACTTTCTTTTATTTTCACACCCTTTTAAAAGATTATTTCTAGCTATTTGTTATAATAGTAGTTTTCATGCAAGTGAAGCAACAGTTAATTTTAGCTATTCTGTAATGGCAGGTCAATTGTGAAATTTATTCTTCTTCTTTGGTGGAACTAAGATATTAAAAATATAAATTTCAAAAACTGTACAGTATTCTTAAAATACTACAAAATATATGCTTGAATTTATTATGTGTAACAGCTATAATTGATTGTTTTATTTTAACTGTTTATATTATTTGTATTTTGTATAATGTACTGAGAAATTATATCCTTTTTAAATTACGGTTTTTTCATTCCACTTCCGTTCACCCAGTCTATGTCACCCTCCATTGTAAACATATATGATTTTTTTTTTTTAATATGTTGCTTATAACAAATATTTTTGACCTATGTGAAATACTTTCTGAAATTAAAAGGTCAAAGTTTAGGGAAGAAAAGCATTGCCTGTGTTTTTATGGCTCTACATTAATTCTGTAGTAATTAAAGAAAATACATAATTCAGTCAAAAAAAATATTTTTATCTCAGATATATATATATATATTTTTAACCTTTCCTTTTCCTGTAAGGTGTGAAGAAAAATCATTAACACATAACTATTATAAAATAATGGTATAAAAATATAAAGTTGTTTCTTCATAATTTTCAAACTTTAAACTCTTAACTTTACTTTATTCAAACTTTATTTTCTTAAAATATAATTAAAAAGTGATGCAGTATGGATAGCAAGTCTAACTTTAAAAGAAAAATAAATAAACCTAAGAATGTGTTATATAGAAATATTATTTTTTTTTCCTTAAACAGAAATTTTACTCACAAATCTTATTTTAGTAGAAATGTGAAAAGTGAATATGTTAGTAAACAGCACCCAATGTATGGCCTATTTTAGCAAATAATACAACTTCAACCCCCTGAATCTCTGGAGAAAGCAAAATTAAAAATATAATGTTTAATTTATTAAGCTTTTGAAAAAAAATTTAATTTTTAAGCAAAAGAATATAATTTATCATAAAAATACATCCTATTAGCTAATATTTAATAAAATTACTCATCTAAATGTTTAAATAACAATAATATTTTCTTCCATATACCATTTTTTGACAGTAGGACACAATGAAGACATTAGGGAATCTAACAAAACAAAAAACAAAACAAAAAAAAAACATCAATTTCCTGCATCTTCATGTTTTCTATATTTTCTTTTTCATGATTCATAACTTATCAGAAAAGGAAGAGTGGCAATAGAGGGTTAAGATTATACGACTATTAATAATTTTAATGATCAAAATGTTTAGTGAAGTTAATACTTAGCTGGAAAATTTAACACATGAAAACTGTTGGAGAAAAAAATCAATATAACTGTACAAAAATAAACAATTTCATTGAAAATACAGGACAATTTTTTCACAAGATTACAAGATTTTACATTTTGAGGTTCAAGCAATCATGGTTATGCTATATTGTATCTTGTCTATTTAATCATTTATTGTAGTGATAAACTCAACTAACTTTCTTTGAAAGTAAATGTAACAAATTATATCATAGAAGCTTTAACCAGACTTTCTGTAGTATTGTATTGCTGTTATACAAATTTGACTTCCTTTTCTTGAAAGTTGTAGATTTGACCTGAGTATTTTGTAATTAAAATACTGTTATCAGATATTATATTACATATCGGTACATAACAAATATCTTCTTTAAAGACCAGTGAAATGATGGTGCTGGGCAAAAGGATGAATGAATTTCACTGTTATGTCACACTCCTGTTCGTGCTTTGAAATAATTACACAAAAAAACAATCATTGTCATATACATTTACTATGTATAAATTTGTGCATATTTCAGCCATCTTTATAGCAGGTGTAGGTTTTCCAGAAAAATTAAAGCAAATTATTCACAATTATCCACATTTTCCACAGGATTTCACATTATCCACAGGACAATTATCCACATTAATTGTCCTTGTATCTATAGAATCTATAGACATGAGAAAGATGTGATAGCTGCAAGTTC
Source organism: Pardosa pseudoannulata (assembly GCA_032207245.1). Taxonomy (NCBI): domain Eukaryota; kingdom Metazoa; phylum Arthropoda; class Arachnida; order Araneae; family Lycosidae; genus Pardosa; species Pardosa pseudoannulata. Next base: position 11,966,257 of record CM063503.1, on the reverse strand, counting down.
CAGAAATGTTCTTGGACATAATAAGAATCTGCTTTCTAATTGTTGACTTGTTTTCAACAAAGCTTCTTTTGTTAGCAGCCAGAAGTTAATATGAATCTTAGATGTACAAAACTTCATAACTTCTTCAACAATTGTGTTCTGGTAACACAATTGATCTTTATATCAATTGTGGTACCAGAACAATTTTGTAGACTTTTGCTTGTTACTAGGTGCTTTACAATCCCTCCAGTACTATTACAGGAGAACTTTCCATGACTTGTTGCAAAAAAATATAAATATTGCAGTCAAATTGAAATCCTGGCTATAGTGAGAAATATTCATAAAGTTTTTGCAATTTTTATATTGTTCAGCACAATAGTCACTATAATAATTCACATTGCTTGCTTTAGAAACTGATTTTTTAAAAAGTGTGTAATAATTTTCTGTGCTTCATATACAAATAAACTACATCATGTTCTAAATTATCAGATTAAATGCATAAACTTGGAATAGCTATATTTTCTGAATTTTCAGAACAAGTGTAGATCACTTCTGGGTAAAGTCAGCAGCTGTCCTGGGTCTGGTGATAACCTGGAACTTCATCCTGGATAACATATGAAAAGTTTTCGCTAAAGTCCATCAATATAATAGCTTTATTATAATCAATATTTAATTTCATCTTTTTTTTTTTTTGTTTTTTTTTTTTTTTTTAATACTGAGAAAGATTAAAACTTGACAAGACTTTGATATAAAAGAATGGGGTACAAGAATTGCAAAACTGTTGATTAAGGAGTCTATGTTACTCCTGAAGTGATACTGTAAGTTTAACTTGTGGGTTCTATCTGTAGATACCCATGAAGAATGGAAAATTTCATTTATCAGGGTCTCACTCCTCCAAATTTTCAATAAGAAATTTCTTTAACTTGGCTATTCCATTGTTGTGGGTCTGACAGATTGTACTACTTTTTATCACTTTTGTGTTTCACGTGACTCTAGTCATCCCATGACTTTTGAACATTTAAATAATTATATTGTATTTTCTCAGTATGAGGGCATTGTTAAAAAATATTAGAAAGCCTGTGAACTAATGGCTTAGAGGCTAATTGTTCGGAATTTGTAAAATAAAATAACTTTGTCACTTTTCTTATAAAGAATTTAATATTTCAAATATATATATATATATATATATATATATATATATATATATATTATAAAGCAAATAGAATACCCAAGGAAATATTTTATAAAAATTAAAGAATTTGCATTTTTTTTTTACTTTAAAAAATTATAAATATGCTGTTACAGGTGTGACAGTTAAATTACCAGGTATTATACATAGGTATATAATTATTTTATTTTTCAGCTAATAAGTAAAAGATAAGTGTCATTAAAGTTTTTCTTTATGATAATGAAAGTTTGATGTTAAATACTATGTATTATTTGTAAATTTTCAATGCCAAATATAATTACCAGATTTTTTTTCAAAAAACATGTTACAGTGTCACTCAGTGCAGAATATGTTTAAAAAATCTTGCATTAAACGTACTGTTTTCAACAGTAAATTCAACAGTGTTCTAATTACAACTTATTGTTATAACAAATTATATTATTTGACTAGTTTCTTACTAAAAAAATTTCTTTACACAGATCCTGCAGAAATTATACAAATAAGAGCCAGTGATCAAGATCAAGATGTTGGAAAGTATGAGTACTATGTTCATTATGATGGATGTAAGTCTAATTAATATCATTTATCCCCACATCAGGATAGTTTTTATTTAGCTTAGTTTTTATCTTATACAAACTTCTATAGCAGCACATCAGACAAGCAGATTTTGTGTTATTTTTCACTAATAGAATAAAATTCATTTTCAACTAATGACATTCAGGCATTTACTTCAATAGCTATGCATATCAGGAGGACACTAGAACTGAATCTATTATGGGACAGAATTTTCAATGCCATCACAGTAACAAGTGTCAAGTAAAAAAGTGTAATTTTTTAAACTAGTTACGTTTAAAAAAAAATTGACGCTTGAACTAGCTTCAGTAATGCACCATTCTGACCTTAGCAGAAGGAGTGAGTGATAGCAACTGAATTAAATAGTAAATAATTTGTAGATGAAAAAAGTTTTAAATCTCTTATAAGGGAGAAACTTTAAAGTAAGAATTTTTAAATTTCACAAACTGATAACAAAATACAGTAAATTTTTACAAAACAAAATAATCGGACAAAAAGTAAGAAACAAATTGCATAAATAAAACCTGAAAAGATTTTTTTAAATCTACAATTTTAGAGGAAATTTTTTAGCCTTTGTTCAAAATACAAAGTAGCCAAATGCACAGGAAATATGTTACATGTGGTTATTTCAAAATATCATAAAACTATTAAAATTTAAGTTGAATTTCAGTAATTTTTAAAAGCATATAAAAGGTTAGTTTTGGAAATCAGATTTTTAAAAAATTAATCAAAGAATATAAAGCATGCAGCTTTCCAGGATTTAAAACTTGTTTGAGAATTATGCTAATAAAGATATACAAGGTAATTAAAAAATGCAGTCCATAAAAATATGTTAAAATTGACTTATTTTTCAAAAACTGCAAAATTACCAAAGATCATCATTTTGTTTTTAAAAAAGTTATACAGTGTCCTATTAACCTATCCATTTTTAATTGAAAAATGCCTTGAAAATAATATTGAAGGATCATATAGTTTATAAATATTAGAATATATAATAAAGATAATAAATTGTATTCTTTCCATTAACTTGAATTTGCATATCAAACAAATAAAATAACTGGTACAAATGTTTACTCTCTAAATTTCCTTCAAATAATTAATAGTTTTGACTGTAGTCAACAGATAATACACTATTTTTTTATTTGTTTTTAGTGGTACTTTTAGAACTAAATTTAATTTCCAAATTTAAATAGTCAAACTGGATTCCTTAGATTCCTTCCCCTATTTTGGCTCTTTCAATGCACTTTTGTGTTCAGTATTTTATGAGAATATTACCTCATACATAATTACATTTATTTCACTTTGTAGTGTAGATAGAAATATACAGCAACAAATTTTTGATTATTTGTAATCAACTTTGATGAAATCTTGCTGTAATATTTTAATTTTTACAGGGACCTGCATCCTCCTTAAATAAATCCTTAATAGCCTTAATCCTTAAGCCTTAAGCCTTAATCCTTAATAAAAGTAGTTACTTCTGTATTAGCTGGATGTAGTGATAAACTGTGTAATATAGTATTTTTTAAGTTTATGAAAAAAATTGAAACAAAAATGTATTTTAGGAAACTAAGCTGTTTTTTTTTTAAATTCTTTATTCTGAAATCTTATTTAAAGATATAAATATTTTGAAATAAATTACTTGTTATTTGGAAAAATTTATTACTGAGATCAAAATTTTTGGTGCTAAGAAAAATACCAACTTGGTATCACTTTGATTATTGCCAATGTGACAATATCTCACCTAATAAGGGAATTAGCTATTGCCTATTAAAAAGAAGCTTAACCTGTATTTTGTTTTTTATGGCAAAGCAACTAGAATTTCATGAAACAACAATTAAAGGCAATTTACAGCAACTTAAATTACATTTCATATACATTTCCCAATATTGACAGCTTATACATACAGAATATTTATGTAACATATGCTGAAGTTTTAACTCAATGGTATTTCCATAATTTGTTTAAATACAGAAAGTGTTCACCATAACTCAGAAAAGAATCTTAAATTAAGTTTTGTTTATGGGTTATTCCATGTGGTGAAATCAATGCAATTTTAAAACAAATTCTACCTGACCACCTCCAGTTTTGATTAAATCTGGTAAAGTGAGTGACTTCATGATTATAAAGAAAATCCTCAAATCTTATGTTGAAATAATAACTGGTTTGGAAGTTATAAGGCTTTAAAGTTGCCAGATTTGTCTAAAAAATACACTATCTACATACCTTTAAATTACACTTGCTACTCACCTAATTCAGCTAGAGATATATGCAAGGGGTTATTTTAAACCTTTTTTAATGGGCTTTCATATGATATACAACACTTGATGACTTGAAATTTTTTTTACAAAGTTAAATTTCTCAAAAAGCCAAGTTTTTGAAATTTTGAAAAAAAATCTCAAAAATTGCTGATATTATTGTTAATTAATTCTCAAAGTTTCACATTGGGATCATAATGGGATCACAAGCTAAAAAAGTTTTTTGTTTGATATATTTACTATTGCAATAACAAAAATGAGAACATGCATTCATTACTTTTAAACTAACTCAGCTGTATAGGATGGCATTAATGTTTACACAATACCTTATCAACATATACTCTAGTAAATAGTATATTTAACATTTGTGGAGATTTTAGAATAAAGAAAAATCATTAAAGTGCATTACTTTTGATGGATGGTGCTACTTATTTAGTTGGAACTGGTAGAAAGCTTTATGTGTTTTGAGAATTTCTACTTCAGAAAGAATATACATTCATTCTGTTGGAGTTAAAGGATTCACCTTACAAAAACATCTGAAATTAGAATCTATAGTACATCTGGCTTCATACATTAGGACATAGTACATTGGGATCATAATAGGATCACAAGCTATAAATTCTTAATTAGCTTCATTAACAAATGGAAGAATTAAAACATACAAGGACTGTCTTGCTATGATGATTTGTAATCCAGCATCAGTCAGCTGCCACATGGGAGAGAGTACATCATGTTCTGGGGCTACAGAATTAAAAACCATACTTGATGAAGCATTCGAGAAAATATGATGGAAAAGGTCATTTTCAATCAGTGGATTTCTGTTGATAAGTGCTCTCTAGAAACAATACAAAAGTCAACATCAGAATTTATTGACTTATTTTGTGAGAAAATGTCTGTATTAGTTTATCATGAGTAGTTTATCATGGTGGTGAAACAACAAAGTTCATTTATAAACAATATAAAAGAAAATTTAAAAGATTCGGAGCTTGTAGTTCTTGATTTTTCTGAAAATTACTTATTTGTTATACAGGATGATGCCCAGAGCTACCATTGAACTAATGTTCAAGCTACAATTCACCTATTTGTTGTATATTCCAAAGAAAAGTTTGGAATTGACCACTTTATATACATTGTAATTTCAGACTGTTTGGAGCACAATACAGTAACAGTTTACTGTTCTCAAAAGAAGCTTACTACTTTTTTGAAGACAGAATTTTAAAAAAAAGTGCAAGGAAAATATTTTATTTCTCAGATGGGTCATCTGCACAATATATAAATAAGAAAAACTTTGCCAATTTATGCTTACATAAGGAAGATTTTGGCATTGAGGCAGAATGGCATTTTTGGGCAACTGCTCATGGTAAAGGACCTTGTGATGGGGTAGGAGGCACACTCAAGAGGTTAGCGGCTTGAGCAAGCTTTCAATGACCATATAAAAATCAAATACTTACACCACAACAACTTTTTAACTGGGCACAGGGAAACATTACATGAATATATTTTACTTTTTCAACCCAAAAAGAACACATTTCTACAGCTATATTTCTAGATGACATATTTAAAAATTTTGCAATTCCTCGGACTCAGAAATATTATGCTTTTATACCCACAGAATCAAAAACAAAAGTCTTTGTGAAGATATTTTCCTTTTCACAAGATTTATTGATGCAAACTGCGATAGCATCACAATAAAAGCTTCTATTTGCTAATATAAATGATTATATTACTGTTGTTTATAACTGCAACTAGTAGCTTGCATTATGTTGGAAAAAGAAGAGAAAAACTCTGAGAAAGTGACATTCCTTCACCCATCTGGACCATCACCATTTTTTTTATATCTAGATAGATAAACTAGATGTACTATGGATTCCAATATCAGATGTTTTGTATAAGGTGAATCCTTTAATTCCAACAGGATGAATGTATATTCTTTCTGAAGTAGAAATTCTCAAAACACATGAAGCTTTCTAAAAGTTCCAACTAAATAAGTAGCACCATCCATCAAAAGTAATGCACTTTAATGATTTTTCTTTATTCTAAAATCTCCACAAATGTTAAATATAGTATTTACTAGAGTATATGTTGATAAGGTATTGTGTAAACATTAATGCCATTCTATACAGCTGAGTTAGATTAAAAGTAATGAATGCATGTTCTCATTTTCGTTATTGCAATAGTAAATATATCAAACAAAAAACTTTTGTAGCTTGTGATCCCATTATGATCCCAACATGAAACTTTGAGGATTAATTAACAATAATATGAGCAATTTTTGAGATCTTTTTCAAAATTTTAAAAACTTGGCTTTTTAAAAAAATTTTTAAGTCATCATATGTTGTATATCACATGAAAGCCCATTAAAAAAGGTTTAAAATAACACCTTGTACATATCTCTAGCTTAATTAGGTGAGTAGCAAGTGTAATTTAAAGATATGCTGATAGTGTATTTTTTAGACAAATCTGGCAACTTTAAAGCCTTATAACTTCCAAACCAGTTATTATTTGAACATAAGATTTGGGGATTTTCTTTATACTGTCAAAATCACTTAATATACCAAATTTAATCAAAATTGGATATAGTCAGCTAGAAATCTTGCATTGATTTGGTATGGAATTACCCTTATATTTTAGTAGGACGCTGACTGTAATGGTTACTGGTTTTATTTTGTATGATTTAATTTTATTTATGTATATGTGCTAATTCATTTTAAATGTTTTATTACATGTTGGAAAACTTACTTCAAGCATCTTCATTTCAATTATTAAGAATTATGAGCCTTCAAAATTATTTCACAATTTATATTTTATACAAGGTAGTTCCAAATTCTTAATAGTATTATACAGATGGGTGATGTAAATTCTAATTTGGAAAAATCATTTCTTGATATCAGCAAACCATATTTAAAACTCACATTAATAAGAACAGTTCAGAAAGTACTGGAATATCAGGTTTCTAATTTATGAATAAATCTAACAATCAATCTATAAATATTAGCCTTTAAAGCTGATAAATAAGCAGTAGCTCTCATAATAAGGATATCAGTTAAAACAATGATCTTACTCATAGATCAACCTCTACTGATTCTTTGTTGATAGATAAGCCTCATACAAAGTTTCTGAAGTAGATATAAGTATTACCTGTTCCACAGCCTTCTTAACTCTTACAGAATGGATGTATCATGCACTGTCTACCAATAAGTATTTGGACACCTCTGATAGAGAAGAAAAACTACCTTTATTCAAAACCAATAGTTGGTAGAGCCTCCACAAGAGGCAATTACACTGTGAACCCTCCAGGGTATACTTTCCACAAGTCTTTGTATTACAGTTAGTGGTATTGTCTTACACTCGGCTTGGAGTAGACATAGAAGTTCCTTCACCGCTTTTGGACGGGTAGTGCACCCCTTAATTCAGCGATCCAACTCATTCCAGAAGTTCTCGATAGAGTTTAGGTCTAGGCTCTGGGCAGGCCAGTCCATTCGATGAACTCCATTGACACCATACCAATCCTTGGTTAACCTCAAAACATGACAACTAGCATTATCGTCCTGAAAGTAACAGGGATCCAACCCATAAAACTGTCACAATGTAGGAAGAATATTGTCATCCAAAATAGTGCAGTAAGCATAGGCGTTGAACTTACCATGAATGAGGACCAAGGGTCCCAATCCGTACCAGGAGAAACACCCCCAGACCATAATTCCACCTCCGCTGAACTTGACTGTTGGTACAATGCATTCTGGCAGGAGACGTTCTCCAGGCAGATGCCAGACCCAGACCCTGCCATCTGAACAGTAAAGATGAACTTTAGAGTGAAGGAACCTTGATTCGTCACTCCAAAGAAGCCGTTTCCATTGATCTACGGTCCAATTTCGATGTGCTTTGCACCGCATTCACCAAGCAGTATGGTTGGACGTTGTGATCAAAGGCTTATGGACAGCAGCATTGTGACCATGAAAACCAATAAGATGTGCTTCCTTACAGATGGTATTCATTAAAACAATACTCCCGGATGCCTGTTGAAACTCTTTGCAGATGAGAGCCATCGGTAGGGTGCAGTTCTTCTGAATTTCTCTGGACAGCACTTGTTGGTCTCTATCTCCCAGTTTCATTAGTCCAGCAACTCTGAGCGTATTCCAACAATCAGTGCTCACCTTCCATTTCTTAAACACATAGGCCACTATCTATATGGGGTACTTCAGATCGCTAGATACGTCCCTTAAGGATTGGCCACATTTGTGATACCCAACAATTATACCTTTCTCGAAATCAGAGAGCTCCGAACTGTGTGGCATCTTGCATGCGACTAGTGCTGATGCTGATACCTACTCGATGTATATTGGCGAAGGCCGTGACGTACCTACGGACCGTAGATATCGTCATTTGCATAGGTGTCCAAATACTTATTGGGAGACAGTGTATATGAGTTGTTGAAATAAGTGATACATTCATATGGTCTATTAAAGGGTTAACAATTATAATTTTTAAATAATTAAAAAGAATATTTGTTATATTTATAATTTTACAAAAATCAAAAAATATCAAAAATTGGACTTACCCTGATTGGCTTTTTAGTAACATACAAATGTAATCTTCATCCTGAAAGGAATAAAGTTCCCTTATTATATATGATTGCTTTGCTAATCATTGGAAAACACTCTAAATATCATAACAATGAATCAGCTTTTTAGGGTTGCCAGAAGAAAACCAGATTTCTGAAGACTGGCTTCTGTGCTGAGATAGTAGAAACCATAAAGAGGGAATATTGAGAAGTCATGCTTTCATATTTATATTTTATAATACTATGTATGTAATCAGCAAAAATATCTTCTACTGATTATGTGAGAAATCAGCCCCTTATTATTTAGTTTGCTTGGATTTGCAGGGCAGAAAGTATTTCTAACTAAATGTCTATCCATTAAAACTTACTAAGGGCAACTTGTGAAGCCATCTGAAAAACAAGCCCAGACTTGCAGAACTTTACATTTATTGAAGGTCAAAAAGCATTGGTTAACCAACTGTCATTCTTGAGCAACAGCTCTGTATAGAATGTTCAAGAATATATGCACCTTTAATCAATGTTGGACTCCAAAGCACGCAAATCACATCATTTTGTGTCCATGAGACTAAAGATTGTTCAGCGATTTGGGAAAGCAAGGGTGAATTTTTATCCTTTAATTTAGCTCAAAAACTACACAAGAGGCATTTTAATGGGACAGTATAAAATGTGATGAGTTGAAAGAAAATTAGCATTTCATACAGCATTAATTTTGAGAGAAAGTTAAAAAAAAAATTAAGCACGAGAACAGTCCTTTATCTGAGATTTTATGGCTAAGAATTTAGATGTTAAAACATCTTTTGTGTGTATGACTTCCTTGTAGACCTATTATATCATACTTTTGTTTTTATTTTGTATGATACAACATCAAAATCATCATTCACATATTGTCTTATTCCAAAAAGATTTAATTTCTCAAGATAACTATGTTATAAGTGGTACTCATATACTGCTCTCTGGCATAGACCCGAAGCATTAATATTTGTTATATTGAGACATTTCTGTACATAGATATTTTGTTTTAAACCAAGGTAATTACAATTACAACACTTTTAAACTGAACCAAGCTGTTAATAAAAATTCAAAATTATTTTCTACAATTAATAAACTATTTTTGTGTCCTTAAAATATACTTTAAATCATTGTTACAAATGTATATGAATGTGCTGATTTATCCACATTATGGCAGATCAATACCAATAATAGCTGTTATAATGAGATTTCTCATCATATAGAGTGCCAATTGTTGCTAGTTGTTATAAAAATTCTAAATACAACATTTCAAAATTTTACATTGCAATTAAAAAGAGATGTAGAACTAAATGGTATAATAGAAATACAACATTTCAAAATTTTACATTGCAATTAAAAAGAGAGATAGAACTAAATGGTATAATAACCCTAAATACAAAATTTCTACATTTTATGGCTAATCATTTTTGAGTTATTCCCCTTATAACAATAAATTTCAATATAACATCTGTTATTCCGTATTATATTGAAGTTTCTATTATATAGAGAATCTAAAAAGGGAGAAGGATAGCAAAATATTACAGTAATCCTAAATACTAAATTTTTTTAGTTATGCCCACACAACAAAAAGTTTCATTTTAACATATATTATTTCACATTGTATTGAAATTTTCATTATATAGCATTCCAATTGCAATCAAAAGAGGAAGAACACAGAAAGATGTTATAACAGTCCTAAATACAAAACTTGAATATTTTATGGCTAATCATTATTGACTTAAGCCTATACAAAGAAAAATTTCATTATAACATATTGCTTGTTATACTGAAATATTTATTATATAGAGTTCAGATTGTAATTGGAAGTGGAGGAGTACAACAATATGTTATAGTAGTCCTAAATACAAAATTTCTACTTTTCACATCTAATCATTTTTTAGTTATTCCCATACAATGAAAAACTAATATAATGTAAATTATTGCACATTATATTGAAATTTCTGTTATATAGATTGCTGTCATAAAAGGAGGAGAATAACAGGATGTTACAATAATCCTAAATAGTAAATTTTAACATGTTATAGCTGATAATTTGAGTTATACAGCATTAATGTAAGTTTATTGAAATGTTTCATTATATAGAATTCATAATGGAATCAAAAGAGGTGGAGCACAATTGGATGTTATTTTAGTCATAAATATAAGATTTTGATCTATGAAAAATAGATTTTTGTAGACCTGGAGAGAGGTTTTGATTGTGCCAACTTGTACAGACCAAGGCTTAGTGTCTCCTTGGTGTTAAAACATTTCACAGCAAAGTTCATTTGGAAAAAAAAAAAAAAAATGAGAAACAAAAGCAGGATGTGACAAATTGCTTTTGGTTGAGACAGTTAAGTGGCTAACAGTTAAATTGATTTTTGTTTACATTCCTGCCTGTGCAGGTATAACATAAAAGGTAGAGTTAAGTAAACTTAAGAGTAAAGTAAAAAATGACAAAAAAAACTTAAACATAAATAAAGTAAAAACGTAATTAATGAACATAAATTAACTTATTTTAACTTTAGTTTTCCTTCTTTCAATTTTATTTTACTATGTGCCAACAAATGTCCCTTTTTTCGTATGATTTTTATTTAGCCAAACAACCACTTATAATAAAAATTAAATTTCTCACTAGGAAAAGCTTTTGTTACCACATTTGTAGCATTAGCTTTCCCTGATACAAGCTTACAATCAAATTTATCTAAATTTTCTTTACCATAATACATCCTTGTATCAATATACTCTGTCTGCCTGTTTTCAATATTATTTTTTGAAATTCATTGTGTAAACAGAAATGTATCTAGAGAAAATGAAATTACCGGCAAAAATGTATCAAAATAGTCTATCCTCTTTATTTGTCTAAACCCCTTTACTACAAATACAGCTTTAAAACTTTACCATTTTAATCTCTCTCAAGAGTATATTCACTTCCTCAGATATGCTGATTTTCTAGTCTGGATACAAGGTCACATACTTTTCTACCTTTGAGGGTTGTTATCTCCTCTTTCATAGCCCAATACCAAGTATTCTTTTCACTTGTTTCTTGTTTTTCACTATTTAAACTATGTAATTCTTTATACAATATAGAGATTTTTATTTCCACACATAGGGCTTCTATATATTAGATTCCTCTTCATTGTCTATTTCTATCCTATTTGTAGGCTTGAAATCAACATCAGAGGGATTACATTTTATGTTGTTTTTGTTGCAATATTTTTCAATATCATTTTTACTTCTTAATCTCAACCTGTTTTCTGGATAATAGTAACCTGCTGCTTTTTTTCTGACTATTTCTACTCTTTTCCATTCATTCACTGATGACAACAAAGGCAAATTCAGACTAATCAAATCATATTTTTCTTTTTCTACATTATCAGTTAAGTCGTTAGGAATTTCAAACAAAAGTTTATCATTTCTTTCTTTATTAAGAGATTTAAAAATTATTCTCATCTATTTTTTTCATGTTTAGTTTCATCTATAAAGTCCTTCCTCATTACCAAATTCTATAATATGCAGTACTAGAAGCATAACCTACTAAAACTTCCTTTTTCAACCTATTTTCTCGCTTGTTTCTGTATTCAGATAGGATATAAACATATGCACTGCTCCCTATTATTTACAGGTGTCTTGCTGAAAAATTTCTACCACTCCATACATTTAAAGGAACTTTACCGCTTAATTTTTTGTAAGGTATCTATTGTAGTTAAAAATGCACACTAAGTCTGCTTATAGATTTTTAAATAGTTTGTTTTTTAATAGTAAGGATCATATACCTTCCATTAGGCTACAGTTATACCTCTCAGTTATACCATTCATTTGGGTAGAATAAACATTTCTTTTCTCATGAATAATTCCCTTTCCCCAAGGTAATTTTCAAATGTGTTTGCACACATTGCTACTGCAGTCTGTTCTTATTGTTTTAATTTTTCTACCAGTCTGTTTTTCTGCAAAATTTTTAAAGTTTTTAAAATTTTGTAAAACTTAGTTCTTTTGATTTAAAATAGCATCCTCTAAAGATTGTACTAGGTAAGGTCTCCAAATGTCAGAATGGATAAGGTCCAAATTGTTAGAGTCTGAATATTTTCTCTTATACTCTTAGCAAAGTTGCAGCTTTTGCATTCTTTTATATTCCCACTTAATTTTTTTAGACCTATTACATATCCTGATTTGGAAAAACTTTTTAAATTTTCACGATTTAAATGACCAAATCTGGTAGCCCCAGCATGATGTCATTTTGTACTAAATGATCCCCTACCAATTCCATATTTCAGATTTTACATTCAGCTGACTATACATGAAGTTTATTTTTTAGGGGTATTCTAAAGAATTTGTAATTATTTTCATTATATATATCAGTATAATCTTTATAAAAATGTATATTAAAACCATTTACACTTTAATATCTAACTGACATTAAACTTCTACTCATCTCTAGTAAATAAAGCATATTTTATAAGATAAAATTTTATAACCTGTACCTGTTTAAATGGTCAGATTTATATCCCCCTTCTTTACACTTCCTTTGGCAAGGGCAGCTGAACTCTCTACTTCTCTGCAGTTCAAAAAGGCATCCCGTATTCTACAGAAGTTGTCAGTAGCATTTGTGTCTATTATGAATTCAAGGTTAGCATATTTAATAACTATTACAGTAGCAAAGTGGGCATGTTTTGATTGTTGACCTATTACACTGTGGGGTAGGACTTTGTCTCTGAGGCTGGTAAGATGGCTTACTGGAAACCCTGCAATTTTTCCTTAAATGGCCAGGTTTATCATAACTGCAGCAGTGGCAAGCAATTACTTGTCTTCTAGATACCTAGATTTGATTTAATTTAATTATTGATAATTTGTGTATCTGATGGTCATATTTGGCCAACAGCTGTTTTCTAATTTTCTGCACAGTAAATCCTTGATCAGGAAATCAGTATAATTGAACTATTAAATTTTCATAACTCTGGTAGATTCTCCAGAATTTGGAAGGCTACTGCATCATTATAACTACTTCTTTTCCAGATACTTTCAAGTCTTTCACTGCATCTATAATTTTCCCTATATAATCACTCCTAGTGTGCGATTTATTAAACTTGGTGCTAATAAATTTTCTTTTTAAAGCAGCAACATTTGCTCAACTTGATGGTTCAAAAACAATTCTAAGAATTTTCTATACATCTGATGGTGAACTTGCATCATATAAAATTCCTTTTTAAGCACTCAAGCAAAAAACTGCAAAGGTCTTTTTCTTTCTTGCATCTTCCCCTTTCTCACTTAGTGCTTTTGTATCTTCCATCACCACAGTACTAGATTCCAATAAAATGTTTTCAGGCATAAATTCACTTAGGTCAATACTCATAAAGCCTAGATCTATATTAAATTTACATTATCTGTAATTATCTCTGTTTAGCTTAGAAAAGCTTATACTCAGTGGTGTTAACCTCAGAAAGCCATATCACATCTTCTTTCTCCATTAAATTCTGGATAGAACCACAGACCTCTGCTAACACTGTAGGTCTGGAAGGTTTTGATTTTGCCATTGTGTACAGATCAAGGCCTAGTTTCTCTTCAATATTAAAACATTTCACAACAAATCCATTAGAAGAAAAAGACATTGATTTCTTAACATAAATTAAACTTAACATAAATTCTTAACATAAATTTCTTAACATGCGCAAAACAATAATTAACTAAAGGGTTAAAACCATATTAAAAAAAACCAATAAATCCTTCCCAAAACATCATATTTACCTCACAGATAAACATGCCTACTACAAACCTACCAGTAGCTGCTGCCTAAGGCTTGGCTTATCAATAACAAAAAACTTGAAAAACAGCATATGTATTAAAGATTTCAAATAGTTAATACTAAATATATGCAAAAAATTGTAAAACAAACAAAAACAGAATGTGACAAATCTCTCTTGATTGAAGCAATCATGTAGTTAACTTAATTTTTTTCTTTATATTCCTGCCTGTGCAGGAATAACATAAGAAATAGGGTTAAGTAAACATAAAATAGAGTGAAAAATGACACAAAATTAAACTTAACATAAATTCTTAATATAAATTTCTTAACATGCGCAAAACAATAATTAACTAAAGGGTTAAAACCATATTAAAAAAAAACCAATAAATCCTTCCCAAAACATCATATTTACCTCACAGGTAAACCTGCCTACTACAAACCTACCAGTAGCTGCTGCCTAAGGCTTGGCTTATCAATAACAAAAGACTTCAAAAACAGCATATGTATTAAAGATTTCAAATAGTTAATACTAAATATATGCAAAAAATTGTAAAACAAACAAAAACAATGTGACAAATCTCTCTTGATTGAAGCAATCATGTAGTTAACTTAATTTTTTCTTTATATTCCTGCCTGTGCAGGTATAACATAAGAAATAGGGTTAAGTAAACATAAAATAAAGTGAAAAATGACACAAAATTAAACTTAACATAAATTCTTAATATAAATTTCTTAACATGCGCAAAACAATAATTAACTAAAGGGTTAAAACCATATTAAAAAAAAACCAATAAATCCTTCCCAAAACATCATATTTACCTCACAGGTAAACCTGCCTACTACAAACCTACCAGTAGCTGCTGCCTAAGGCTTGGCTTATCAATAACAAAAAACTTCAAAAACAGCATATGTATTAAAGATTTCAAATAGTTAATACTAAATATATGCAAAAAATTGTAAAACAAACAAAAACAGAATGTGACAAATCTCTCTTGATTGAAGCAATCATGTAGTTAACTTAATTTTTTCTTTATATTCCTGCCTGTGCAGGTATAACATAAGAAATAGGGTTAAGTAAACATAGAATAAAGTGAAAAATGACACAGAAAACTTTAAGCATAAATAAAATAATATAATTATGAAAATAAATTAATTTTATTTAACTTGTTTTAACTTTAGTTTTTTCTTTAAATTTTATTTGAGAATTGCAAACAAGTTTTAGTTATGTTCCACAGTGATAACATATATTGAAATTTCCTGTTATATAGCATGCAGATTGCAATGAAAAAGATATATGTACAACTGAAAGTTATAGTTGTCTTAAATACAAAACTTCAACATATTACAGCTAATGGTTTTTGAATTATCTATACAGAATGAAAAGTTTGAATTTAATGTATATTATTGTATGTTATACTGAAATGCTTGTAATATAAAGTTCAGATTACAACCAAAAGAGGAGGAGCAGAGCAAAATATTATAATAATCCTTAATACAAAATTTGATTATTTTACAGCTAATAGTTTTTGCATTAAGCCTACACAAAGAAAAATTTCAGTATAGCATACAATATTGAAATATTTGTTTTGTAGAGTTTAGATTCAAATTTAAAGTGGAGGATCATGGTAAAATGTTATAATAGTTTTAGTTACTAAATTTCAATATTTTATGACTAATGATTTTTAAGTTATGTCTACAACATTAATATATGTTATATTGAAATTTTTTGCTGTATAACATTCAAAATGCAATCAAATGAGGAGAAACTCAACTATATGTTATCATAGTCCTAATTACAATATTTTAACATACTATGATGATTCATTTATCAGTTAAGCCTCACAGTCTAATTACTTGTTATATTGAAATCTTTCATTATACAGAATTAGGAATGTAACTAAAAGAGGAAATACATAACTAGACATTAAAAGAACTCTACAAAAACAATTTGAACTTTCTATAGCTAATAGTTTTAGAGTTATGTAAGGTACGTACATATGCACATATGTACATACAGATGTCAATTTATATACAGACGTAATACTTAAAATGTTCAAACTTCAGTCTGCCATGGTTAAAATAAATATTTTTGTTAAAATTTGATCTCTGAAATTTAGCATGATTACAATATTTCCCTTTACTTTGTACAAAGAAATAAAAATGAGAGCAGAAAATTTTGATATCTTTTTAGGGGTAGTAATTTTAGTATATTACATATATATATATATATATATATATATATATATATATATATATATATATATATATATATATATATATATATATATATATATATATAAACTATAAGTGTTATTTACTTTTCACATAAAGGTAACAGAAGATTAGATGAATGGGTATTCAGTGACAGATTTAACTTCTCAGCTTCACCAAAAGAAAATTCTAAAAACAGTCATGGTGTTGCCAACCGTAATGATCAGCCAGATAGAAAAATTACTAGAAATCAAAAAAGAAAACATGATGAAATCAATCATTCAAAGGTAAAATTAATTTCACAAAATTTTCTTTACACTAAGCTTAGCTTTTTTGTTCATATTTTATTTCAATATTTATATTATATTTTTAAAAAATGAGGTTGACCTATTATTTCTAATATGCAAATACTTGCATCAGTGATGTCTTTGTTTTAATTTTAACTCATATTAAATATATTTGCATTAGCTTTATGAAATTAGTCCTAGCAATCAACATGCTCAACATTGATTGTAATGCAATTTGAACAGAATATTTGTTTTAAAATTTAAAAGAAGCTACTGCAATATAATAGGAAGCAGTTAGAAGCTTAAATAATCTCTGTGTAATTTTCTCAGTGTATGATTAGTTAATTTTTATTATGCTAGATAAAGAAGTATATTAATTTTATTGAAATGTTACATTTCTGGAAATATATATATTTACACAGTATATGTGTGCATATATTTATGTATATGTGTTTACATATACACTCACTCAGAGTAAAACACCCTATAACAGTCACTTCTAAACAATGACATCTCAATTGTAGCCACATTTTATTGAACTGAATGTCCTGCATACAAATAACATACACTCTATAAATATTTAGTTGTGGGTGTTGTTAGGCACAATAAAATAAATTTCTTTCTAAGATTTGTTTTGAAGTTTAGTCATAATCTAACTGATATTTATGCTAAACATACATTTACTTATCTTCTATTTAAAGAAACACTTAACTACTCTACACTCCACATACATTCTAGTTGTTGGTGGATAGTTCAATTTTAATATTGATAGGACTAGTTATTTCCAATTTATTTTGTATTATTAATGAATGTAGTATAGTGTATTTGTCATTATAGTACAGAACTGTATTCCTAAGATATAAAAGAAATTTTATATGATAAAATATAATTATTGAATAACAACAAGGACATAGATACTCTAAATCATAATATCAAAATATACAGTTATATTCTTTTGGAAGTAAACATAAAAGAATTTTTGTTTCAGTGAATAATATATAAGCATTTAACGTTTTAATGTATACAAGCATTATGGGGACTTACCATCCTTAAAACTTCAATAAACCAAGTTTTCAAAATTTAGTTCATTTAATAACTTTTTCTCTCTCTCAGGGTTGGCATATTGGGCCCAGCCCAGAAATAAACTCAGGTGGGTTTTTCTAGACAGCCCACTAACAAAAATCAGCTGGGGTATTTTACAAGATTTGTGATTATTTAAAAACTTCTTAAATTATTTATAGATAATAAATTGCAGGATTTTATCACTATATTTAAAATATTTTATTTTTTGTGTTAATGATTTATAATTTGATTTCATGAGTATTTTCATCTATTTTATATAACTTGCTTTAGACATTTTACTGCTATAATTAAACTTTTATATATAGAGGCCTAATCTATAATTTGTTTACAAACTAAATTATGAATTGTAAAAAAATACAAAGTTCATGAAGTTATAGAAATTTACAGTAAATGTATGCTATACTATTATGCTTATATTCAATAATTCATTATGATTTGGACAGAGAACTCCTACAGACTAGCCTCACTTCAGACCCTGCTGCTTAACCTTTTACAGGCTGAATTCAGATCCAGATATATTTTAAACTAGCTGCTTCGCACCCAGCCTCCAGTCTGGGTTTTAAAATATTTCGATGAAGGGTTTAGAACCACTATTAAAGATAATAAGACATATTAATAGAATTTCTGAACAAATCTCGTATATTTCAGATTGTTGATAATTATAGCAGTTTATTTTAATAGCTGAATGTCCAGTAAGTGCATTGTGTAACCTGTGAGCCACTGCATAAAAATTCCCAATTCCACGACTTTTTTAATGTAGGAGTCAAATTTCAAAATACTGTGGAGAGTAATATATATGTACTGTTCTGAATGGGATAATTCATTTCCGAGATTGGATGCCTTTTAGTACTAATGTTTTACATACATAAAAATTAAATTTTAAACAACAAAACCTATGACGATAACTTATTCTTTAAAAAATGCCAATTGTAAAATGAAAACAAATTTGATAGTACATGGTGAATTTGTAATTATTGAAAATAAAAATCACGCCCACATTTAACAGAAAAAATACTAACTTTTTAAAAAAATTGAGAAATTAAAATAAACATTTACATATTTTGATGAAGTAAAATATTTAGCTATTAAAAATAAAATGATTTTGATACTGGGATATTTCAAAGAGAATAAGTTATTACGTATGACAAATAGTTGTAACTATAGGCAATAAATGGCACCACTCACAACATATTTTAATTAATATACTTTTAACTTATTGTAATTACGGTATTTTAATGGTGGAAAGACTGTAAGCATTCAGCGGATTGGGCGAAGTAATGCATTCAAGTGTATTTATGTTTATAAATGCATTTATTTACACTGGAATTTTAATGGTAAGTAAGGTGTTGAACAATTCTTCAAGAATATAATAAATCAGTACCAAAAATACCAAAATGTGCTGCAGTTCAAATTTTCCAAACAAACAACGGTTTGGCAGGATAGGTGATAGTTGTTCTGCATTAATATCAATTCTATTATCAAATATCTGGCGAAAACAACAAAGAAAATATGGTCATGGTTTTTCACGACAAATTAACAGTTAAAATGACTGTACTACATAATTAAAACGGTGTTTTTGTTGGTTTTAAAATAATATATTTCGAACTAATTAGAATATCTGAACGCGATTGACCAAAATGACTTCTATAATGTCAAATGACTTCCTACCAAGCCTAATTATGAATAGATGTTAGTGCGGTCTCAAAATTGGATAAATAAAAATGGCGCAATTGAATTGACAATGAAAGAAAATTGCCAAATATTGTTAAAATGAACTAAGCACATAAGGTCAAAAGCCAAGAACAATTATATTGCTTGAAAGCGTTTTCATAAGAATGAAGTTACTTAAAGGATTTCAATTTTTATAACACGTAATTAAAAGAAATATATGCCAAAAGTTGCCAAGCTTATTTAAGAATAGGTGAAGTACTGAGTGACGACTTAAAATTGGATAAATAAAAAGGGCGCAATTGAATTTAAAATGAAAGAAATATTCCAAATTAATATATATTGTTAAAACGAAATAAGTATATAAGACTAAAACATCAAAAACAATTATATTATTTGAAATCACATTTTAAACTTTAATCAAAAGTGGCTGCAATATCTCAACATTTCATAGTTGCCATTTCTAAAATGAAAATTTATTTGTTCCCTGTATATCACTTGCCAATTTTTTCTCTAGTGTAGTTGAGTTTTAGATAACAAAACCTATAACCATATGATAGTTTTTATTTAATAAATGCCAACTGCGAAATGAAAACAAATTTGATAGAACATGGCAAGTTTTTAATTACTGAAAATAAAAATCTCGCCAAGCAGATAAAATAGAAAAAAGAAGTGATTTCCTAAACAAAAATGAGTTTATCGTTTATCAGATAAGAAAATAGTCTTAGATACATAAATGCCATCATATATTTATATACTTACACTGGAATTTAAATAGCGTAGATACGTTTTTGTGTTTCCCGAATACCAAATATCTGGCGATAATAATGCCAACAATGAATAACACTGCCATATTTAGACGCCAACTCAACAATGGAAAGCTCGTGTCGCAAAATTAATCTGGCATTTTGTTCAGTTTTTCGTCAGTATCTTTCGAACTAATTGAAATATCGGAACGCGAATGGGCGAAATGACATCCCTGGATCGTTCCACATCTTTTGGTACGTTTGGCGACTGTGCGTTCAGCGGTTCGCCAGGAAATAGACGCACATACAAACATACATGCATACATACATATAGTCACAGTCAGATTTTAATCTCGGAATTCAAGATGTATTAATATGGAATATGCTCATTAGGCGGTATCAAGGATTTCTGTCCAAAGTTAGTTACTCTATGACGTATCGGGTAGATTTGTATAAAAAAAACATAAAAATGAAAACTGTTCTTAATATCAATAAATAAATATAACAAAATATATGTTTACATGTTAACGATTAATTCTGCATCGAATTTGTGTCTTATATTAAATTTGCTCAAACTTTTTTCTTGTGGTAAAATATAAGTTTAACCCTAAATCACATTACTGTATTACTACTGTACGTGGATTAGCAACGTTAATATACATTGACATATTACGTGGCAGAATAGGAAGCAGAGGTTTTGACAGTAACAGTGCTAATTTTGTTGGTAGTAATAAATGCAGGGATGTTGCGGCTGCTCCAATTGCGCCAAACTGCTCCGATTTCAGATATCTGCTCCCAGCTGCTCCAAAAACGGTATTTTAGCAGAAATTGCGCCGAAACTGCGCCATTTTACAAATTTTTGCAGTTTTTGAACGTTTAGTAATTACGTTAGTTCTACGAAGCTAAGACGAATTTTTCCCGCCGAACGTCCTTGAATAGTAGACTTTAGAGTGAATATGTCATATTTATTTTTCCTACTTACTTTGTCAGGTAAAAGTGCATGAAATAAGAAGAAAGAATTTCATTCTTCAGACATACTGCTACTGTTTCGTACTACAGACTCAAGAAAAGAAATACGTTTATAGCATGTACAGCGATAGAAATTTTCCGCTTTTTGGTGAAGTTCTACTTGATTTCTACAGCCGAGTTCTGCTCTCCTTTTTTTTTTTTTTTTTGCAAATTTTAGTGCGCCTGTGAAAGTTTCCAATTCCTTTAAAAATTTTTTTTTTTTTTTTTTTTTTTTTTTTTTTTTTTTTAAAATCTTGCTATTTTTAACTTTTTCGAAATTGGAAAGAAATTCGCTTATTGGTGAGACTATTATCACTTGATATGAGATTTTCATCCTCTGGGGGACCAATACTCTTCCCGAAACGTAATGTTTGGAGCCTATTAAAAATAGTAATCAGATCGGGAAAATATGGAAATTGAACAATCTAGAATATTCAGATTTAATTATTTTTTAAATTTATTTTATTTTTTGTAAAGTCAATTTACAATTTTCCGCGCTTTACCACCGGGAAAAAATTCGTTTGAAACAAGCCTGCACAAACATGTCACAACAAGAATTTCCTGCACTGGCCGGATGCGGAAGTTAATATAACTTTTCCATACAAACGTGTCACAAAAATATCTTGACACAGACCCCACCCAGCCTCTCGCGATTGAAGTTCCGTATTTCTGAATCGTCGAGGTTTTCCTCATTTCCGTGCGTCTCTCTCTTTTATTTATTTCCAATGTTTATCGGGATTCTTCAATTAGGACGAAATAACGATTTCGCGATGTAGATAAATTGGTGTTCCCTGATATACCGCATGTTTCTCTCTCAGTGTCGCAAAATCGGACAGATGATGTTCAAATATCAGTTAGCTGGAATGCTACGGTCTACTGTTCCGCTATACAAGGGCTAATGAGACCGTCACCTTCTGCTTAAAGCGGATTCGAATGACTACGAATATCCATACCAATAGTGGGATTTGAAACCGCGAATTCCGGTACCGAATAGCAACGCTTTATCCATTCGGCCGTCGTTTGGCGTTTATATAAAAGGACGTTTTATTACGCATGCGCTTTGTAACTAGAAGTTGTAAAATCAAAAAGATTATGTTTATATGTCGGAACGTGACTTTTAGGAACACTGTACCTCGTATACTCTAATACTGTCATGATATCGGAAAGACGATATCACATCAGAGTTCTCCGATCAGTTTAGCTATATAAGAGTTCGTTCACATCTTGATCCGAACTCAAAGTTTGGAAATCAGTGTCGCGATGGAGTACTCTTTATCGATATTTCACGATATATCGATACATCGCCCAGTCTTAATGCATACTGTAGTGAAATGCAAATTTAGTATAGCATCTCGTAAAGGATATAAAAGGATGCTGACTAATTTTAAAAAATACAGCGAAATTAAAATAAATAAAGTTAGAGAAAAATAAGATGAATAATTTTTAATAACTTTAAGGTATCCGTCTACGTTAAAAACGTCATTTTTTTCCGAAAATCATAATATTTTTATTTCTCTATTGTAAAATTTCAACTTTTAGGCTTCTAAATCTGTTTTTGTTTTGTCTCTACGGCATTTTAAAGAAAAGTTACAGCTGTTTAAACATCAGTGACAGCTGTCAAAACAAAACGGAAGTAGCGACTTCGCAACCGGAAGTTGTGAATTTAAAGAGCATTTTTGGACAAAATTTTAAATTTTCCTGAAGAATAGTTTAAACATTTTTCCAGTATTTTTAATAATTAGCAACTTGGCAATTATAAAATTTTGAAACAAAAAAAGTGTGGGGAATTTTAAACATGTATTTTAATTTTTTAATAGTTAAAGTTGCTTTCATAAACTTCAAATGCGTTTTTCTCAGAACGGTATTTTTAATAAAATATTGAAACTTGAAATGTAATTTCTCAAAAAGTTCTTAAAATATTTTGTTGAAAATTTTTATGAATGCTTTTGATAGTGTTTACTAATGAATGACCTTAAAGCTTTAAATTTTGATAATTTTTAATAATGTTACACTCATAGTTAGATATAAAGGTAATGAAAATTCGTTAAAAATTCAATGTGTATGATTTTGAAGGACCGAAATTTTTTGCCAAATGTAAATTAAGCAAAGATTTTAGGTGATTCACTAGTCCAGTGTATAAGAAATATGTTGCATCAAAAATCTTGAAATAATTTAATTTATTAAAAGATTAGACCTTTTGAAAAAAACCAATTTTTTTACTAAATTTTCTTCATTTATTAGAAATTTTATAAAAACTTCTCCATGAATAAATTTTTTAAGTGCAATTCTCTATGATAATGTAAAAAATAATATAAAAACATGAACTAGTTTCTACATTTAAAGAAAAAAGTTCTCCAAATGTAGACGGATACCTTAAATATTTAAATAGCTAATTATTTAATATAACAGTTGTAATTGGATGCCTAAAATTACTCATATCAGCATTGAAAGCTTCATTTTGTCTCATTATTTTTCAGTTTTTAATTATATTTAGTTAATTTAAAATAAAGTAGTTTAAGTACAATTATTTTAGAAAAGTAATTTAGAAATGAGGGAATATTGGAGTGCATATTTTATGACCACCGTGGGTAATTTATTCTTGAAAGAGCATTAGGGGGAGAAGTCTTATGTATCACCTTGCTGAAGTTGTTCATGTAAAATATTTTATCATTTTATTTTCCAAGTAAAATTAAAAAAATTTTTTTTTTACTTGGAATTGGGATTTTTAAGTTCATCAATTGTTTTGCAATAAATGGAGAGACGAAACTCATCAAAATAACTTTTAAAGGCTGGAGTAGCAATGCACAAAACTTCATCTATTTTTGCTGTTCATTTTATCTTCTATTTACACCTCTTAATCTTTAAAGGGCATTTGTATCTTCATCTGTAAGTACTGTCTTTTGTCATGCAGTAGTGATGTTCATCTGCATCTTCCCACCTTGTGAATTATTCTCCTCTGTGAACTAATCCATGGTCAGAACTCAGCCAACACGTTGAAAGATAAAATTATCTTTAAAACTAAGTACATTCTTTATGATCGTGACCAACAAACAATCGATATATCTTTTACATTACATTGAAGGGAAAATTATGGCTTTCCTCTCCTGTCCGGTCCTTTTTTAGTGCTATTTCATGTGATTTTGCGAATGAAAAGTCTATTTTTGCTGTTCATTTTATCTTCTATTTACACCCCTTAATCTTTAAAGGGCATTTGTATTTTCATCTGTAAGTACTGTCTTTTGTCATATAGTAGTGATGTTCATCTGCATCTTCCCACTTTGGGAATTATTCTCCTGTGTGAACTAATCCGTGTTCAGAACTCAGCCAACACGTTGAAAGATAAAATTATCTTTACCACTAAGTACATTCTTTTATGATCTTGACCAAAAAAACACTTGATATATCTTTTACATTACACTGAAGGGAAAATGATGGCTTTCCTCTCCTGTCCGGTCCTTTTTTAGTGCTATTTCATTTGATTTTGTGAATGAAAAGTAAATATCCTACTGATATTGCTTGTAATCATGTGTAATAACTCTTTAAGCATCATGCTGTAAAGAATGCTTTCTTGTTAACAAATAAATTCGTGCTGAAGCTGTAATAAACAAACTTACTAGTAATTCTCCAGGTTTGGTTTTTACTGCTAATACTTTGTTATAATCTTTTATATGATTATACTAAATACATAGAAATATATGTATATTGCATATATAAAACCAACAAACCATATCAGAAATTATTGAATATTTGGCCATTCCGAATGCTATTAACACATCATTCAAAAACTTAAGTTTATTTCTTAAATCGTTACTTTAACTGCTACAAAAACCCTATATCCTGCTCCAAATCAAGATTTTGATTGCTACGAAAATGCTTTTTCCTGCTCCAAATTTAAAGTTTTGCTGCTCCAAAATGCTTGAAGGGGTGCAACATCCCTGTAAATGTTCTCAGAAATGAAGAAATTTATGACAAACCACATAGTTTTGTATGAAACAGAAACACACATTCATATCGACAACCATATGAATATGAAGATAACTATATAAAATGATAGGTTTTTACTTACCCATGAGAGTCGCTGAAATTTGTACTTTTTCTTGTTAAAATATTGTTGATAAACATTTCATTGTAACATAAAAATTAACTAATAATTATATTTAAAATAAGTTCTCATATAAAAATGCTATAATTTGCGTCACATAGAAATGAAAGTTAATCATTTTATATCTCAATTTCCGGGTCAAATTGAATGGATACTACGCAGACGATGTTTAAGTAATATAAAATAAGAAATGAATAATTCAGATATTTAAAGTAATGATGTCATAATGATAGAAAAATATCGTTTTCACCTATGTATTATGTGATGAATTGAAAATTTTAATCTCCTGCTTTTAACCGAGGAAAACTGCGTTTAAAACAATTACTTGGGATGACGCCACATTGCTAGAAATTTTGCTTCTTTCACTGAGTTATGATGCGATAAATTAAAAAATTAATTGTTTGTGTTTAACCAGGGAAAATAATGACATAAAATGCACGAAAAAGGGGGAAGGAATGGATTTCGAACGTTGAAAATTTACAAAAACCTTCCCAGGGATATACCTAAATATTTCCCAAATTTTCACGCCGATTGGATGCATAGTTTTTGAGTCTATAGAGTACAGACAGACAGACAGACACAAATTCATTTTTATATAGATAGATATATGAAATATGGGTGAGATTCATACAAAAGCACAAAACATTTTATTTCAGGTGATATATATATATATATATATATATATATATATATATATATATATATATATGAAATATGGGTGAGATTCATAAAAAAACACAAAACATTTTATTTCAGGTGACGATACATCAAATCCATACATTCTTTTATGATCTTGACCAAAAAAACACTTGATATATCTTTTACATTACATTGAAGGGAAAATGATGGCTTTCCTCTCCTGTCCAGTCCTTTCTTAGTACTATTTCATGTGATTTTGTGAATGAAAAGTAAATATCCTTCTAACATTGCTTGTAATCATGTGTAATAACTCTTTAAGCATCGAACTGTAAAGAATGTTTTCTTGTTAGCAAATAAATTCATACTGAAGCTGTAATAAGGAACCTTACTAGTAATTCTTCAGCTTCGGTTTTTACTGCTAATACTTTGTTATAATCTTTTATATGATTATACTAATTACATAGAAATATATGTATATTGCATATACAAAACCAGCAAACCATATCAGAAATTATTGAATATTTGGCCATTCTGAATGCTATTAACCAGTCATTCAAAAACATCAGTTTATTTTTTAAATCGTTACTTTAACTGCTACAAAAACACTATATCCTGCTCTAAATTAAGATTTTGACTGCTACGAAAATGCTTTCTTCTACTCCAAATTTAAAGTTTTGCTGCTACGAAAATGCTTTTTCCTGCTACAAATTTAAAGTTTTGCTGCTCTGAAAATTGCTACAAAATGCTTGAAGGGGCGCAACATCCCTGTAAATTCCATCGCCATTTCTTACTACTAAGCATTGGGCGGTAGCTGTCTTAACGTTCTATCTAGAAGGTCAACTCCTCCCATTCCAGTATTATATTTATGTATTAAATTTGACATTTGTATGTCCACTTTTTTTTTTTCTTCTCTTGAATATCTTTTCATCAACTGTATTGGGAGATGATTACAAAAATTTGAAGAAGCCATCACTATAGAATTGTCATTCCAGCGACATAAAAATACAGATCCATCACATTGGTAATCAAATTAACCTCTTTCTAGTTTTTTCATCTGTTTCAGAGTATCAATGGGCATTTTTTATGCGATGTTTACAGATAGTTCCAATAGCTTTTATATTTCTATCAGCAGGGTCCTTCATCAAATCAAAAATAGTAAAAAAGTTATCAAAAAATATTTCTACTTGCAGAGGTTTTGAAACAACTGTCAGAAGATTATTTACAACTCAAGTACCAATAAGGGCTATTTCATTTGACTGCTTTCCTGCATAAATTTCCACTTTACATAGATAACCATTCTTAGAGCAAATCATCCAGATTTTGAACCCGAAGCGAAAGGGTTTTCCCAGAAGAAACATTTTAGAGGAATGATGGCCATAATATGGAACAATTGATTTATCAATACTAAGTTGGTTGGGAAACAATCCACACCGAATTAACTTCTTGTTCAAGTCATCATAAATTGGTTGAATTTTACCCAACTTATCAACAGGTTGCAATAAAGTATTATCTATCAGATGAAAATTTCTTTTTATTTCTTTGAATTTTTTTCTCGACATGACACTAGTGGTAATAGGAATAGATACATCTTCAGAAGTGCTCCAATAATCATTTTCAGTGGGTACCTGATGATATCCACTTTGTAAGAGTAACCCAAAAAACTGTGCAATATCCTTCCAGTCAGTTTGTATAGTTCCTTTTTGAGCAGCATGTGTTGATGTCATTTTGGCCAAATAATTATATATTCTTTCGAAAGGAATTTGAAAAAAATATCTGTGGAATCTGCTTCCATTAGTTCTGGAATTTTATCAGTAATGTTTTCTAATGGTTCACTTTTAATAAGCTTACTAAACATAACACGCTTTTTCCATTTAGGTGTCGGTCTCATTAGCCCTCGTGTTGCAAAAAGTAGACCGTAGCACTCCAAACCAAACCAATCCATTTAGGTGTAAATGATTTCATATTTTTAAACCTAGAATGAACTACAAAGTTTCTTTGGTTTATTTCTTTATTCATTAGAAACTTAAGCAGAATTTTGATTTTCCAAACTATTTTGGTTTATTGGCAATTTATAAGTTAAAATGCTAAGGTGTCCAGAAACATCAGCAGGCACAACAGGACTGAGGATATTGTCATTAATATCCTCTTCTTCTGCAATATGTTCATTTTCATCAGGAGGGAGCTGACAAATTTCAAATTCTTCGTCAGAAAAATCTGGTACATCAGAATCCCGGAGAGACATCAGATAGTCAACAGCTGCCTCTAGCTTCCTTTTAAAATTTTCCCCCATATTATGTTATTTCACAGACAAAATACATTTAACACCTTTCAAAATAATATTTGAGAAGTGAACACACTAGACTGCTTATTGAATTAAAATGCCCTTTCATAAAATTAGGGAATTGCTCTTTAAAGAAATACCCTCCGTAGAGGAAATTATTTTGTCTCAGTATAGCTGCAACAGACCATTGTTCCCAATTGGGAACATCAATAATTAATAAATTATTCCAGGTACGTTTCTGATTATTAATGTCAAATTTCATATTTTTTAAATAAATTAAAGTTATTTTAAGTATATCAATCGGAGTTTAGAAGCATTTGATGTGTTTTTACATTTATGTAAATTTTTAATTTGTGTTCTATAGAAAATGATGAAAAGGGTCATTTTTATGATTTTTTATACATTTTTCTATTAATCATAGAAATATAGCTTCCATTTTAAAAAATTGAGTAGTCCTTTTACTACATTTGCTAATTTTTTTGTATCAATATTGAGGAAATATAATTTTATTAATATTATATTCCCTGTTGGGAACAATGGACTGTAAAAGGTACTGCTATCAGATATGGTTACCAGAGTTGAGACTATTGTCATTAGCCTCTAGGTAAAAATATTGGCTGCATGGTCTAGAATCGTGAATCTCAATGTTGGTTCTGGGGTAGTAATGTAGAAAAGTCAACATTTGATTGGAGAATATTTCTGACGTTTTACCAGCTTGGCAACATTTTTGGCTCCTTTATGATATATTTCAATGTTACAAAAAAAATTTTCTCTATTTCGGGTCTCCACACAGGTGTATTGTGCTGAACTATGGTCATATTGGTGTAGTGCTTACCTTTTGTATTGCAGTTCGTATGTTCCCATCCCAAAAAATATTTGATAGAATTTAGTAAATTCTGCACAAGTGCAATATGCTCTATTAGACAATTTATTAACACCCTTAATAAATATTTTACTTTTACAGTATTATTCCTTTGCACTCGAGGGCTCCACTACAGAGACAATACAAAATAATTAGTTTTTATGATTTGTTTTTGTTCTTATGTTAAAAACTGAAAATTATTTACATTGTCTCCGTAGCGGAGCCCTGGAGTTTGAAGACAAATTTTAAATGGTTCCACTCCGGAGCCCTCAAGTGCTAAGGGTTATTTTTTAATTCTAAGAAATTTTGATAAAATAAAAACCAAGTTTCAATATTATTTTGTATAGTAAAAAAAAAGTCAATTTTATTACTTGTATAAATATTGTGATAAAAGTATTGAAAATGAGATTCACTTTAAGACTTGTATTCGAATATTTAAAGGTTATGTGTTTAGTCAAAACTGTTCAAACATTAGAGCATTATGAATGCATATCTAGTTGTAAATTAAAATCTGTGAGAAACTGTTAATTTAAGTAGATTTTTTATACAGAAGTAGACTATACTAAGTTTTAGAATTTTCATATTTTCAACATTTTTTCATAAAATAAACATTGCCACAGTATAAGAAATATACATTTATTCTACATTTAAAATAGTTCATTATAAGTCTAATTCTATTGTTATTTATTTTATGATTTTTCCAGTATATATAAAAATTAAGTTTACATGTTGATATTATTAGACTTACATAGAAGCAGATCCTACTACTGAAGCCTTGGAAAAGGAGCATGAAACTGTAAGTTTGTGTTTTTTTGCACTTCTTTTATTTGCTTAAAAAATATTTTGTATAGTTTCATTTCCACTTTTCATACAACCAAAGCACTAAACATCATTTTAATAACTAATAAAAAATAATTTATTCTTAAACCTCATCATTCATCAAATGTTTTACAAATTATTTAACTATTTGAATGTAGCATATATATCTTAAAATCTGAAAAATAATAGACACATTTTGTCATTCAAAAATATTAAACTGTGTTAGGGATTGCATGCTGTGCATCTAAGAAATTCAGATGACAGCATTTCATATTTAAAAGTTTAACAATGTTACTGCAATCTATTTAAACAACAGAGATATATTATGAGTATTTAGTCCAGGATTAGTAAACTTTGAATTTATCTCCTCTAGGTGTATCTTAAATCATAGGAAACCATCTCACTGCATTCATTTCCCATTATGCATCTTCAAATAATAACTTCTTAAATGCTTTTACAGTGATATCACTACTAATAGGTGCACTTCTTCTGTGATGTTCCTCATAATTTAATTTACTTGTATGACAAATCCAGTATTTCAATTGACTGAAATAATATTAATTTAATCCATGGACTCTATTCATCTCTTTAAAAAGTTTCAATTTTATATTATATATTTTTAAAAAAGAAAAGTGCTCTTATAAAACAAGGAACATTGTATAAAATCATATTATTATAGTATGTACTGCAATTAACTGGTTTAAAATCATAATAATTTTTTTAATCAGATAACTTTATGATAACTTGATATATGAAATTAATTGGTTCTGAGTCTAAACTTATTTGTTCATATCTCAAAGTAATTTCCCTCGATTAAATTAATTGATGCAGAATTAATTAGTCTCTGAAAAACTACTTTTATCCATGTTTTAAACATATGAAAAATACATTTATGAAGAATATGTAAAGAAATAAATAAGTTTTATATGATGTATTTAAACTACATTTTTGAAACATTATTCTTTTTTTCATTTAGCTTTGAATTTATTGGATTTTTTCTTTATTTTTTCAACTAAAGTTTGTTTCTATCTTAAATTTTGGCCCATAACTCAATGCAAAAGAGGATTGAGCGACAACTTGTCATTTTAAGAACTTGTGTCTTGGGATACTTGTCAGTAATGGGTCCACAGTATGTGTGGAGGTAAAAGTTATTATCTGAAAATTAAAAACATTGATATAAATCTGTTTTAAGGTTGTTTTTTAATTCATAAATAGGCATGTTTTATAAATTAAAATATTTTTGAACTATTATTACTATAAGAATAATTGTTATTAGATACAGTCTGATAATCTTAATCATGTTATAAAGTTTAATCAACTTAATATTATTAAACAGTCATATAAAACCATTCGTAATTATTTTTTTATTGTTAGCTCAGTCATAATTTATTGCATAGTCATATGAGTGATTAATAGATTAGATAAAATACTCCTTTTTGCTTCTATTCAATGTATTTGAATTTTACTGCTGTTATAGATGTTATAACCATTCAGAGCAAGCTATATTAAGCAGTAAATTCCAGTCTAATAAACTCTCACTGTCTTAAAGTCATTTGTAGTGCAATGTAGTCTTAGTTTTTTTTAAAGTTCTTATGTTTAAGTTCTCTGTATATATATAAATATATCAATGTCAAATAAATTATACTTAAAAGAGAAAGTGCAAAGTTGAATTCTATTTTTGTTAATGGGTCAGAATTTTTTTATCTAAATCATTTTACTTTTAAATTTCAGATTACAAAGGTGAAATATATAGATCGTATACAGTTTGGAAAGTTTCAAATTGATGCTTGGTACTTTTCCCCATTTCCTGAAGAATATGGGAAACAATCTAAACTTTGGATTTGTGAATATTGCTTAAAGTATATGCGTCTTGAGAAGACATATCGTTATCATCAGGTATGATTTTTTTTTCTTTTTGTATGATACTTTATATCTACTTCAAATGTATTTAGATTTCGTTAGTTACTTAATTTAGTATGCAGAAAGATTTGAAACTTCATTTAGTGTATTATTCCAACTATAATATAATGTGTCAAATAGTTTTATATGTTTCTTATCTTTAAAAACTTTTGATTGAAGACTTAAAGGTTTTTCCTTAATGCATTTGCTTGATAATTGAATTAAACAGAGCTGAGGTTGTGTTGTGCTATCACTGCTTTATTAAGCACAGAATTTTACTCTAAAATCTTTAGATATACTTTTTTCCTTATTTTGTTTTACTTGTTTGGGAAATTATTGAGCTACTAGGAATTTATGTAGGTTTTAGAAAGTACTGCAAAATTTTTTGTTTAACAGTTTCATATTTATAAAGCAGAAAGTATTATTTTATGTATTATTTGATTACTAAATAAATTAACTCATTTGTTGAATCAGGCTGTCTTTTCCTTTGGCAAAATAAATAGTTCATGTAAGGTCAAATATAAATTATAAATGTTATTTGACTGCTAAAAAGAGAGTTTCTGATCAGAAGTTCGTTTTTCCTTAGAAGGCTTTAGAACATTTATTTATCAAATAACTAAATAATCTTGTGAATAAAATTGTAATGAATGTTATTGTTTATAGTAATGATCTTAAATGATAATTTCTCAAGATAGAATAAAGGCATAGCCATATAAATAAAAGTATATGTGGCATACATTTTTATCATTTGTACTTACTGAAAAATGTTTCAATTTTATACTATATTGTAAAATGATTGTCAAAATTTAATTTTTCTTTTAATATAACTGTGAAAGTTGGAAATTACGTAACTACTTTTTGCTTGTAAAACTAATCTAAGCTGAATAGCTGTACAATAAAATTTTCAGTTCATCATTCCATGTCTCAGTTTGTTTCATTTCTATATTCACTAGCAGACCTAAATCTTGACAAAATTTCAAATATTAACAAGATTTTCACATAAAGAAACTTATGAATGAATTTCCATTTAAAGGAAATACCAGAGGTTTAAGATCTTAAATTATCACAAAATTAGTTGGAAAAAATCTAATTAATAATATTTATTTTTGTTTTATTGATATTACATTAAAATGTATTAGTTAAGTATCATTTTAATTAAAGCGTAGATTCAGATAGAATTATATGTGCTTTTATTGATTTTAATTATCTACTATCTAAAGTAATATTTTTTGTTTGTTTGAA
The DNA here is from genome assembly GCA_032207245.1 of Pardosa pseudoannulata. NCBI lineage: Eukaryota > Metazoa > Arthropoda > Arachnida > Araneae > Lycosidae > Pardosa > Pardosa pseudoannulata. The sequence goes on along the minus strand of CM063503.1, from coordinate 11,933,128 downwards.
ATTTCTTTTTATTACCTTAATAAAAAGTTTTAAAATAAATTCATAAAATTGTTTTTATTTCAGGGAGAATGTATTGCTCGTCAACCACCTGGCAAAGAAATTTATCACAAAGGCTCCCTCTCTGTGTATGAAGTTGATGGTAAAGATCACAAGGTTTGGATATTTATACATGTCGCTGATTTCATTGTTATTTCAAATTATTTATTAATTGTAAAATTAAGCTATTATTAAATATGTTTTCTTTTTCACTGAAAATGTAACTTGCTATAAGTTGTTATATTCAGAAAATTTCAGTGTAGACAATTGATGATACAATCTTAAGTAGTTTATTTATAGTTATAATTGTTCTTGTTGTGTGTACTGTAACAATGCTGCTTTTTTTTAGGTCTTTCATAGTCAAAAATGAAGTAGAAAAAGTTTTATTTTTATTTAAAATATTTTTATTACAAATCATTTTTGCTTCTTTTTTTTACAAAGAACTTTTGAAATGCTTACAGTACTATTGATTCAGTAATTAATATATATTACCTCTATTGTAATTGTTATGAATGTGTACATATTAAGGCCATTATCTAGTAGTATACATATCAACTAATTAATCAGCAAACTCCTGTAATAGTAGCCGAATGCTGGCCGATTTGGTTAGAGCGCTGATCGTTGGTACCGAAGTTCATGGGTTCGAATCCCACTATGGCATGGATATTCGTAGCCATTCGGAATCGACTTTAAGCAGTAGGTCCTGACCTCATTAGCCCCCGTGTGCAAAATAGTAGACTGCAGCGCTCCAAACCAAACCTGTAATAGTATACTGTGGCACTCCAATCCAAACCTGTAATAATAACTGGTCATCCTTTATAAAATCATGAAGTCCCAAAGGTTGATTGGGGTTATTATTTGAAAGTGAGAGGTACTTTCTTTAGAAGAGATTTATCCTTCTAAATTCAAAATAGTCTGTTAGTAAATGACAACAAAAGTAGACAGTAATATAAATTATGTGATACCTTGATCGACTTAAGATGTGTACATCTCAGATGCTAAAAGTTAATCCTAATTGCATTTTACCTCCTGTGTTTTTGCATAATTGTTTAAAATATATGGTAGAGAGGACAATAGTACTAGATTTCTATTATAGTCTTATTTCTTATAACTATACACCATTTTCTATTATCAGGGCAAACTCAATATAATTTTTCTCTATTAAAGAAAATATTTGCTAATAGATAGATCTAGATTTTCCCCCAAACTATTGTTATGTAAATCTCATTGTTAATATGTGATATTATATTGTGTGAATGAGTATTCAATGAGGAGTTTGAACTTTCTGTCTCTTTTGAATTTATAATCTAGTTTATTATTATGTAACTTTTATCTTTTGCAGTTATATTGTCAAAATTTGTGCCTCCTTGCAAAGCTGTTTTTGGATCATAAGACTCTATATTATGATGTAGAACCATTTTTATTTTATGTGCTCACTGAAAGTGACAAACATGGAGCACACCTTGTTGGTTACTTTTCCAAAGAAAAAGAATCTCCTGACGGAAACAATGTTGCGTGTATCCTCACTCTGCCACCTTACCAACGGAAAGGATTTGGAAAATTCCTAATTGCTTTCAGTATGTCTATTTATTCAGTTTTATCTTATTACTTAATATCCTTTAATTATTAATTAGGTTATAGGACTATTCCTAGAGTAACAAAGGTATCTTGCATTTTAAATTATAAAGATATTTTTTTTATTGTATGAATATAAAAGCTTTGACTGAAAGGAAAAGATTTATTGTATTAAAAGGATTGATTTTTTTACCATATTATGTAGATAAATTACATGTAATGTCTTAACTTTAATAATAATTTCATTTAGAAATTGTCATAATTCATAAGTTCTTTAATTTTATCTCTATCTGAGAAAAAAAGTAGATATTTTTTGTATTTGTTTTCTAAATCTCTCTTTATACTTCTGTAACTTAAGACTAATTATTTTGAATCTTTTCCACTCAAAGATTCATAATTTTCATACATATAGTTATTTATTATGCTTTCACTAAGAACTTGTTTTACTTTTCATGGAAGTTATTATTAAAACTTTATTTTCATTGTTATCTAGAAAACTACATTTACTTTTTTGAAAGTATGGAACTCTGATTAGCAATATCTGACTTTTAGAAAACATTTTTTCAAAAACTCTGATATTAATAATTTTATCCTTATCTATTTATGTTAAATATTATCATTTTATTTTTGGGTCATATACTTTATAAGGATAATGAATTTTTGTTCTGAAACAAACAAGACTCAATGTATTCATACAAATAAGATTTTTCTAAAGTGATTATTAATAATCAGACCAAGGAGCTTTCAATTATAGGGATATCCTGTTTATTATTGTTATGTTTGGAATATATTTAACATTTTAAATCCTTTGCTGATGGAATCTTTAAACATTACTTTAAGCATTTATTTATAAATTAAACTTTATTAAGTTTATTGTTTCTTTCATTTTCAAAAATATTTTAAGCAGTATATCGGCAATATTATTTTTTATCTGATTTTCAGGTTATGAATTATCCAAATTAGATAATGCCGTTGGATCTCCTGAAAAGCCTTTGTCTGATTTAGGAAGAGTGAGTTATCGAAGTTATTGGTCATGGGTTATATTAGAAATATTAAAGGATTATAAAGGCACCTTGGCCATTAAAGATTTAAGGTACCTTCTTCATATACATATTTTTAGGTTTCATTATTTATCCTACATACAGATTTTTTTTATTTATTTATTGATTGAGGTTATACTATTTTTTCAAATTTACTTATGTAATACATTTTTAATTTCTTCTTAAATTTTTCTTTTATGTGTGTGCATGATAGGATATAAATTATTTTACTATTTTCTATTGTAGTAGTTTTGAATTAATTGGCTATGTAATATTCTAGAGTTAGAGCATTATCTTATAACTTTAAACTAAAATATTATACTTAGCTTATATTTAGAGGGGCAAAAATATAGTACTTTTATATCAGTATTGTACCTCGATCTGCATCATATGTATATGTGTTTACTGATGTGGGATGCAGAAATTCTTTGCTAAAATGTAAATCTTAAGTTCTCATAGACAGTATGTAATTCAGAGACAAAATTTCATCATTACAAATCTTTTATTTAGTTTGAATCTACTGAAATATTCCACAGCCAAAACATACCATCTAAGCCATTTTTCTTTTTTATCAACTCATGCCAGCACCATGATTTGTTATAGATTTCCTTAGTTTTGTACAGACTTTCTTTGATACAGAAAAATATTACTCTCCATATTAGAAACACCTCTGTCCACCCTGTTACATTAGATCACCTCTTAATAGCTGTTACTCTTACCAGTCAATAATATATGCTAGAACAGTAGTGTTATTTTCATATTTAATGATGGGAAAACTATAAGTCACATATATTTGAGTATATATTAAGTGAATTTTAAATAATCTGCTGAATGAAAGGAGGAATAGACTCTATGTGAAGCATAAAACACTATTAACTGTAATGTACGATATCTGACCAAACTTAATTTTGTGAAGCTTATAAAATACTAGTACTAAAGATAAGTAAGTTTGTCACCATTTTGTAGATTTTTCTACTATTATCATGCTAAACTTATTAAAACATTTAAGTATTTTGCTTCATCTAAAGTGTTTAAAATGTCTAATAAAATTGTATAAATTTTGCTGTTTTTATACCAAAATTAGTTTAGTTAATTTTTATTTAGCATATTTCTTTTTAATTTTATTTGCCATTTTATTATACTGTAATCTATTCCATGAGTAGCAAGTAATTATTTCTAAAATTAAATTTCTGAATTCTAAAGTTTGTATTTTGTAATTATTTCTAAAATTAAATTTCTGAATTCTAAAATTTGTCTGTTCTGTAGTTACATTGTTGAGGCAATTGCCTCTAGGTTAAAGCATATTTTTTGGTCACCAATAATTATTTAATCTTTTGTACATTTGGCTGATGTATTTGTGCAATAGGGTTTTACTTAACAATACAGCATAGTAAGTGCAATTAGAAAGGATTTCCCATCTGATTTGAAGGAAAAAATTAATTAAAGTGTTGGTCTCGCTACATGAATAAGTTACTGCTTCAAAATTAAGAAAATTTTAAATAAAATTATCTGTTCCAGTAATTAATTTTTTATTAGTTTCCAAAATATTAAATGTAGTAGATTTATCCTTTAAAATTATTTTAGTATTAATTAAATAATTTAACATTGGCTTATTTTAGATATTATTAGTTTGTAGTTGAAAAATCTTATTTTTTTTTTTTTTTTTTTTTTTTTTTTTTTTTTTTTTTTTTTTTAGATAATGAAAAATTTAGTAATATCTACAGTTTATAATTTCAAAAAGTCTGTAATGTTGAATTAAATTATCACCTGCATATTAGCTTTTTACAGGTGTTTATTAGTTAAAGTAGCACTCTAAAGTATAGTAACTTTTGCAAAAAAATTATTAGTCTTGTGAAGCATAATGTTTATAGGAGCTTTTCCAACCAACCATCTTCTACTTCTGGAAACAATTTATAATGGAGTTATTTGTATTATTTTTCTTTTCTTAGCTTAAAATAAAGTTTATTATAATAACTTTATTTGTTATATTACATAAATTATGTATACCATATGTGCAAAATATATTTCTGCTATTACATTTGTTGTAAGTTATTTACTGAAGAAAATTTTTTGCTGTCCTTTTACATATAGGTATTCTTATTTGGTTACAAAGATATATATTTTAATAAACATTTGAATGTTTAGAAATAATTCTAATAATTACATTTTTTTCTTGTTAGTCAAATGACAAGTATAACTCAGACTGATATCGTTTACACCCTTCAAAGCTTAGGAATGGTTAAGTATTGGAAAGGACAGCATATCATATGTATAACACCCAAACTGGTAGAAGAAAAGCTACAAAGTATGGCATGTCGAAGACCAAAAATCACAGTTGATGTCAGTCTCTTGAAGTATAATCCTTTGAGGAAACAGTTAAACTGTGTTAACAAGTAAGTAATGTGATTTTGATTTATAAATATATTTTATTTTTATTCTCTTATTGTTTGCTTTCATAAGTTATCTAAAATATGCATGAGAATCAAGCAGTTTTTATTTGGGTTTTTTTTTTCATGTACCAGTAGTTGAAATTAGAGAATTTTATTTTATGGAGATTCAAAATTATTTATTGTTAAATATCTCGTTATAGGCATTTGTTAGCATTGGCATTCATATTGGCTAAGATGCCTAGCCTTATATCTGTATATTTATTATTAGCTTTGATGGCATAATGTTACTATTAAATTGTATTTGTTCTGATTTTATCAGCTGGTGTAAAAAGTAAGTTCAGAATGCTGTTATATAGCTATGAGTTTATTCATATTAATTGAATATCATCTAGAATTCATGAAACTTGCATTATTTATTGTGCTTTGTGTGTTTTAAAATTTCATTACATGTTTTAAAGTATTTTATTTTGTGAACTATATACTTTTTTTCAGAAGAAATGGAAAAATTTGAATAAGTTTTGAGGGCAGAAGAAAAGGCCAAAGAGATATGAGGAAACCAAATTTTTTACATGAAGGAAGCTTTTAAAATTTTCAAATGTTGAAAAGATACACTTATTTTTATCAATTATTGGTGCTTCCTAAAACCATGTGTTAATATTTTTGTGCAAAAAATGTAATTTTAAGTACAAATTGTACTTTATTTTTCCTTTATTTTTTTCCTTTTTTATGTGTGTTTATATAAATACACATTAGTATTATTAAGCATGTGTTAGTATAAAATATTTTTTTAAATCCTTTAATGCATTAGAGGTAATATACTAAGTATTACAGTTACTAAGTGAATTTTAATTCCCTGTTTAAAGGAAGAGATACATGTTTCTATACTTTAGCATACAATTGGTATGCTTTAACAGTTTTAATTTTATAGTATTAAACTATTTATCACTAAGCATTTGATAAATTAATATGTAATGAATAATACCAAAGTATTTTAAGAAATATATTTTGTAGACCATTAATTTAATATAGCCCCTATAAATTTTAGATGAGGGCTTATAAACTAGCATTTAACATTTGGAAAATCATACTTTGTTATATTTTTAGTTCATTAAATACCTGTAACCAATGTAGAACTTTTATAATCTGTAGAAATTCAACTCTTGACTCTTTTTGCATAATCTAGACTAATCTAATTAGTACAAAATAGGAGAGTCAACCAGCCATGATTGTGATGATTCTGTAGGAAAAAAATAAGAGGATATATGTTTAATAGTTAATAGAGGAATATGATGAGTGACAATCTAATTGTAAAAATTACATCTTTTAATTTTTTTATTTGTAAATTAAAAAACTGAATGATGGGAAAGTTTAACCCACTGATGGTTTGACAGACAACATTTTTCACACATTAAATGTTCAAACCATTGTAACACAGCAGTGCTTCCTCCCTCCCCATTAGCTTGAGGAAATAGGAGGGGAAGCCTTAAGTTGATATTCTTATACTATATATGTGGCATCTAGCAGGATTATAGCTCAGTGCAGTAAATAAGTTCTAGACCTTTCCATAAGATATAAGGGTTGCTGCCTTTGACTTTGTGATTGGTCTAAACACTCTCTTTACAAAGTAAAGTCTATTCCCTATAGACTTAAAAATTACTAAGCCGATTTCTCTGATCATTTCACAATTTGTTCATATTGGAGGAAGGCATGTTTAACGAGTGATTTGATTAAAATCTGACTGGTACCACTGTTGTTTTAATCATTTTTTTTTTCTGTCCAGCATCCCCTATATAATAATAGCCTAAGTTGTCTGTCCGCGAATTTCTGAAGCGGTTGTACCTGGAATGGATACAGGCATCCATATTGAATTTTTCATGAGTTAGGGTTAGCAAAATTGAAAGCCAGTTCAAAATCCATCCCATCCCCCCTTTTCGAGCATTTAATGCCATTATTTCAAACCTTATCCTTCCTCTTATTCTACACAAAATATATTCTTGATAGGTTGGCAAAGGTGGAGAGTAATATTTAAATTTCTGGACTGTTTCTACTTGAACCTTCATATACTCTAATTAGTTTGCTCACAATGTGCAGGTGTTGTATGTTTGATAGAATGTCCGCCCACTTGATCGTCGTACTTCTCGGGTTTACAGTTCTATCCCCGACGCAGCCAATTTTATTTTAATGTCTAATAGGTTTAATATTTTCTGCCTTGTCTTTTAAATTCTTATTCCGAAAATTGTTTTATTATTTTAAAAGTCATTTTATTATTTTTAAAATAAATTTTTACTGTTTTTTCAACTTTTTATAATTTTTATAATTTTTATTTTATTAAATTCACGTACTGTTGTACGGATGTCCCTGGCCACATAAACATTTCATGTTGTGTATCCTTAAACTTTCTTCTCTTAATGTAATAATAGCCTAAATTATCTGCCCATCTGTCCTCGGAGTTATGAAGCTTTTGGACCTGGAATGGATAGAGCATCCATATTGGATTTTTGATGAGTTAGGGTTTGCAAAATTCACAGCGAGTAAAGTTTACCTTTTCATAAACTATAGATCCGAATCTGAAGTAAATTGGCATGAATAAGCTTCGTATCACAGCGAAAAATACTGTCCTCTTTAAAACATTTGAAATCCACCCCGTCCCCTTTTCGAGCGTTTAATGCCATTATATCAAGCCCCATTTTAAGAGCAAGCAATTAAATTTATCAATCTATCACATAATAAAGTAAAAATAACAATTTTTTTCTAGCCTTATGATGTCATTCCTTTAATCATTTCATTGAATCATTTCTTATCTTAAATTATTTAAATATTTTCTGTAGTATTTCCATACGTTTTATCACTAAACTTAGATATTACATAAATAATTTTCTTTTTTATTTGACTTAAATAATAAATTAAGTACGTATGTGATAATTTTAATTGATTATTTTTGTTGAAAGGTAATTCTCATCTAAAAAAACAAACCATTTTTTTTTTACCTGCCTCATAGGGTTCTTTACAATTCTGGAAAATTAAAACTCTTACTGATCCTGTCATATGACGGGCTGTATGCTAGTTATATCAATGTTGAGCCAAAACAAATGAAACTAGAAACATTAAATTTAGAATATATGTTTCTATTACAGTTTAATACTTTAAAATAGTTGTAAATAGTATATTTTTTAATTCAACTCCTTAGAAGAGGACAAAGAGATTTGAAAGGATGAATTATCTTCATGCCATTGTCAACAATTGATATTCTAGCATGATGTGAAACTTCATATCGCACCTATATGAGTATTTTTTTTCAACTCATGGATCTGATTGCTGATTTAAAACACTAATTGTATTATCTAAGAATAATTCTTCATATGACTATTTTGAAGGTTTGATTGCCAATCAGTGGCCAAATGAATAGGGCACTGCTGTTTTGTACCAGAGTTTCTGGCCCTCAAGTTGTTATGTTAAAGACGAGTTTAGAGGTGATTTCTGTTTTGGAACAGTGGTCATTTATTGTTCATTAACCCCTTGCCTGTGACACACAAACTCAATTTGGGCAACACAAATGCGCCAATTTTGGAATGCCCAACTTGAGTTCAGAAAAGAGAAAAATGGTATATCAATTCCATGAAGCCTGAATTCGGTTTGTCCAATGCATAATATTTAATTGGCCATTTTCCCAATAGATAGAGATACTTTCCTGCGAAAAGTTTGGCAATTTCGCTTTATTTGTTACTATTTCTCAGACACTGTAAAGGATTTATGGAATTCAAAGGAATCTGAGGGACATGGAATTCATAACAGCTAATGTAGATAATATTTTATTATTTTATTACATTTATCCAGAAAATTATGTCATTTGATTTATTTTGCTGTAATTTGAACAAAAATTACTGTAATCCATTAACATTTCACATATATGTGAAAATATTAAAAGTAGTAGTTATTTCATTTAATTTTTTTTTCAAAAATAATCTATTTTAAACATTTTGATGATGATAACAACTAAAGTTACAGAGGATTTTTTTTTTCATTTGTGGCACATTTTTCTCAAACATATTCCACAGGCAAGGGATTAAGTTGTCAGATAACAGTGACCACCAGTGGGTTAAAGGGATTCTGCATCATAATAAGTACAAGGCCATGATAAAAACGTAAACAGATTTATAAAGTTATGACATTTGAGATCTTGTTTTTTTATGTTATAACCAAGTGCCTGGTTATATTTTCTTTAATGATATACTCAGATACTTTTGGATTAAATAATTTCCTTTGCAGTTAAACAATGTTTGAGTACATTTATAATTTTAAATATTAAACTTTTAGTGTATTAAAACTGTAGTCATAGCATAATTTTTAACACAATTTTGCAGATTTAAATATTTTCCTTCAGATTTTTAGAAAAGTATATTTGTTTATTTTCAGAGCTTTCTCAGTGCGTGAAAATGTTATTGAAATGTGTTTCAATTTTTTATTATTAAATGAAGTAGCTTTGCATATTTTACAATTTGATTTATGTGTACCAACTGTTCAAGTAAACTTGACATGGAGGAATTTATATATTTTTATCTGGGGTACTTTTAAAGCTAGATATAATTATTTCTTCCTATTATTAACAGCTGTTATGGTTAATAGTGATTTAAAACTATATAATTTTAATGCAAATATACTGTTTTGTACAGTTAGACCACAAATTAACTAATGGTCCAAGATTTAATAATCTAGGAAAAAGCAAGTTTTATGTAAGGACCTAAAATTAAAGTTTACTTTCTACTTAAAGCCATCCGTATTAATTTATATTCACCAAAATAACTACTGTTTTAGAAATATATAAATCTGTGTTAACCATATTCAGAGGCAGAATATAATATCCTTCTCAATATATAACGTTATTATTGATATGTTATTATTGTAAGTTATACTTTTAAATTAATTTGGCTTTTGTTGGTTCATCATTAACTGTTTACCAATATTCCAAACAGTTAAAATCTATCTGTAACTTATTATTCTTCTGGCAAACTTCATCTAATTTGGATTTTAAAAATATTAATAATGAAGTAGGACTCTAGATTTAGTCTTTTTTACTATACATTGTATGTATGAATCTTTTGAAATTTTAAATATTTTTATTTCATGTACTTTTAGGTGTAAGATTTAGTCTTTGCAGGACTCTACCAAACCAAATGATAGGCATTCATTATTTGCAATTTTATGAAATGATTGGTGACTATTAGTTTTTTATTCATCATCAGCATTGGCACGACAGCCCTTTGTGGGCCTGGGCCTTCCTTAGAAGCTTTTCCCAATCTGCCGTTCTCCCAGCAATTGATCTCCAGTTCTTTACCTTTAAGATGGCAAAATCTTCATCCACACAGTCTTTCCACCGTTTCTTAGGCCTTCCTTTTGGTCTTTTATTGGAAGGGAGTGTATTAAAAACCCTCAAAGTTGTTCGTTCTGGGCTCATTCTCATTACATGTCCTGCCCATCTCATTCTATTCAGCTTTATAGATTTGATAACATCATCACTGTTAAAGATCTTAAATAATTCAAAATTATTTCTTTTTCTCCAGTTGTTATTTTCAAAGACAGCACCAAAGATGGTTTGCAGGATCTTCCTTTCGAAGGTTGCCAACATCCTCTCTTCTTTTCTTGTTAGGGTCCAAGTCTCCGAGGCATAAGTCAAAACTGACTTGATCAATACCTTATACAGTAATATCTTTGTGTTTCTTTTTATCAAGTAGGATTTCAGTAGTGATCTTAAACCTGTGTTGTTACTCTGCTTTATTTTAGAATAGTACAGTGCATGTAGAGCGTAAATGACCAGGCAAGTTAGTATTAGCACGCATCTATTTAATTATCATTCTAAGCGGCCATGATACAGAACATACATCATATCATAGTTACGTTACATAGCGCGTTCTCTCAACTAACGGTTTCTCGTTCGTCAGTCCGTTGCAGTTGCCGTCAAGGGTGACTCACACCACATCTCCCCTTCTTTAAAGGTTAAGTCTCTGTGGTGGACGTACTACCCAACCACTTTTGGTGACATATGGAGATGGAGGAGTACATAAGGCGGAATCAAAAGCTTTTCCTGGTGATACTACCTGGGAATTTGGAGAATTGGTTTTAACGGAACTGGATGCTTCATGACCATTCATTGAGTCAAAGATATCTAAATCCTCTGTCTCCGGTTGGAAATTGCTTGAAGGTATTAGGTGCATCCTATTCCTTCTGTACTGTTTCTTTCCCGATTCTATTATGTATGATCATGGGTGATCTGGTATAAGTGGTTCATGGCGATTTGTTGCCTCTTGGATACAATTTGAGCAATTTTTAACAATTTCTTTGTTAATTCCTGACCAATATACAGATGTTCTAGCTCGTGCGCAACATTTAGAGATTCCAAGATGTCCCTCGTGAATTTGTTTCAAAACTTTGCTTCTTTGGCTTTCAGGTATTATAATTCTGCATCCCTTCATTAAAAGACCATCTTGTATAGATATTTCGTATCGATGATTCCAATATGGCAAGCAAGAACTCTTAAGATTCTTCTTAGATGGCCAACCTTCCAGGACCAATCTCTCTAGCATCTTGCATGTTGAATCAGCTTGAATATTGGAGTGCATTTTTTGTGACCACCCTGGGTAACCTAATCTTGAAAGAGCATTAGGGGGAGAAGTCTTATGTATCACCTTGCTGAAGGTGTTCATGTAAAATATTTTATCATTTTATTTTCCAAGTAAAATTTAAAAAAAAATTTACTTGGAATTGGGATTTTTAGGCTCATCAATTGTTTTGCAATAAATGGAGAGACGAAACTCATCAAAATAACTTTTAAAGGCTGGAGTAGTAATGCACAAAACGTCATCTATTTTTTGCTGTTCATTTTATCTTCTATTTACACCCCTTAATCTTTAAAGGGCATTTGTATCTTCATCTGTAAGTACTGTCTTTTGTCATATAGTAGTGATGTTCATCTGCATCTTCCCACTTTGGGAATTATTCTCCTGTGTGAACTAATCCGTGTTCAGAACTCAGCCAACACGTTGAAAGATAAAATTATCTTTACCACTAAGTACATTCTTTTATGATCTTGATCAAAAAAACACTTGATATATCTTTTACATTACACTGAAGGGAAAATGATGGCTTTCCTCTCCTGTCCGGTCCTTTTTTAGTGCTATTTCATTTGATTTTGTGAATGAAAAGTAAATATCCTACTGATATTGCTTGTAATCATGTGTAATAACTCTTTAAGCATTATGCTGTAAAGTATACTTTCTTGTTAACAAATAAATTCGTACTGAAGCTGTAATAAGGAACCTTACTAGTAATTCTTTAGCTTTGGTTTCCAATGCTAATACTTTATAATCTTTTGTATGATTATACTTATTACATAGAAATATATGTATATTGCATATACAAAACCAACAAACCATATCAGAAATTATTGAATATTTGGCTGTTCTGAATGCTATTAACCAATCATTCACAAACTTAGTTTATTTTTTAAATCGTTACTTTAACTGCTACAAAAACACTATATCCTGCTCCAAATCAAGATTTTGACTGCTACAAAAATGCTTTCTTCTCCTCCAAATTTTAAGTTTTGCTGCTACAAAAATGCTTTTTCCTGCTACAAATTTAAAGTTTTGCTGTTCCAAAAACTTCTACGAAATGCTTGAAGGGGTGCAACATCCCTGTTTATTGCAGTTTAAAAAAAGGTGTGATTTCTCTAGTATAAATGAATATGTAAATCAAAAGAATTTAACAAATTATCATAGCATGTTATTTATGTAACTTGCACTTCTCTAAGAAAAGAATTTGTTAAGCTGTGGTTTGACTGTACTTCAGTACAATTCTTATTATATAATCTGAATTAAATTTTTCTAGGACTGAATTATGAATGTGCTGTTAAATAAACCAATAATTTCTGCAAAGAAATAATCAGTGAAGCACTATAGATTTATGCACATTTGATGTGACTAAAAGCACCCTTTGTGTTGTTTACTTTATAAAACACGCAATATATAATTTGTTGTAAGTTTCACATATATATATATATATATATATGGTTTTTAAGAGTAATTATTTTTCTGCTGTGTTGCATGTCAGAAAAAAATGTCAAAGCTGTGAATAAATGTGGCATATTAACCTTAACATGTATGTAAATATCTTATGTTTAATATGTATATTTACTGTAAAATAACAGAGTAATACAGCATTTTATATTGAATCAAGCAATATTCACGTGTATCACCATTTCATCTCATTGTTTAATCAGTTCAAACGCATCACAATCCTTGTGTTGGTAGTGTTTCATGTCATTTCTGCTTTAATACATTAAAGTCATATTTTCATACAATTGTATAAATGTCTCTTTCATTGTAACTCAATTTAATATCACTCAGAAGCCAATGCATTAAAGTCCATTTTGTTATATTTTCTGATTTGTGTAAATTTATTATATTTGTACATTTATTGTCTTTTTTCTGAATTGACTCTTCGAAAAGAAAAAGATTACATATACTTTTTTAATCAGATTAACAAGCCAAAAGTTTAAAGTATATATATTCATATATTCAAAAATATTAGTCTTCTCAAATTTTGTTTTCTGAACTTATTCGCATTGACTTCTGAGCAATTCATTATCTTACAATGGTTCAAGCAATCCAGTGAGAGGGAGAAAATGAATACAGTACACTGATTGAAAACTTTTAAACTGATATAGGCTCTTTCTTCAATAAATAAACAAATAAATAAAATCTCTCTCATATAGAGGTGCCAAAAACACTACATTAGGATTTTTATAAGCTTATTTTATCTGTAGAACCTATACATTCCTGGTTTCATTTCAGAATCTTTTCTCTGAAAAAATGTTTTATATACTTTTCTAATTATTGAACTAAATATTTAAAGTATTTAACCATTAATGTCCAAGTCATTTCTGTGAAATATATATCAATGAATATTTTAAATCTAAGTTATGATGGATAGCACAGAGTAAAACATACATGAAAATTTAATAATTAAGGATACTACAGCTTGACTTCATTAGTAGTCATTTTTATTTAAAACATCATAGAATGCCATTTATGAAAAAAGTAAAACTTTGTGAAAACAATTTTTTTTTTTTTTTTTTTTTTTTTTTTTTTTGTTATTACATGTAAAGACAATGCTGTAAACTGCAACTTTTTGATAGATACAGCTATTTATCGTGATTTTGGTCATTCTACCAAAAAAGTAAAATTCTGTGCAAGTTTCAAATTGTCCTAAAATGTTGATTCAAACGACAAAATTTTAAATAATAGCTGATGCTTGAAAATTTGGTAGATTTTTTATAGAATTAGCATCTACCTCTGCTGAAAATCAAAACTTGTTCTGGTGAAATATAAAAACTCTTCAAACTATTTTTAGATGTCCCTGAAAACAAATGCTAGGCATTAATGGTTTAAAAAATATTTGTCTTCCCTGTTTTTGTTTTCTGGATTTAACCCCCACATTGGTTTCAGCTCACATTATTTCAGAAAGGTTCTTTTTATAAGTACATCTTGTACATTTCTTGTTTTGCTGCAGAATCTACTCTTTGAAAAAAAAAACATTTTTGTATTTTCTATTCATATTAATCTGTTAATAAACATTAATCTTCTCAAATTTTGTTTTTCGTCTTAACCATCATTGGCTTCTTTGTGACTCATTATCCCAGAATGGTTCAAGCTATCTGGTGGAAGAGAAGATAAAAGTAAACACTAATAAAAATTAGTAAACTAATGAAGATGTTTTTTTCAAAAATTAAATAAATAAAATATCTTGTAATAAGGTACATAAAACATTTTAGCATGAAATTTATAAATTTATTTTATTTGTGCATCCTGTGGTTTTATTTTAACTTTTATAGTTATTTATTTTATTAAAGGGTAGATTTTGCAACAAGATTTTATTTTCTTACTGTAATTCATATTGATTACAAAATTGTCAAATACAATAGGAGTAAATTAAATCCACTTGTGAGCCCTTTTTAAAACAAATCAATATCGTTTTCATTGAATTTAGGTACATCGTTTAACAATTTTTTTTTTTTTTCAGTTGAGAAACACAGATAGAGTACTTAGTATGCCCTTACTCATAGTGCTGCTTTGAAAATGTGTTCACAATGAGTTAAGACATTTTGAGTTGAGGAGTATCTCTCAGCTGCAGTAGTATTCTTTAGAATAGTAACAATAATTAGCAACAGTTTGTAGGGCTCCGAAAACGTAGTCTGTGACTTTTTTCTATAATAAATTGTAAGAAACAAATAGCACTAGTCATATTTATTAAATCATTCAATTTTTTTTCCAAAACAACGATGAAAAATGGTTCCTAAACGCAGATTTTATTAAGTTCTACCTTAACTGATTATACTAGATCGTAAAAATTATATATCAAAAAATTATAATGATTAAAAGTATAACAGGAATTAACTAACCGAATATTGCAAACTATGGTAAAATTTGGACAAGATAATTGAAATCAATATTAGTTCCGCACTCCAAAAATGTGCGAGTGGAATAGTCGCATTCCTCTTTCTCTCTGCCCGTTTCTGTTACCATGAGTTTTGAAGGACATTTCTTCTGATGCGTATGCGATTGAGGAAAAATCAAGTGCCGTGTGCTAGAATAGCTTACAATACATTACGTTAGGTGCGTAATAGCGTGTTAAAAAATATGATGGAGAAACTCATCCTCGAAATTTACAAAGATCTGGAACTGTATTTAATATTTTATTTAATTTGTAAACATGTCAGTTTCTTCGTTTTTCTTTGTGGGTTTCACGTGCTCATGTCCACAAAGAGAGAAGCCACCTCTGGCTTCTGAGCAACTGTACCAAATAAAGGCTAAATCTCAAAAGTGCGATTTCATGTTATGACGCATGATAAATACGTTGGGAATGGCCCGGTCATGTGGCGCCAAATTCACCGCCGTAAATCAGACCCTGCTTCTCGCCATTTACTGTTACAAACTATAAAGCTTAAATGGCAAAAAATATTTTTGCTGGTTTTCTCAACTCTATGGATGTTTAAATAAAAGTGTAGAACCGAAATATCCAACTGTTTGTAGACAACTGTAGAACATATTCTCAGAATAGTTCATTTTTAAAAGATATCAAAGTTGGAAACCACAAATATTCTGCCGCTTCTTGGTTTCAGGTAAGGCATTTCAAGAGAAATATAGAAGAATAGACTGCAGTTTGCTCAATGAAAACTGGGAAAGAAACAAAAATTGTCGCTTTACAAGCTATGTGTTTCTTGAAGAGAGACCAAAGCAAAAACAATTAACAACCGTTTTGTTTAAGCTGGTTTTAGACAAACTACATCTTATAAAAAAGACAACTTGTTCTATGATGATTGAAACAAGTTTATTGACGTATATTTTTAAGATTACGCTGCAATTGATGATAACATAACAACTAGTCCCAACAGTGAAAGACCTATGCACAGACTAGAAACAAGATCATGAGAAAGACGAAAACGAACCAGAATCCAAACTGAATTTTTCTGAAGCGCGCAAAGCTTTGTCAAAGTTTAATATATGTACGTGCATGGTGAGATTGAGAGTAAACTTGAAAAGGTAGAGTGGAATATATTGCTCAGGCTTTGCAATCATACGATTCACTCGTACAAAGCAGGTATAAATTACAAAATATTAATCAAAATGTTATCTATTATTCTAAATACGTTATATTTTATAGAATGTTAAATACTTCCAATGGAATTTTAACATTTCCGCATCCATCGTTTTTTCGCATATTCATCATTTTCTATTTCCGTGCCTGAAAAACGATAGATCAAGATTCTAATGCATATACAATTAAAATGTATTACAGTTCATCATATACGTCATTATTGTGAACTTACTTAGAACTGGTATCGTATCATAATGATCATAAGTTGGATGAGAATTAGAAGATTGTTTTTCTTAACGAAAGATGGATTATTAAACTCTTCGTTTTTTCACTCTATGTTACCAGATCACCTTGACAACAACGACATATCTCAGAACAAACATATTTACAAATAAATAAATAAATATATATATACACATATATATGTACATATATATATATATATATATATATATATACAGGGTGTCCCAAAATGTCTTTTACAAACTTAACATGCTTGTCTGTCATATCATGATGAACAAGATTTACGTAGGAACTCGTGTCTGAAAATGCAAACTACAACCGCTAAGTGCTATGTCACAAGTGTGGAGCAGGAGAAAAAAAAATATCGATAGCGGTGTTAATATGATTTTTACTGCAGGTGATGATTACATCACAGCAAATGCTCAAAACTGTTTCCCTTCGCCACAATGCACGTTTCACAACGTCGGCGCAAGGATTCATGAACCCGGTCAAATTGGCCAGGAGTGTCACTGACACGTGCTGCCACTTCCGCAATCCTGGCGATAAGATCGATGTCCGATGTTACGTGTGTCTCGTACACCATGGACTTCAAGTGTCTCCACAAGTAGAAATCCAGGGGAGTCAGATTGGGGGATCGCGGCAGCCATGCGACTGGTCTGCCTCTACCAATCCAGAGATTAGGATAAGTCCTATCGAGGTATTTTCGAACAGCGTAGTTAAAGTGGGCAGGCGCTCCATCATGCTGAAACCAGATGTTTTAGCGTGTAGCGGCAGGGACGTCACCCATCAGATCCCGCAAAACTCTTTCTAAAAAATGCGATAGGTATTTTGTTTGAGGCGTTCAGGTAGAAGATAAGGGTCAATTACAATGTCACCGATAATACCATCCCAAACGTTTAAAGTGAAACGTTGTTGATGTGCATGGGCACGTGTACACCTTCGGTTTTCTTGCACCCATACGTTCTTGTTGTGCAGGTTCAGGACACCATCCTGTGTATAACAGGATTCATCAGAAAACAAAATCCACGATGGAAAATCTGGCTGTGGGACCCGCTGTTCCAAATACTAGCGTGAGACTGTAATGCGTTTGGAATAATCGTCAACGCACAATGCCTGTAATTTTGGGTTTGTGGTAAGGGTGTTGCATGTCCTCGTGCAGTATGCGCATTATGGTGGAACGACCTACACCTAAGACACTTTTCCTTGCTCGGAGACTTGTTTGCGGGTTGATGGCAAACTCCTGTAGCACGGTTTCCTCTAAGACAAGCGTGCGTGTAGTACGTTCTCGACCGATGTGGCTACGTACTTCGAAAGCTCCTGATTTACACAATTTGTGGTGCAATTGTCCAAACAAAACATGACTTGTCTGACGTCTGTTTGGGAAGTGCTCAAGGTACATCCGTGCCGCGGCTAGTCCATTTCCATCAGCGGCGCCATATACGTAATGCATGTCGGCCATTTCTGAGTAACTAAACTCATTCATCAGTTTTCTTCAACGTCCCCGCCTGAAATGATTATTTTTCCAACTCTCCCGTTTTCTTGCATTAGCGCTCTCTAGCGGTCGCAGTTTGCATTTTCGGACACGAGTTCCTATATAAATCTTGTTCATCATGATATGACAGACAATGTTAAGTTTGTAAACGACCTTTCGGGACACCCTGTATATATACATGCACATATATATACATACATATATATATATATATATATATATATATATATATATATATATATATATATATATATATATATATATATACATATATATGTATATATATGTATATATCTATGTATATATGTATACACATATATGTATTTATATGCACTCTCAGACAAAAAAAAAGACGCACCAATAAGGAATTATTCAAATGGGACAAAAATCAGTAGATGTGATGTACATGTACAGAAAAACAAATCATTACAATTTGGAAAAAACTGGATGATTTATTCAAGAGATAAAGTTTCAGAAAGTGAAAAACTCAACGCGTTCGTCCACCCCTGGTCCTTGTACAAGCAGTTATTCGGCTTGGCATTGATTGATAGAAGTGGCGGATATCCTCCCGAAGGATATCGTGCCAAATTCTGTCCAACTGGCACGTTAGATCGTCAAAGTCCCAAGCTGTTTGGGGGGGGGGAGGGGACAGGTCCATAATGCTCCAAACCTGCTCAATAGGAGAGATATCCGGCGACCTTGGTGGCTAAGGTAGCGTTTGACAAACACGAAGGCATGCAGCAAAGATGTTAGTATTCATTATGCAGTGTAGTTCCAGGCATTATCTTGCTGAAATGTAAGCCCATGATGGCGTGACATGAAGAGCAACACAACGGGGCGTAAAACGGATGACAACCAAAAGGGTCCTTCTATGAAATGAAATGGCACCCTAGACCGTCACTCCTGGTTGTCGGCCTGTATGCCGGACAACAGTTAGGTTGGTATCCCACTGCTATCCAGACACGTCTTTGCTGGTCGTAGGGGCTCAGTTCAAAGCCCGACTCATCACTGAAGACTTTTCTACTCCAGTCAGTGACATTCCAGTTCGAATGAGCCAGACATCACAGCAAACGGGCTTGTCGTTGTATATAGGTCAGCGGTAGTGATCTCCACCCCCTTTCTGTGAGCTGCCTTTGAATAGTCCTTGCGGTCACTGAAGCACTAGTTGCATGTACAATCGATGATGATGCTTCCGGGGCTGTGTGTCATTCTGGTGATTGCCCGATCCTCACGTTATGTCGTTTCTCTAGCTTCTTAACGCTGTGTTTGGCCATGGTTCACGCATTCCTGCCAACATCATCTAATAGGGGCATCGATCCTGCCCAAATGTCGAGCGATTCGCGGATTAGACCAACCGGCTTTTTTGAGCCCAACTATACGTCCTCTCTCCAATGCTGATATATGCGCATATCGATCACGCACCCATATGTGAGAC
>CM063503.1:11905768-11910768 GCA_032207245.1 Pardosa pseudoannulata | reverse complement strand
CCAAATGTGTTGTTGAAAATTGAATTAAAATTTCCAACGCTTTCTCACTCAATTATGGGTATTCACTTTTTATAGAAAGCCAAATATGAGATCTTGACAAAGATGTTAGTATTCATTTTTTAATCTGAATGCTAATGAAACTTTCTGTTGTGTCTCACCTTATAATAAATAATCATCTGTTTTTTTTTTTTTTTTAACTTTCACGGATCACTGGTTGCCCGTGGACTTGATGAATAAGGCATCGGTCTCCTAAACCGGGGATTGTGGGTTCAAATCCCAACGAGGGTACTGTTATGTTTGTCCACCACCACCAAGAGAAGCCGAGAGGGCCTTAAGGCAATATGGGTCCAGATCGGTGCTAGCTTGTCAGTAGACCACCATTTGCGACTGCTGGTTTAGTAGATAACAGAATTTTTAAAATCCTTTGTAATTCCTGTTTGTAGTTGAAAAATAGTAACTTCCGAACACACGCGGATGCCATAATTTTTAATATATGTTTAAAATTAATGAGAAAATGGATTTTGAAAATTAAATTATTTTGTATTTGATCCAATCTTCTTGAAAATTTTCATTCCACTGATTTTGTTTAGTTGAACGTGTGATAAGGACTTTAATCGGCTAAAATCGTTTTGATATCATACGAGAAATCTTCGCATTCGTCTTCGGGAAAAGGAATCGTAAACTGGATACGTTGCGCTTTTCAACTTTTACAGGTTGATTTGCGATGAGGCCTTTACAGTCAATTTTATCAAAGAATTGTATCTCCCATTCAAACATCAGTTTCAAAAAGGGCAGGAAAATATGTTTAATTTAATAGTGTGCATGACCCGCGGTAGCTCAGTTGGCAAAGGCAGCGATTTCGTAATTGAAAGTTTGCGGGTTCCGGGCTGGAGCCGGCCCAAGATCTGCCGTGTTCGGTAAAGGTGACTGGGGCACTTAAAATGTGTTCGTGGTCACAAAGTCCTCCAAGTTCTCAAACGATACCTCTGGGGATGGCAAGCCAAGCCTGTGGGCTTCTACTTGGTCCCTACTTCCAAATTTCGAGGACCTAGCAGAGGGATAATGTTACTCGTGTCCGTAGCATACCTTAAGCTACACCTGCTCCTAGGGTGGTGCTAAATGAGTAACAAGTTCGCAGCCTTGTTAAGGCGTTAGGATAATTTCTGTATCGCCTGCTGCATTGGAAAAAAATGGTGTGTATAGAAGTCGCGGTGTTCACAACAGATTTTTTAACTCTACTCAGTTTGGTTTGGGGGGCTACGGTCTACTTTTTGCAACACGAGGGCTAATGAGACAGGGACCTACAACTTAAAGCCGATTCCGAACGGCTGCGAACATCCATGCCACTATGGGATTCGAACCCATGAACTCCGGTACCGAAGGCCAGCTCCCTGACCAATCGGCCATCGTTCGGCTTAACTGTACTCAGAAAAGGATGTTATGCTTTAATGTGTGTAAAGTATTCTCTTTATCTGTGAAACGAAATCTTTTTTAAATCCACACATGTAACACAAAAGATCTACAGCTATTATTTTTACGTGCAAAAAGTTTTTATTGCCAGTAGATTTTCATTGTCAGTTGTAATGAATCCATGTAGAATATAAGCACTACTTATTGTCGTTTTAAATGCAAGTGTCTCTATGCAGATTGGTAGGAAACGGTGCATTTAAATAGTCATAAATTATTAAAATGTCACCATTATTTCCAAAATATGCTGGGGCATATTCTAAAAGTACCGAATGCTGTTAAAAGTGGTTCACTTGCATGTACTACTTAGTATGACTAACAAAATTTAAGAATGTTTACAATTTTAATATTCTTATTCGAAATTGTGTAGAGAAAAACAATTGCATGTGCGATGTTACTCTGTCAGATGAGGATCGAATAGGTAAGGTGCTGTTTTTTGGTACAGTTATCCCTTAGTAGTGTAAGTTTTAGATGTTTAGAATTGGTCGTAACCCTTTTCAAGGCTTTGGTAAATATTGTGATGAGGCGATTTAGATCTGATATATAATTGTTTCATTTATAAAAGAAGTAAAATGTTCGGGATCTAAATCTGACCTCATCACATCTTTGTAGGTAGACCAAGGGATATAAATTTCGATAAAACGGATATTGTAGTAAAGTACGGTTGTCTCGGGCAGGGTTCTGACTCCAATCCCAGATTAGAATCCCGTCTCCGTACTTGACATTAAATAAGAATGTACCTTTGTGGAGTATTTATGAGTCCCTAAGGGACAGGGCCCAATTAGAGGGGATAAGGTTGTTCACGTTGGTGGTCTCAGGGCGGGGTTTGCTGAGACCAATGACTTTCTGGCAACTATCCCGATTGGAAGACAAGAAGAAGGAGGGGACTAAGTTTGAGATAATAAAATATGAAAAATCTAAAAAAAGGAGGAGATGGATTAGAAGGTCCCACAGAGTTTGGTTCGAAGGTCCCAGAAGAGATTGGTTCGGAGATCCCAAAAGGAAGTTGCTCGATACTCCAGCCAAGTCTGCCAGAAAGTTTCCTGCACAAAGTAGTACGGCCGCACCCCAGAGACTCAGGAGAAAGCCCCTGACGATGTCTGTAACAGATCAACGGATGATGTAAAGATTCCCTCTTATACCCTCCACCAGAAGTGTTCCGGGCCCAACACTTTAGACCGACAAAGGTACCCATTTTTTTACATTACATTTTGAAATCGAGATTAGGTCCTCTCTCTACTTACAAAATTTTCCTAAGTGTATAAAAAATTTGTCAGAAGTAATTTGAATAGTTTGACTAAGCTTACTTATTTACTTATTACTTATTACTGTTTTTTTTTTTTTTTTTGTAAATAGATGTATAAATATTTTATAATAAATCTACTTTTTTATGTTAAACTAGTCTCAGTTGCTATCATTTTAGCGGTTAGTTTATTCTTCATATTTATGTCTGTAGTTGCTCATAACCTGTGGTTAAATTGTAGTAAAAAAATATTTAACACAACGCAATTTAAAATAAATCCCACTATACATTTTGATCACAGGTTGACTCTTAAATATATAACGAGGACTACACGACAAATATACTTACCATCAATAACAATAAATGCCTGTGGTAAGCCATTTTCAATCAGTTATTATGGGTCAGATTCCTGGGCCTTAACTCAAAAGCAGGAGATGATGTTCATAAGGGGGAAAGAAAGATCTTGACAGTCATATTTCGACCTGTCAGAGAGAGTGATTTTTATAGGAGACGTCATAACTATGAACTCCAAAAACAGTTTTAAAAAAAAGGTATGATTATAAAAAATCAAAGAGGTCTCAATGAGTCTGCAAGTTCGATTCACCACAGTTTTAAAAAATAATTAAATCCTTGGATAAAAAAAAAAAAAAAAAAAAAAAAAAACTCTGGTTTAGATGTCTCGAATCTTCTGTAATACATTTTACTATGATAGCTGAGTACTTCAGTACCTTCTTAGAGTTTCATATCCCCTTTCAAATACAGAAAATTTTATTTGGACGTTGATTTAGTAAGCTAAATTGATCTAAAAAGACTACCACTATGGCCCCTCTTTGGCCGAGTGGTTAGAGCGCGAGGTAGACTCAGAATTGTGAGTCTACGGTTCGATAACAGAGATTTGTTGGCGCAATCCTCATAATGTTAGGTTTCCTGTTTGGGCTTCCTTTTACAATCTTGTTTTCTATGATGTCCGCTAAACACCTGCGCGGATGAAGGCGGAGAGTGATGGTAGAACTCCGGGGTTGTTTTTCATTCCTTTGGACGTATGGTGCAACCCTGTAGCCCGGTTCCCTCGCCGCTTTCCATCAGACGACACGCGTGTGTCTTGCAAAATTTTATAGGCACCCTCTCAAGAGAAGGCGCACTCTGGGAAAGTAACAAAATTTGGAGGTTTGAAACCTCTCATACCTATGAGAGGATTTTTTTAACTCCCTAAGAGAGGTAAATCAAAGAGGGAAGGGTCTCTTAGGAATGTAGAAATCATTTTAGATGTAAGACAGGTTAAAGCTAAGTCCCTCCCTCTCTTAGGGAGGTAATGTTTGATTATCTAACTGAGAGAGGTAAGAGGGGAGGTATGTTAGGGGTAATAGATTCTCCCTTTTACCCTCTTAGGAGGCTACCTATAAAATTTTGCAAAACTCGTGTCGTCCAGCAGAGCGCTATGAGAGAAGCACGTCACAGGGTTGTACCCCGTAGGTCTAGATAAGCAGGAAACAACCCTGGAGTTCGATCATCGTCCGTACTGGGGTTTAATGGGCATCATGAATCGTCAAATGGAGCCGAAAAAGGGAACCTAACATTTTGAAGCTAGTGCCAACAACTCTCTGTTATTGCGATGAATCGAACCCACAGCTTGCGTTCTTTCCACTCAGTCAAAGAAGACTGTGACAGTAAAGTTTTATTAGATCTATTTGAAGCTTGCTCAATCAACGATGCAATGAAAACTTTGTAATTTAATATGGGATTAGCAAGGTGGTGATGAAGTACCCAAACTACAAGTAAAATATTATAAGCAATTACGGTGGATTCTAAACATCCAAAGCGGAGTTTTTATTTTTCCTTGATCTAGAGAATTATTATTCTCAAAAACTACAGTGAATCGAACCATCAGACGTATTTCTTGGAGCCTCGAGCTCGGATTACTCAGAGAAAGCAAGGCCATGACAAAGGAATCTTATTAAACCTATTCGATAGTTGATAAATCAATGTTCAAATGAAAGCTGATGTATTTGAAGGGGAATATGAAACTAAAAAACGCACGGTGGTAATGGAGTACAAACAAACTTTAAAAATAAAACTCTCAGGATTCTAAATAGCTTAAATTTAAGGAAGTCATCCAGGGCCGGAGTTAGTAGATGTGTTACGAACTCCCATACACGCAGACGGCCAAATTTCTAGGACGGCTAATGGAATAAAATAACATTAATACAGGGAGATCATAAAGAAATTTTGCCAACGTCTACACTTTTACCGTCCGTTCCTGTTAAACCGATCGAGATAGGATTTCAAATAT